>CM049392.1:24461143-24548643 GCA_026937815.1 Etheostoma perlongum | reverse complement strand
TGTGTGTGTCTGTTGCTGTGTGTGTCAGTGTCTGTTGCTGTGTGTGTTTCTGTCTGTGGCTGTTTGTGTCGCTTTGTGTGTGTGTGTGTCTGTCTGTGTCTGGTGCATGCATGTCTGTCGCTGTCTGTTTGTCTTTGTGTGTCTCTGTCTGTGTCTGGTGCGTGCTTGTCTGTTGCTGTGTGTGTTTCTGTCTGTCTGTCTGTGTCTGGTGCATGCATGTCTGTCGCTGTCTGTGTGTGTCGCTGTGTGTGTATGTGTGTTTCTGTCTGTCTGTTGCGTGCATGTCTGTTGCTGTGAGTGTCTGTTGCTGTGTGTGTGTGCGCGCGTGCGTGCATGCATGCGTGTCTGTGTGTGGGTGTATGTGTCTGTTGCTGTGTGTGTGTGTGTGTGTGTGTGTGTGTCTCTAGACGTCTCTGATTTTCGACATCAAGCTGAAAGAACCAGATAGTGCCGTCAACATGCACCAACCTGTCACACACACACCACATCCACACACACCACACACACATACACACACACACACACACACACACACACACACACACACACACACACACACACACACACACACACAGTGTGTATGTTCATGTTCCTGTCTCTCTGCAGGTCCAGCAGTCGTTCCCTCTCAGCCTCCTGTCCCATGTCAGCTCTGTATCCTTTTACCTCTAAAACAAGGAGGTACTTGTACTTTACTTGAGTATTTTGTCTTTATGCCTCTAGATACTTCTACTCCCCTTTTATGTATCCGACAGCTTTAGTTACTTAAATTAAGATATTTTTACACACAAATCATAAGTTTGTACTTCACAGAAAATTAATGTGAACCTATTTTTTTTTTATATAAAATCATTTTTCAGGTTTGTTTTGTTTTGGCTTTAACCCGTAACACTTCAGACTCTTCCTCCTGGAGCGTTTTCCAACCCGACATCATCATCAGTGCCAGTGAAGGTGTGGAAAACACACACACACACACACACACAGCAAAGATGAAAGAATGAATAAAGTGACATAAACTTTAAAGTGAGGGAAGAAGAGAAGTAAGAAAAATGGAGGAAGAAATGAGGGAAGGGATGGAAAGACTCATGGTGGAATATGGAAGGAAAGGACAGGTGGGAGGGGAAGAACAAAAGACAGAAGAGTTGGGGACATTTAGAAGACTTAAAAAGGAGGACAGATGCAAGGATGGAGGGATGACAGCTTTAAAGGCCCAAATGCACTGAAAGCAATAATTCAAGTTGTTGAAGACAGATTCAGCAGCTGTGTGTGTGTGTGTGTGTGTGTGTGTGTGTGTGTGTGTGTGATGAAGACAGGTGGGTGGGTGGGTAGATTGATAAATATTTATTAATCCCAAAAAAATGGGAATTTATGGTGTTACAGCAGCAAAATCAGTCAAACAGAACAGAATATAAATGAAATACTGGAACACGGGGTTGGTTTCAGCAAATATGACAGAAAGTTAATTAAGTTAACTTTTACCTACTGCATCTTAATCAGGGATGCTGTTCAGCCCTCGTTCTCCGTGAAGTTTGCTGGAAGTGATGTAGCGTAGCGTTTAAAACAATAGCCTTTTAAATGCTACATTACTCAGATAAACTTTTAAAGTGAAGTTCTTTTATTTTGTCAGTGCTGTGCAATGGATCCTATTAATGCCAATGTAAAAATATACATATAGATATATATATATATATAAAGAAACTTTAAATGAGAACAGGATTTGGTGTGGTGAAACAACTTCTGTGATTTCCAGCTGGTGTCCACAAACATATGTGTTTTCTCCACTTTCCTCCACAATTAATGTGTATTTTTTTTGTCCACCGTGTGTGTGGAGCAACATGGGACTTGTCTTGTGTTTGTTGTCAAGTTTTAAAAAAAATAATAATTGCAGTAAAAACTCTTTAAAACTACCCGGAGTATAGAGTTATAGGACTTTATAAAGCTCTATTGTGTCCCTGGAGACACACTCAAAACAGCTTGTTCGAAATTGCTTTTTTCATCTTAGGAACATCTCTACAATTCGCAAAATGTTGTCAAAGAAGGACCTGGAAATGATAATTCATGCTTTCATATCAACAAGACTCGACTACTGCAACGCTGTTTTTACCTGTTTGAATAAGTCTGCTCTAAACAAATTGCAAATTGTTCAAAATTCTGCTGCCAGACTTCTAACAGGTGCCCCTCGAAGGTCTCATATTACCCCCCCTGTCTTGTTGGACCTCCACTGGCTCCCTGTAAAATTCAGGATTGATTTTAAGATTTTAGTGCTGACTTACAGAGGCTTAAACGGTCAGGCCCCACATTACATCCTGGACCTTTTGAAGCCGTATTCCCCCCGGCCGCACTCTTCGGTCTTCTGGCCAGAACCTACTTGCAGTCCCTTAGACCCGTGGGGGACGGTGGACCGCCCTGCCCCTGTCCCCCTTGCGTCTTGCAGACACTGTCGTCTCTTTTAAAAATGATCTGAAAACATGTCTGTTTAAGAAGGCTTTTGGTTGATGTTTGGTTTTTGTTAGTGTCATTTTAATTTTATATATCTATATACATTTTATACTACTTGTTTTTACTTACTCTTTTGTACAGCACTTTGTGATTTTTATCTGAGAAAAGCGCTTTATAAATAAATTTTACTTACTTACACCTTAAAATGTGCCTCTCTCTCTCTGTGTGCAGGTTACCTGTGGTACCTGCAGGTGAAGTTGCCCCCGGCTGTCAACCTGCTGCAGGACAAAGGCAAACTGATGGACTTCCTGTTACGACGGAGAGACTGCAAGATGGTCATCCTGTCTGTCTGCTCACAGAGTACGTCCATCTGTCCTTTACTAACCAAACTAACGATTATCGTCCATTAATCTGGGGATGATTTTCTGGATTAATGGATTTGTTGTTTGGTCAGATATTAGGTTTACTGTCACAGAGGAGAGAAGAAACTAGAACATATGTGTATGCATGTATATATAGATAGATAGATACACATACAGTCCATATATATATATATAACTAGACCTTTTGAGAGATTTCAGGCTTCAAAAACATAAAGATATAACATTTTTTTTTGCAAAAAGATGAGTTTTTAAAAGTGATTTAAAACTCTGAATAGAAGAATTTTAATGTTTTAGAAATAAAAAAGAGAAGATATCCAGAGCTTAGGACCTGCCACTGAGAAAGCTCGGCCCCCTCTGGTCTTCAGTCTGGTTCTGGGACAGTCTAAAAGCACCAGGTTGGCGGACCTAAGCAGCAATACCAAAGACCAAACAAACACTGGTGCTCCTGCACTCAACTGCTTAATATGCTGCAATTAAACTAAAAATGTTGTGTTTTTTTTTTTTCCTCAGTTCTGGAGGGGCATAAGGGAGAAGGGAAGTTTCCTGTTGTGGCATAAGTATACACCCCTTTGACAAACTGAACCAGGTTTATAAAGAATACCTGGAGGCAGATCAGACCTACACTGTGGTGAGTTTACACCCCTGTTAAAATAAGGTCTAAGTACACAGACCCTATGTTAAAAATACAGGGGGGCATAAGTATACACCCTCATACTCTGCTCCAGACTGGCTAAGTAGTCCTTAAATTCCCATAGGTACTTTTTCAGGACCCTCAGTTATTTCATGGATCCTGGATACTGGCTAGTAAAGTCCTTACCTTTGGTTATATTAATCAGGACCCCCCCTCTGCTCCTGACTGGCTAGTAGTCCTTACCTGGGGACTGTCAGGACCCCATTGTATATGCTCCTGACTGGCTAGTAGTCCTTACCTAGGTTTCTGTCAGGGCCCTCATAAATGCTGTGATGTTTAGAAGCCTGACTGGCTAGTAGTCCTTACCTAGGTACTGTCAGGGCCCTCATTTTCTGCTCCTGACTGGCTAGTTTAGTCCTACCTAGGTACTGTCAGGACCCTCATACTGCCCCAAAGTGACTGGCTAGTAGTCCTTACCTAGGTAATAAATCACCGGCCCTCATACCTCTCCTGAAAACAGTAGTCCTTAAAAACAATAGAATGTCAGGGCCCTCATACTCTGCTTTTTGCTGACTGGCTATAAAATGTCCTTACCTAAAACTGTCAGGGCCCCTCATACTTGCTTCTGACTGGCTAAAGTAGTCCTTAAAAGGTTTACTGTCAGGGCCCTCATAATGTTCTGACTGGCTAGTAGTCCTTACCTAGGTACTGTCAGGACCCCCATGAGCTCTGCTCCCCTGGCTAGTAGTCTTCCTAGGTACTGCCTCACTCTGCAGCTAAAACACAGAGCTCAACACACAGGGTGAAAAGAGGAGCTGCAGCAATGTGCAGTACAACAAAAATATAGTGTTTTTGAAAATTAAACCACATAAACCTACTCTGGTTCCCACTCTAGCTTTCTTCTTTTCCTTAACCCAACCGTAGCTTTGCTCTCACGATATGTGGACGCCCGCACACATACGTTTGTTTGTCTTATTTAAAGTGTCTTGTGTTCGCAGGCGATGGAGTCCGGTCCGAGTCGAGGCAGCGCAGCACAGAAACGGCCAGTCAGAACGCAGGCGGTCATCGACCAATCAGACATGTACACACACGTGCTGTCGTCCTTCACAGAGAGGAAGGTACAGATTCAAACACACACACAAACTCGACTTATGACGCTAAATGACTGGAAGAGAATTGTTTTGTTTGTTTAATAAAGGATAGAAACAAGATAACATAAAAGATATACATTTGGTGTGTGTGTGTGTGTGTTCTGCAGGGCGTCTCCCATAAATTTATCATTGCCGTGCTAATGGAGTACATCCGCTCTCTGAACCAGTTCCAGATCACCGTGCAGGTAAAACTGAGCAGAGTGAAGATCTTGTTAGATTTAAAGTGCTCATATTAAGCTTTATGGATTTTTCCCTTTCCTTTATTTTTATTTTTTGCTTGTTATAGGTTTACAAAGTGAAAAAGCCCAAAGGCCCGCCCCCCATAGGGAGTTACCATCTCCAAGAAAACACTGTTCCCAAACTGCTCTACTGTAGTCCAACCTTTACTTCCTTTGCTTCTAGTCTGGCTAGTAGTCCTTACCTAGGTACTGTCAGGACCCTCATACATGCTTCACTGGCTAGTAGTCCTTCACCTAGGTACTGTCAAACACCCTCATACTCTGCTTCTGACTGGCTAGTAGTCCTTACCTGGTACTGTCAGGGCCCTTTTGTTTAATAAAGTCCTTACCAAGTACTGTCAGGACCCTATACTCTGCTCCTGACTGGCTAGTAGTCCTTACCTAGGTACTGTCAGGACCCCCATACTTTGCTTGCCTGACTGGCTAGTAGTCCTTACCTAGGTACTGTCAGGGCCCTCATACTCTGCTTCTGTTCTAGTAGTCCTTCCTTAGGTACTGTCAGGCCCTCATACTCTGCTTCTGACTGGCTAGTTTTCCTTTCCTTTAGGTACTTTTTTGCAGGACCCTATACTTTATTGACTGGCTAGTAGTCCCCTAGGTACTGTCAGGGCCCAACATAAAACCCTGCTCCCAACTGGCTAAACAGTCCTTACCTGGTACTGTCAGGGCCCCCTTATACTTCTGCTCCTGACTGGCTAGTAGTCCTTACCTAGGTACTGTCAGGATCCTCATACTCTGCTTCTGACTGGCTAGTAGTCCTTACCTAGGTACTGTCAGGACCCTCATACTCTGCTTCTGACTGGCTAGTAGTCCTTACCTAGGTACTGTCAGGACCCTCATACTCTGCTTCTGACTGGCTAGTAGTCCTTACCTAGGTACTGTCAGGACCCTCATACTCTGCTTCTGACTGGCTAGTAGTCCTTACCTAGGTACTGTCAGGACCCTCATACTCTGCTTCTGACTGGCTAGTAGTCCTTACCTAGGTACTGTCTCACTCTGCAGCTAAAACACAGAGCTCAACACACAGGGTGAAAAGAGGAGCTGCAGCAATGTGCAGTACAACAAAAATATAGTGTTTTTTGAAAATTAAACCACATAAACCTACTCTGGTACAACCTGAAAATGAGCAGAATATGAGAACTTTAAAGTAGGATTCTCTTTACATCAATCTGTTAGTTTTACATTAAATGTAGATGAATAAACACGACAAAGTTGACATTTTCACCTGCTTGTGTTCTGACTGTGCCCTTTGTGTGTTTCAGCATTACCTGTATGAGTTGGTGATAAAGACGCTGGTGCAGCACAACCTCTTCTACATGCTGCACCAGTTCCTGCAGTACCACGTCCTCAGCGACTCCAAACCTCTGGTGAGTTCACACATGAACCATTTGGGTCCAGACAGCGGCCAATGTCTGTCTTTTTTTTTAAAAAAAGTCTGTTTATTACATTTCTACGGAGCACCCCAGGGCTGAGAAAAAAAACTAAACCCACCTACGCAGAATCCAAATCTGTTCCCTCAGTTTTATTAAGATTAAGAATCAACTTTATTGTCATTACACATGTACAGGTACAATGCAACGAAATACAGTTTTAGAGAGTCTCGGAGCTGCAGCTATTTAAAACTTCGACATGGGACTGCAGGGTCAGGGATTGAACCACCAACCTTCCGATTGGCAGGCAACCGTTCTACCACTGAGCCACAGCCGCCCCCATAAATAATTCATAAACTATACTGTAAATCTCTATATATAGATTTACCATACTATACTATGAATCTATCTATCTTGACCAACTGCCACTTTGCTCGTTTGAAAGCCATGATGTCTCTCTCTCTCTCTGGGTGGGCAAAGCAGAGAAAGGGGAGGTAACTTTGCTCCTTATGACCTCATAAGGGGGCAAGATTCCAGATCGGCCCATCTGAGCTTTCATTTTCTCAAAGGCAGAGCAGGATACCCAGGGCTCGGTTTATACCTATCACCGTTTCTAGCCACTGGGGGGGATGTGTATTAATGTTAAAAAACCTCATAAAGGGACATTTTCATGCCATGGGACCTTTTAAGGACAAATGTACAAACAAACAGTAGTGCTACATCATATTAATGTCCAGATTTTAGTTCAATCCCAAAAGTTCCAGTGGCCTTTTCCATTTATGCAGACAAAGACGTTTCTCTATAATAATCCTTTTATTTTGTTCAGGCATGCTTGCTTCTGTCTCTGGAGAGTACGTACCCTCCGGCCCACCAGCTGTCACTGGACATGTTGAAGGTATCACACACACACACACTGGCTTTAACCCTCGTACGGTATTCAGGTCAAATTGACCCATTTCTAATATTTACAAGAAGAAAAATGACACAAGTTACATTTTTTCTACCTGAAATCAGCGTCCTTTCCTTATTTCCTGTGATAAACATGTATTCCTGACTCAGAACATTATTCTGGATATGACACTTATGTTTTTTTCCATAGTGGATTTTTAACATGAATTATAACCTTATGACAAAAAACTAACCCCACTTCCATGTTTAATTGTGTGCTAGTAGAGACTGATGCATTCCCTAAACATAGATGTTATCTCAGCTGTTGGAAATTGAGATTAAGACAATATTTGTTAATAGATTGTGAAGTAAGATTTTATTTCAGAATTGTTTTTAAGTCCCGGAGTGAAGACAGCACGAGGGTTAAATGATGGCAGACTTCTTAAAAGTGTCATTATATCCTCATTCATTATTGTCATTGTGTTTTTAGCGTCTGTCCACGGCCAACGATGAGATCGTGGAGGTTCTGCTGTCGAAGCAGCAGGTTCTGGGCGCGCTCCGATTCATCCGCAGCGTCGGTATGTCAATGTTTAATTTCTCCACCAGGATACGATCCATTACAGCGGACGTCTCTTAGCTGCATCGCTTCATTTCAACTGATTTGTAAATTCTTACTGTAAACTACTCTGAACTATGACTTTTTTCAACAAGCTATATAGGAGTTTTAAGCTTTCTTTCAATAATGTGCCCCTTTTGAAAAGCCTTTTAAAGCCAGTGTGAATAGTTTTTGGTAGAAACAAAAGTCTATTTAAAGTTAGAGAACACTGTCAGCGATAGATTTACTAAAAAACATTTAAATGCTAATGAAAAAAAGGCAAGTATTGGTCAAAAATAGCAATAAAAACTTTTTAAAAAACGAGACAAAGTTAAAAAAAGTAATAAACTTTGAAAAAATAGACATTAGAAAGAAGGGAGATAACATTACGGTGAAATGAAAAAGTCAGTACAGTATGTTGAAAAAAGTAAAAAACGTCATAGTATAGTATGTTGAAAAATTCAGTACAGTATGTCGAAAAAAGTAAAAAACTTCATAGTACAGTATGTCGAAAAATCAGTACAGTATGTCAAAAAGTTGAAAAAGTCATAGTACAGTATGTCGAAAAAAGTAAAAACTTCATAGTACAGTATGTCGAAAAAGTCAGTACAGTATGTCGAAAAAGTAAAAACGTCATAGTACAGTATGTCGAAAAAGACAGTACAGTATGTCGAAAAAAGTAAAAACTTCATAGTACAGTATGTCGAAAAAGTCAGTACAGTATGTTGAAAAAAGTAAAAACTTCATAGTATAGTATGTCAAAAAAAGTTGAAAAAAGTCAGTACAGTATGTTGAAAAAAGTAAAAACTTCATAGTATAGTATGTCGAAAAAGACAGTACAGTATGTTGAAAAAAGTAAAAACTTCATAGTACAGTATGTCGAAAAAGTCAGTACAGTATGTCGAAAAAGTAAAAACTTCATAGTACAGTATGTCGAAAAAAAAAAGTCAGTACAGTATGTTGAAAAAGTTGAAAAAAGACAGTAGTAGTAGGTCGAAAAAAGTAAAAACTTCATAGTACAGTATGTCGAAAAAAGTTGAAAAAAGTCAGTACAGTATGTTGAAAAAAGTAAAAACGTCATAGTACAGTATGTCGAAAAAAGTCAGTACAGTATGTCGAAAAAAGTTAGTACAGTATGTCGAAGAAAGTTGAAAAAGTCAGTACAGTAGGTCGAAAAAAGTAATAACTTCATAGTATAGTATGTTGAAAAAGTAAAAACTTCATAGTATAGTATGTCGAAAAAAAAACGTCAGTACAGTATGTCGAAAAAAGTAAAAAACTTCATAGTATAGTATGTCGAAAAAGTCAGTACAGTATGTTGAAAAAAATAGTCAGTACAGTAGGTCGAAAAAAGTAAAAAACGTCATAGTATAGTATGTCGAAAAAAGTCAGTACAGTATGTTGAAAAAGTAAAAAACGTCATAGTATAGTATGTCGAAAAAAAAAAGTCAGTACAGTATGTCGAAAAAAGTAAAAACTTCATAGTATAGTATGTCGAAAAAAGTCAGTACAGTATGTTGAAAAAAGTAAAAACGTCATAGTATAGTATGTCGAAAAAGTCAGTACAGTATGTTGAAAAAGTAAAAACGTCATAGTATAGTATGTCGAAAAAGTCAGTACAGTATGTTGAAAAAAGTAAAAACGTCATAGTACAGTATGTCGAAAAAAGTCAGTACAGTATGTCGAAAAAAAAAAAACTTCATAGTACAGTATGTCGAAAAAAGTTGAAAAATTCAGTACAGTATGTTGAAAAAAGTAAAAACTTCATAGTATAGTATGTCGAAAAAGTCAGTACAGTATGTCGAAAAAAGTAAAAACTTCATAGTATAGTATGTCGAAAAAGTTGAAAAAAACAGTATAGTATGTCGAAAAAAGTAAAAACGTCATAGTACAGTATGTCGAAAAAAAGTTGAAAAATAGTACAGTATGTTGAAAAAAGTAAAAACTTCATAGTACAGTATGTTGAAAAAGTCAGTACAGTATGTTGAAAAAGTAAAAACTTCATAGTATAGTATGTCGAAAAAAAAGCGTCAGTACAGTATGTCGAAAAAAAAAAAAAAACCCGTCATAGTACAGTATGTCGAAAAAAGGTTGAAAAACTTCATAGTACAGTATGTCGAAAAAAGTAAAAACTTCATAGTATAGTATGTCGAAAAAAGTCAGTACAGTATGTTGAAAAAAGTAAAAACTTCATAGTATAGTATGTCGAAAAAAGTAAAAAAGTACAGTATAGTATGTTGAAAAAAGTAAAAACGTCATAGTACAGTATGTTGAAAAAAGTTGAAAAAAAAAAAGTCAGTACAGTATGTTGAAAAAAGTAAAAAACGTCATAGTATAGTATGTCGAAAAAGTCAGTACAGTATGTTGAAAAAAGTTGAAAAAAGTCAGTACAGTATGTCGAAAAAAGTAAAAAACGTCATAGTACAGTATGTCGAAAAAGTTAGTACAGTATGTTGAAAAAGTCAGTACAGTAAAAAAGACAGTATAGTATGTCGAAAAAAAGTAAAAACTTCATAGTATAGTATGTCGAAAAAAAAAGTTAGTACAGTATGTTGAAAAAAAAAAAACGAAAAAAAGTTACAGTAAAAAAGTTAGTACAGTATGTCGAAAAAAAGTAAAAACGTCATAGTACAGTATGTTGAAAAAAGTCAGTACAGTATGTCGAAAAAAGTAAAAAACGTCATAGTATAGTATGTTGAAAAAGTAAAAAAGTCATAGTACAGTATGTCGAAAAAGTCAGTACAGTATGTTGAAAAAAGTAAAAACTTCATAGTATAGTATGTTGAAAAAAGTTGAAAAATTCAGTACAGTATGTTGAAAAAGTAAAAACTTCATAGTACAGTATGTTGAAAAAAGTCAGTACAGTATGTTGAAAAAAGTTGAAAAAGACAGTATAGTATGTCGAAAAAGGTAAAAACGTCATAGTACAGTATGTCGAAAAAGTTAGTACAGTATGTCGAAAAAGTTGAAAAAGACAGTATAGTATGTCGAAAAAAGTAAAAACGTCATAGTACAGTATGTTGAAAAAGTTGAAAAAGTCACAGTATAGTATGTCGAAAAAAGGTAAAAAACGTCATAGTACAGTATGTTGAAAAAGTCAGTACAGTATGTTGAAAAAATAAAAAACTTCATAGTATAGTATGTCGAAAAAGTCAGTACAGTATGTCGAAAAAAGTAAAAACTTCATAGTATAGTATGTTGAAAAAAGTAAAAAAAGACAGTATAGTAGGTTGAAAAAAGTAAAAAGTCAGTACAGTATGTTGAAAAAAGTAAAAACTTCATAGTATAGTATGTCGAAAAAGTCAGTACAGTAGGTCAAAAAAAGTAAAAAGTTAGTACAGTATGTCGAAAAAAAAAACGTCATAGTATAGTATGTCGAAAAAAGTAAAAAACTTCATAGTATAGTATGTCGAAAAAAAAACGTCAGTACAGTATGTTGAAAAAGTAAAAACTTCATAGTACAGTATGTTGAAAAAAAAAAACGTCATAGTATAGTATGTCGAAAAAGTCAGTACAGTATGTCGAAAAAAGTAAAAACTTCATAGTACAGTATGTCGAAAAAGTTGAAAAAGACAGTATAGTATGTCGAAAAAAAAACGTCATAGTACAGTATGTCGAAAAAAGTTGAAAAAAGTCAGTACAGTATGTTGAAAAAAGTAAAAAACTTCATAGTATAGTATGTCGAAAAAGTCAGTACAGTATGTTGAAAAAAAGTTGAAAAAAGACAGTATAGTGTGAAAAAAAGTAAAAACTTCATAGTATAGTATGTCGAAAAAGTTAGTACAGTATGTTGAAGAAAGTTGAAAAAGACAGTATAGTATGTCGAAAAAGTTAGTACAGTATGTCGAAGAAAGTTGAAAAAGACAGTATAGTATGTCGAAAAAAATAAAAACGTCATAGTACAGTATGTTGAAAAAGAACTCAGTACAGTATGTCGAAAAAAGTAAAAACTTCATAGTATAGTATGTCGAAGAAAGTTGAAAAATTCAGTACAGTATGTTGAAAAAAGTAAAAACTTCATAGTACAGTATGTTGAAAAAGTCAGTACAGTATGTCGAAAAAAGTTGAAAAAGACAGTATAGTGTGTCGAAAAAAGTTAGTACAGTATGTCGAAGAAAGTTGAAAAAGACAGTATAGTATGTCGAAAAAAGTAAAAACATCATAGTACAGTATGTCGAAAAAAAAAAAACTTCATAGTACAGTATGTTGAAAAAAGGAAAAAGTCATAGTACAGTAGGTCGAAAAAAGTAAAAAACGTCATAGTATAGTATGTTGGAAAAAGTCAGTACAGTATATCGAAAAAAGTAAAAACTTCATAGTATAGTATGTCGAAGAAAGTTGAAAAAGACAGTATAGTAGGTTGAAAAAAGTAAAAAGTCAGTACACAGTATGTTGAAAAAAGTAAAAACTTCATAGTATAGTATGTCGAAAAAGTTAGTACAGTATGTCGAAAAAAGTAAAAACTTCATAGTATAGTATGTCGAAAAAGTCAGTACAGTATATCGAAAAAAGTAAAAACGTCATAGTACAGTATGTCGAAAAAAGTTGAAAAAAGTAAAAACTTCATAGTACAGTATGTCGAAAAAGTCAGTACAGTATGTCGAAAAAGTCAGTACAGTAGGTCGAAAAAAGTAAAAACTTCATAGTATAATATGTCGAAAAAAGTTAGTATAGTATGTCGAAAAAAGTAAAAACGTCATAGTATAGTATGTTGAAAAAAGTTAGTACAGTATGTCGAAAAAAGTTGAAAAAAGTCAGTACAGTATGTTGAAAAAAGGTAAAAGACGTCATAGTACAGTAACACCCAAAGTGGGAAGTCACGGGATAAATACGTTGATAACAGCTTCAGAATTACAATAAATTTCCGATTAATCGTCCAGCCATGCTACTGTACTATCTCTGCTGTTTTGATAATAGACTAACCTTAAAGTTTCATTGGCTGCAGGTGGCCATGACAATGTGTCATCCAGGAAGTTTCTGGACGCAGCACGGCAGACCGGAGACCAGATGTTGTTCTACACCGTGTTCAGGTCGTTCCAGCAGAGAAACCAGCGGCTGAGAGGGAGTCCCAGCTTCAACCCCGGTGAGAGAATTCAAGCAGCTGATGTACTTTTTAAAGTGAAATCCACTGACTGTTTGTCTTCTTCTTCTTCAGGAGAGCACTGTGAGGAGCATGTGGTTCACTTCAAGCAGCTGTTTGGGGATCAGGCTCTGATGAAACCCTCCACTGTGTGACACCCCTAGGACCAAAGACTGTAAACTGTGGTCCAGTTTAGACACACAGGAAGTTCAAGAGGAGACCCGATGGGATGACAAATCGACATGAAAAAGAGATCTTCATGGGTTACATATCATTAGTAAGAAAAACATACAATCAAAAATTAAGTCTTGTTTACTTATTTATGTACAATACAAGATATGATTATGAAGTATCAGCTAATAATAAAAACATAGGTGTACTTGTAAAAGGACTGTAGAATATACATTTATCAACTTTAGATTTGTAATTTATCATGAAAAAGCCTGGCTAAACCAATGAAACATTCCCAGAATATTAAGATTATTTACGTAGTATTGAAAATTCGTCAGGGCCTGTAAAATGAATCATGTAAACAGGAGAAAATCTGGACAAATGTTACTGTTCCGATGGTGGGCGGGACCAGAGGCTGAATGTTAGCATGCCTGTCTGAATATTTGAGTATGATGAATTCTTGTGGAACTAAAGGTCACCGCTTTTTAGAATCCACGGCACTGAACTGTATGAAGCAAAAATGTATATGTTTTACTGCCCTGTTAAATGCTATTAAAAGTATAAATACTTGATTAAACTGCAGGTGTTGTCTCTGTAGCATATCAAAGAGTCATAGTTTAGTATGGAAGGACAGAGCAGTCCAGGATACACAGGGATGATGGTGGACAACACGTCAAACTTTGAAATCACTTCCATCTGTTGAGAAAAGACCACAGAAAAGATTAAGGAGACTACATTCATCAAAGACCAGTAAGGACTTCAGGCCACAAGTGGAGCGGCTGTGTCTGTCCAATCCTGAAACCTATCTTCTCTTCACTGAGCAGTTTAGAGGTTTACAAGAAATACTGGATCTTTGCTGTGTTTAGTTTAATACTGTTGAAACCAGAATGGACTTACTCCAGAGTCTCCAATCTACAGTGTGGACTATCCTTCATATCAGACAGCAGCTTCACTTCTGAATTCTTCAAGTTGTTGTCACCCAGGTCCAGCTCTCTCAGTTGGGAGGGGTTGGACTTCAGAGCTGAGGCCAGAGAAGCACAGCTGATCTCTGACAAACCGCACTCCCACAATCTGAACAAAGAAGAAATTATGTGGATAAAAATATGACCTCAGATTTTAGACAAAAAGTTCCATCTGATTGAAGAACTTGCTCTGCAGACTAACTCCTTTTTTTCCATTGAATAAAGATCTTATCATTGCAACATCCGGTCTCCCTGATTCGAAAAAAGCTACTAGAAAAACCCAGCACAATAAGCAACTAACAGTGGACATTTTCTACAGTTTCTGTAACAAACAAGTATTTTGTGACTGGAGACTAAATTTAGTACATGAAAATATGACCAAAAGGAA
Source organism: Etheostoma perlongum (assembly GCA_026937815.1). Lineage (NCBI taxonomy): Eukaryota > Metazoa > Chordata > Actinopteri > Perciformes > Percidae > Etheostoma > Etheostoma perlongum. Next base: position 24,534,349 of record CM049392.1, on the reverse strand, counting down.
ATATACAACTTTATGGACCTAAGTTATGTTTGTACTAAAATAGTAACAGAGTCAGGGAACTGACCTCAGACACTCCAGTCTACAGAGTGGACTCTCCAGAAAACCACACAGTTGCTTCACTCCTGAATCCTGCAGCTTGTTGGAGCCCAGCTCCAGCTCTCTCAGATGAGAGGGGTTGGACTTCAGAGCTGAGGCCAGATAAGCACAGCTGTTTTCTGACAAACCGCAGCCCCTCAATCTGAATAAAGAATACACAATATTCAATGTTTAATAATCTGTCAGAGCTGAAGAAAGTTTAGAGTGTAGACGTTTTAAAAAAAAATGGAAACTCAAAACACCTGAACCCAACAGGATGCAGGTTAAAAACTGTATTAATAGTAATGACAGCGTGCTGCTACTTCAATAAAGACATAGTGACACCTTCCAACTCTAAATCCGAAAGTTTACAAAAATAACAAATATGTTAGGAGAAATGTGAACAAAAAACATTGACCATATTTCTTCTAGGAATAGTGGAGTCATAAAATCAAAGCATCTTCAGTAAGTATCATCAGCATATAGCTTCATAAAAATAATACTGAATATATTTGATATTTTCCGATAGTTAAAATAGAGTATTTTTGTTTTTTTAATCACTATTTATTTAAAACATGATAAGGAATATCACATGAAACTCAAATATTTAGGAAGTTCATAGTAAATTATCCTGGGTAGGATTTTTTTTGTTAGATTAAGGTTTACATGTAGCTCAGTATTGCTCCGCCCAAGTCAATAGACTTAACCACTGAAGAAGAAAACTTAGGCATTAAGATACTGTTAATACTGTTAAAATACAGTGTAGTGTCACCACAACTTTCACATCATATTAATCTCAGCACAGAAGTAAGAAATGGTGTCTGACCTCAGAGCTTCCAGTTGACAGTGTGGATTCTCCACGAGATCAGACAGCAGCTTCACTCCTGAATCCTGCAGGCTGTTGTTACTCAGGTCGAGCTCTCTCAGATGGGAAGGGTTGGACTTTAGAGCTGAGGCCAGAGAAGCACAGCCAATCTCTGACACCCTGCAGCTCCACAATCTGAAAAAAGACTAGCATTTAGCTAACATTGAGCTTTCTCAACCCCTATGAACTTTGATTCTGGGGGGGCGTCTCTCTCCAGTATTTTGAATTTGGACTTCAGAAAATTTAGACATGAAAATATGAACAAAAGGAAATTTACAATTTTATAGATTTAATTGTTAATAACAGTAAAATAACATATGAGAACTATAATAGTAACCGAGAGTCAGTGAACTGACCTCAGAGTCTCCAGTCTACAGGGTGGACTCTCCAGAAAATGACTCAGCTGCTTTACTCCTGAATCATGCAGCGTGTTTCCTGACAGATCCAGCTCTCTCAGATGGGAGGGGTTGGACTTCAGAGCTGAGACTAGATACGCAAAGCTGACATCAGAAAGCTCGCATTGAGCCAATCTGAAAGAAGAATAAATAAGGTAACTTAGAATACAATAATAATAACCATTATTTAAAGACATCTTCACAATGTAGTAAAATAATACAGCCAAGTCATAAAATCACCCGGTTTACAACCGAGCTGCTCCTGATGCTGCGCATTGGAGTGTAAATGTGTCTGAGTGTTTATCTGATGAGCACCGGTTGTACGGCAGCCTGGGCCACAGTGTATGAATGGTTCTTGTACTATGTAAAGTGCTTTGAGTAGTCAATGAGACTAGAAAAGCGCTATATAACAGTCAATTTACATTACAAAGGAAACAACAAAAAAGTGTGATGTAAACAAAGTCATTCTTTACTTTACACTTTTTGTTGTTGTGTTCAGAGCTAAAGATGAATGTAAAAATGTACGTAGAACTTTAGGAAACACCTGAACATAACAAAATTTTCTGACAGGAAGCAACATACACATGATGAAGTGTCACTTGTTGGTGATGACAGATCAGGCATGATTAAAAATACTTCAAACACCTGCATTTGAAAACATGCTTTCTTTCTTTCTCTGTGGTTCTGTATGTGAGTTTGAAGATCCAATATGTAATATATGCATTTAATTTTAAAAAAATAACCATGGTTGCCAGAGATGAACGGGCTGCTGGTAGCAGACACAAAACAAACCAGAATAACAGGGATAGATTCTACCCGACCTACAAAACTTGGTGTCTTTCTACAAAGACTTAGCACCCAAAAGGATGCAGAGAAATTAATAATAATTTCCCAATTTTCTCCTAAAATGTAAGCATTTAGCTTCATCAATTTCTATCACAGGTAACATAGTGGGGGGGGGGGGGGGACTTGTGAAGAGTTGTTGTGACATGTGGTCAGACAAACCCAAGTGAATTGAAGGGAAGTTCTGTTATGGATTTAAATTTGCTAGATATACACTTTACAAGAGCAAAGTACATGAACTGACCTTAGAATCTCCAGTACACAGTGTGGACTCTTCAATCCAGCCTGCAGCCGCTCCACTCCTGAGTCTCTCATGTACCTGTTATAACTCAGGTCCAGCTCTCTCAGATGGGAGGGGTTGGACTTCAGAGCTGAGGCCACAACTTCACAGTGATTCTTAGAGGCTACACAGTCAGAAAGTCTGTGATAATATAGATGATATTATGTTAATATAACATTTAAAACGTGGTCAGGTGTTACTGTCATGTGATAATTCAGCATGTAAGTTTTCATTGGCCGCCTGGCTGGGGTGGGAGGTGGCTTATGTTCGTCACAGAGTTTTCAGTTTCCCATACATTGATATATTTGTGGTGGCCCACCACACAATCAATGTTGACGGCCACATTTTGTCTCTCTCTCAGTGCAAATTAATTAATGCCATTGATTATTCTAAACACTCCAATACAGTAATGTAGGTGGTGGTATCTCGTCTTAAACGTAGTTTGCGATTTGGTTAGTATTAGTATGAATTTATTACCGATATTTATTCAGGGTTGTTACTGCATAGAGAAAGTTTCCGCGCCCCTTAAGGAGGTTTTAGCCTCCGCCAAAGGAATATCACAAGCACCAAAAAGTTGGATTTTCAGCAGCCAGCCTCCTTTTCATTCACAGTCACTACTGTATGTGGCTGGCTCCACCTCTCTGCTGAGCCCCGTTCACGTAATATTAGCATTTAAACTGTATTTCACACTATGATGGTTACATTTCGAAATAATCCGCGGTTCACATGCCTGTCGAACTGTAGGGGCGGTCCGTTACAATTTATTATGTCAATATTTCAAAATAGAAAATATTACACTTCATAATGTTTTGTAGTCATAACACTATTGTATTATTGTACAAATTAGCTACAACAATAATGTGCTTTAGTTTGAGGTTGTTATTGCATTTCAAAAAATGTTTTCTTTAAAAAACAATGTAATATGGACTTAAATGCACTTCATATGTTTAGTTTTTTGAGAGATGATATTGTAAGAAATGTAGGCAATAAAAATGTTGGTTTTTCCGAAAATTAAACCAAACTATTGTATATTATTGTTCTTAAATAAAACTAAAGTATTTCTTATATGATTACTCGATTAATTGATGGAAAAATTAGTAGAATACTCGTTTACTAAAATGTTCAATAGCTGCAGCCCTAAATAATTTTTTCAATAGGCAAGTTTAATATTAATTTAAGAAAACTTCTATAGTCTGTCAGTTTAATATTGTGCATGTGTGTAAAGTCTTTACATTACACTGATGGTTTCAGATTTACAGTACCTACTTAAAATTAAGTCTCATGTGGACTTACAGAGCCTTTCTGCAGTTCCTCACAGCTGGAATCAGTCTCAGTCGTCCCTCCGCTGATGTGCTGTACTTCTTCAGGTCCACCTCATCCATGACCACCTCTGACATCTGCAGCATGTAGGCCAGAGCTGAGCAGTGGATATCAGAGAGTTCCTTCTCTGATCTGTTTTCTGATTTTAGGAACTCTTGGATCTCCTGATGGACTGAGCTGTCGTTCATCTCCGTCAGGCAGTGGAAGATGTTGATGCTTCTGTCAGGAGAACTATAATAACTGCTCATTTCCTTCAGGTTGTTGATGGCTCTCTTAATGATTTCTGGAATGTTGTCTGTCTGACCCAGCAGGCCTCCTAAGAGTCTCTGGTTGGACTCCAGAGAGAGGCCATGAAGGAAACGGACAAACAAGTCCAGGTGGCCATTCTTACTTTCAAGGGATTTCTCCATGGCTCGCTTCAAGAAGACATCAAGAGATGAGTCAATGTCATCATGATCATCCTCAGTCACGGATAGATACTGAAAGTAGTCACTGTTCGGGTCTATTGCCAGGAAGTCCTTCAGTACCTCTGTGTTCTTGTTGGAGTAACAGTGGTAGAAGTAGACTGCAACCAGAAACTCCTGAACACTCAGATGAACGAAGCAGTAGATGGTTTTCTTGAAGATCACACTCTCCCTTTTAAAGATCTCTGTACAAACTCCTGAGTACAGCGAGGCCTCTGTGACATCCAGACCACAGCGCTCCAGGTCTTCTTGGTAGAACATGATGTCTCCTTTCTCCAGCTGTTCAAACGCCAACCTCCCCAGCTTCAGAAGAACTTCCCCGTCAGCCTCCATCAGCTCCTGTGGACTCGACTCATGTCCCTTGTAATACTTCTGCTTCTTCCTCTTGGTCTGAACCAACAGGAAGTGTGCGTACATGTCAGTCAGGGTCTTGGGCAGCTCTCCCTTCTGGTCTGTAGTCAACATGTGGTCCAGAACTGTAGCAGTGATCCAGCAGAAGACTGGGATCAGACACATGATGTGGAGGCTCCTGGATGTCTTGATGTGGGAGATGATTCTGCGGGACAGCTCTTCATCACAGACTCTCTTCCTGAAGTACTCCTCCTTCTGCTCGTCAGTGAAGCCTCGTACTTCTGTTACCCTGTCAACACACGCAGGAGGGATCTGATTGGCTGCAGCAGGTCGGGTAGTTATCCAGACGAGAGCCGAGGGAAGCAGCTTCCCCTCAATGAGGTTTGTTAACAGCACGTTGACAGATGACTTCTGTGTGACATCAGATACAACCTCGCTGTTGTAATCCAATGAAAGTCTGCTTTCATCCAGGCCGTCAAAGATGAAGAGAACTTTAGAGCCAGCGATCTGCTCTGCTGTGACCTTCTGTAACGCTGGATGGAAAACACGGAGCAGCTCGAGAAGACTGTACTGCTCATCTTTTATCAAGTTCAGCTCCCTGAACGAAAGAGGAATCACCAGACTGATATCTTGGTTTTCCAAACCCTCTGCCCAGTCCAGAGAGAACTTCTGCACTAGGAAGGTTTTTCCAACGCCAGCAACGCCGATCATCAGGACGACTCTGATGTGTTTTTGTTGGTCAGGTAAGACTCTAAAGATGTCGCTGCACTTGATTGGAGTTTTATGGAGGGTCTCCATCTTGGAAGCAGTCTCAAGCTGCCAAACCTCATGTTGGAAATTAACCTCTTCACTCCATCCATCTGTGATGTAGACCCCAGTGTAGATCCTGTTGAGGGGAGTTTCACTTCTTGTATCCGTTCCTTCAGTCACACATCCACATGTCGTCTTCAGAAAGTTCTTATATTCACACTGACCTGCATTCACTGGAAAAAGAAAAAAGTCAGAAAAAAAAATTGAAAAATTATCTTTTACTATGTTTATGCCCGACTTTCTCTCTACTCAGGCATTTCTGAGCCCCGAAATCAGGGATATTTGAAAACACTGATGTTAAATGATAAATTTTTTTGATGGACTTTGTGCTCATTCAAAGATAGTGTGTTGAAGGAATGAATGACTTCAAAAATGTCTTCACAGGAGAAGTGATACAGAGCAAATATGTTCAATGGAGCAGAAAAAAACATGCAGCTAAATTTCAGATGGACCTAAAATGTAATGATATTAGTGATAAGAAGTTGTGGTTTTAGATATGAAGACATAAGCAGACAGATGTACAGACTTACTTTGTACAGTGCAGGTCTGACTGGCTGACTGCAGACCAGCTCTGGTTCTGGATCTGGATCTGGACTCTTCCTCAGAGGCATCCCTCATCTTATTCTTTCTGTGAAGACATTTCTTTATCACTAAAATTATTGTTCTTGAAAAACAACAAAAGTTGACCGAAACTGTCTCACTGCTCCGTTTTTATTCAGTCTGTAATGCAAATGTACATTTTATTTAAACTCTCCTGCTTTCATTAAAGGTGCCCTGCAACACCAAACTGTTTTTACTTGCATTTTTGAAATATGTAAGATCCATATATGTGTGTGTATATGTGTGTGTGTGTGTGTGTGTGTGTATGTGGTGAATGTGAAGATGAATTGCTACCTCCTCTGTCAGCTCTAGCCACTGGAAAGAAATAAGAGGAGAAATCAGCCAATCAAAACAGCTAGTCTGTCTGACGTCATGCTCCCTGAGCTCATTAATATTCATGAGCTGGGTAAAGGATGCTGATAGCCGGATAACTTTTACATCAGTACTGCCCACGGATGTTCATTCTTAACATTCAGGAACAATATACAGTGGAGAACATTTATAGAACTTTATTACACAACCACAAAACCAACAGAAAAAGCTAAAAATAAAAAAAACATGGCATTATCAGAGGAAAGTGAAAGTGAGAATGAGTGGTATGATAAATGAGAGAGTAGCAGTTGTCTTACTTTGTGTCTGAGGGTCCAGGTTCATTACTGAAGAATGGAGGTTCGTCTTTGGAGAAGTCGCTCTTCATAGACAGACAGCCGGACACTAGAGACTCTGCTCCGTCCTCCTCTTCCTCCATCTCACTCCTCTTCTGGCCTGGAGTCAGTCTGAGAGAAAACAGGATGAATAACACTGACTTATTAACTTTAGTTTTACAGTTATTTCTGGAATTTATAATCAATAAACCTCATTTATAGGAAATTATAGCTAATGTTTGAGTTAGAAAAGCAGAAATTAGGAATTATTTAAGCTAAAATTAAAAGAATGGATGTTGATGATAATCACAGACTGGAATATGTCAACTTTTACTCAATACTATTTCAAAAACACTTCCATTTGTTTTACAATGCTATAAAATTGAATAAGACGCCCCAAAATTAATGAAAGTAGAGATTTGTACTTGGCAAAGAGCGTTGGGTGGAATCAATCATGTTATTTTGGGGAATTAAAAAGAACATTGATATAGGACAACATGAGGACAACATGAGGACAACATGAGGACAACATGAGGACAACATGGGGACAACATGAGGACAACATGAAGACAACATGAAGACAACATGAAGACAACATGAGGACAACATGAGGGCAACATGAGGGCAACATGAGGGCAACATGGGGACAACAAGAGGACAACATGGGGACAACATGAGGGCAACATGGGGACAACATGGGGACAACATGAGGGCAACATGAGGGCAACATGTGGGCAACATGAGGACAACATGGGGACGACATGAGGACGACATGAGGGCAACATGAGGGCAACATGAAGACAACTTGAGGGCAACATGAAGACAACTTGAGGGCAACATGAAGGCAACATGAGGGCAACATGAGGGCAACATGAGGACAACATGAGGGCAACATGAAGACAACTTGAGGGCAACTTGAGGGCAACATGAGGACAACATGAGGACAACATGAAGACAACTTGAGGGCAACATGAAGACAACATGAGGGCAAAATGAAGACAACATGAGGACAACATGAGGGGGCAACATGAGGGACAACATGAGGGCAACATGAGGGGCAACATGAAGACAACTTGAGGGGACAACATGAGGGCAACATGAAGACAACATGAGGGCTCAACATATGGGACAACATGAGGGCAACATGGGGGACAACATGAGGGGCAACATGAGGGCAACATGAGGACCTACATGAGGGGGAGAACATGAGGGGGGCAACATGAGGGCAACATGAGGACAACATGAAAACATGAGGACTGTTCAACATGATGGGAAACATGAGGGCAACATGAGGGGGGGCAACATGAGGGGATGTACATGAGGGGCAACATGAGGACAACATGAGGACAACATGAGGACAACATGAGGACGACATGAGGGCAACATGTGGGCAACATGTGGGCAACATGAGGGCAACATGAGGGCAACATGAGGGCAACATGAGGGTTAAACCAGGTGTTGTGTATCTGTACGCAGTTGGAGCTTTCAGAATCGTGGACGTCTACGCTGAATACAGCGGTGTACACATACACAACACCTGGCGTGTTTTATCACTGAGAAAGAGTGGTGTCACAAGAAGTTTGTGAAATTTAAGCAATCAATAATACAGTTTTAGTGGAAATTTTATGTAAAACGAATCAAAAATCAACAAAAAAAAAGTCAAATGGATTTGGAAAGTGAAAGTGAGAATGAATGGTATGATAAATGAGAGAGTAGCAGTTGTCTTACTTTGTGTCTGAGGGTCCAGGTTCATTACTGAAGAATGGAGGTTCGTCTTTGGAGAAGTCGCTCTTCATAGACAGACAGCCGGACACTAGAGACTCTGCTCCGTCCTCCTCTTCCTCCATCTCACTCCTCTTCTGGCCTGGAGTCAGTCTGAGAGAAAACAGGATGAATAACACTGACTTATTAACTTTAGTTTTACAGTTATTTCTGGAATTTATGGTCAATAAAGCTCATTTATAGGAAATTATACCTAATGTTTGAGTTAGAAAAGCAGAAATTAGGAATTATTTAAGCTAAAATTAAAAGAATGGATGTTGATGATAATCACAGACTGGAATATGTCAACTTTTACTCAATACTATTTCAAAAACACTTCCATTTGTTTTACAATGCTATAAAATTGAATAAGACGCCCCAAAATTAATGAAAGTAGAGATTTGTACTTGGCAAAGAGCGTTGGGTGGAATCAATCATGTTATTTTGGGGAATTAAAAAGAACATTGATATAGGACAACATGAGGACAACATGAGGACAACATGAAGACAACATGTGGACAACATGAGGGCAACATGAAGGCAACATGAGGGCAACATGAGGACAACATGAGGACAACATGAACAACATGAGGACAACATGAGGACAACATGAGGGCAACATGGGGCAACATGAAGACAACAAAAGGGCAACATGAGGGACAACATGGGGACAACATGAGGGGGCAACATGAGGGCAACATGAAGGCAACATGAAGACAACATGAGGACAACATGAGGACAACATGAGGGCAACATGAGGGCAACATGAAGACAACTTGAGGGCAACATGAGGACAACATGAGGACAACATGAGGGCAACATGAGGGCAACATGAAGACAACTTGAGGGCAACATGAGGACAACATGAGGACAACATGAGGGCAACATGAGGACAACATGAGGGCAACATGAGGACAACATGGGGACAACATGGGGACAACATGAGGACAACATGAGGGCAACATGAGGACAACATGAGGGCAACATGAGGACAACATGAGGGCAACATGAGGGGCAACATGAGGACGACATGAGGGCAACATGAGGACGACATGAGGGCAACATGAGGACAACATGAGGGCAACATGAGGGCAACATGAGGGTTAAACCAGGTGTTGTGTATCTGTACGCAGTTGGAGCTTTCAGCGTGGACGTCTACGCTGAATACAGCGGCGTACACATACACAACACCTGCCGTGTTATATCACGAGAAAGAGTGGTGTCACAAGAAGTTTGTGAAATTTAAGCAATCAATAATACAGTTTTAGTGGAAATTTTATGTAAAAACGAATCAAAAATCAACAAAAAAAGTCAAATGGATTTGGAAAGTGAAAGTGAGAATGAGTGGTATGATAAATGAGAGAGTAGCAGTTGTCTTACTTTGTGTCTGAGGGTCCAGGTTCATTACTGAAGAATGGAGGTTCGTCTTTGGAGAAGTCGCTCTTCATAGACAGACAGCCGGACACTAGAGACTCTGCTCCGTCCTCCTCTTCCTCCATCTCACTCCTCTTCTGACCTGGAGTCAGTCTGAGAGAAAACAGGATGAATAACACTGACTTATTAACTTTAGTTTTACAGTTATTTCTGGAATTTATGGTCAATAAACCTCATTTATAGGAAATTATACCTAATGTTTGAGTTAGAAAAGCAGAAATTAGGAATTATTTAAGCTAAAATTAAAAGAATGGATGTTGATGATAATCACAGACTGGAATATGTCAACTTTTACTCAATACTATTTCAAAAACACTTCCATTTGTTTTACAATGCTATAAAATTGAATAAGACGCCCCAAAATTAATGAAAGTAGAGATTTGTACTTGGCAAAGAGTTTGGGTGGAATCAATCATGTTATTTTGGGGGAATTAAAAAAGAACATTGATATAGGACAACATGAGGGACAACATGAGGACAACATGAAGACAACATGTGGACAACATGAGGGCAACATGAAGGCAACATGAGGGCAACATGAGGACAACATGAGGACAACATGAGGACAACATGAGGGACAACATGAAGACAACATGGACAACATGAGGGGAGGACAACATGAGGGAATATGAGGGGACAACATGAGGCAACATGAGGGCAACATGAGGGCAACATGTGGACAACATGTGGACAACATGGGGACAACAAGAGGACAACATGGGGACAACATGAGGGCAACATGGGGACAACATGGGGACAACATGAGGGCAACATGGGGACAACATGGGGACAACAAGAGGACAACATGGGGACAACATGAGGGCAACATGAGGACGACATGAGGGGCAACATGAGGGCAACATGAGGGCAACATGAGGGCAACATGAGGACAACATGAGGACAACATGAGGACAACATGGGGACAACATGGGGACAACATGAGGGCAACATGGGGACAACATGGGGACAACATGGGGACAACAAGAGGACAACATGGGGACAACATGAGGGCAACATGAGGACGACATGAGGGCCAACATGAGGGCAACATGAGGGCAACATGAAGACAACATGAGGACAACATGGGACAACATGAGGACAACATGGGGACAACATGAGGACAACATGAGGGCAACATGAGGACAACATGAGGGCAACATGAGGACAACATGAGGGCAACATGAGGGCAACATGAGGACGACATGAGGGCAACATGAGGATGACATGAGGGCAACATGAGGACAACATGAGGGCAACATGAGGGCAACATGAGGGTTAAACCAGGTGTTGTGTATCTGTACGCAGTTGGAGCTTTCAGCGTGGACGTCTACGCTGAATACAGCGGCGTACACATACACAACACCTGCCGTGTTATATCACGAGAAAGAGTGGTGTCACAAGAAGTTTGTGAAATTTAAGCAATCAATAATACAGTTTTAGTGGAAATTTTATGTAAAAACGAATCAAAAATCAACAAAAAAAGTCAAATGGATTTGGAAAGTGAAAGTGAGAATGAGTGGTATGATAAATGAGAGAGTAGCAGTTGTCTTACTTTGTGTCTGAGGGTCCAGGTTCATTACTGAAGAATGGAGGTTCGTCTTTGGAGAAGTCGCTCTTCATAGACAGACAGCCGGACACTAGAGACTCTGCTCCGTCCTCCTCTTCCTCCATCTCACTCCTCTTCTGACCTGGAGTCAGTCTGAGAGAAAACAGGGACACAACAAACATTTCTGAAGAACTGAGGACAGACCGTCTCTAACTCATATTGCTTGAGTCCTTGATACATTTTCTCTTTAACCTCTCTTCTCTTTAACTATGAAGACAACATGAGGACAACATGAGGGCAACATGGGGCAACATGAGGACAACATGAGGGCAACATGAGGGCAACATGAGGGCAACATGAAGACAACATGAAGACAACATGAAGACAGCATGAGGACAGCATGAGGGCAACATGAGGGCAACATGAGGGCAACATGAGGGCAACATGAGGGCAACATGAGGGCAACATGAAGACAACATGAAGACAGCATGAGGGCAACATGAGGGCAACATGAGGACAACATGAGGACAACATGAGGGCAACATGAGGGCAACATGAGGGCAACATGAGGGCAACATGAGGGCAACATGAGGGTAATATGAGGACAACATGAAGATGACATGAGGACAACATGAGGACAGACAGCATGAGGACAACATGAGGACAACATGAGGACAACAAGAGGACAACATGAAGACAACATGAGGACAACATGAGGACAACATGAGGACAGCATGAGGACAAGAGGACAACATGAGGACAACATGAGGACAGCATGAGGACAACATGAGGTCTTAGAGATTATCTTTACCATGGTGTTGACATTGGAATCGTGTTATTTTACTGGAGTTGTGACACAATAGTATACAATTACACCCAACACTGGGAAAAAGGAAGTAATGTGCAGTTGTGCGCACACACACACACACACACACACACACACACACACACACACACACACACAGACTCACTCACAAAGACACACACACACTCTCTGTCTCTAGTCCACAGAAAACTGTGAGAAAAACTGACTCGGACTATAAGAATACATTTAAGATTAACACTCACCCCCCCTCAGCCGTCACTTTTTTCACCCTGCTCCGTTCTGTCGACTCCTCAAAATGGAGTCTGGACCGCCTTCTCTTGCAGGGTCTGGACCGCCTTCTCTTCCAGGGTCTGGACCGCCTTCTCTTCCAGGGTCTGGACCGCCTTCTCTTGCAGGGTCTCCCTGATCCCACCTCCCAAAACCTGCTCCTCCCTTCTCCATTTACAGGATATCAGCCTAGGTCTGGAATGTTTTCTTTTACTGAGTTATCATAGGACAACAAACTATTCTGTCTGCTGCACGATACTAATATGTTTAAGCATATATATTATAATAATATTATAATATAATAATAATAATAATATAATATGGTGTCTGTGTTTTACAAAAAGAGGAAATAAGTCCAGGAAACTGGACTTTGAGATACAGTTCCATGTTAACCCTCGTGTTGCCTTCATGTCAAAATTGAAAATCAACACTTTGGTTGACGCTTTTTATCCCTTGTTTTACGTTTTTGTCCCTTCATTCAACACAACATGAGGGCAACATGAGGGCAACATGGGGACAACATGGGGACAACATGGGGACAACATGAGGGCAACATGAGGGCAACATGGGGACAACATGGGGGCAACATGAGGGCAACATGAGGGCAACATGGGGACAACATGAAGACAACATGAGGGCAACATGAGGGCGACATGAGGGCAACATGAGGGCGACATGAGGACAACATGAAGACAACATGAAGACAACATGAAGACAACATGAGGGCAACATGGGGGCAACATGGGGGCAACATGGGGACAACATGGGGACAACATGGGGACAACATGGGGACAACATGAGGGCAACATGGGGACAACATGGGGACAACATGAAGACAACATGGGGGCAACATGAGGACAACATGAGGGCGACATGAGGACAACATGGGGGCGACATGGGGGCGACATGGGGGAGACATGGGGGAGACATGAGGGCGACATGAGGGTAACATGGGGACAACATGAGGGCGACATGAGGACGACATGAGGGCGACATGGGGGTAACATGAGGGCAACATGGGGGTAACATGAGGGCGACATGGGGGCGACATGAGGGTAACATGGGGACAACATGAGGGCGACAGGAGGACAACATGAGGGCAACATGAGGGCAACATGGGGGTAACATGGGGGCGACATGGGGGCGACATGAAGACGACATGGGGGCGACATGGGGGCGACATGGGGGAGACATGGGGGAGACATGGGGGAGACATGAAGGCGACATGAAGGCGACATGAGGACAACATGAGGGTAACATGGGGACAACATGAGGGCGACATGAGGACAACATGAGGGCGACATGGGGACAACATGAGGGCGACATGGGGACAACATGAGGGCGACATGGGGACAACATGAGGGCGACATGAGGGCGACATGGGGACAACATGAGGGCGACATGGGGGCAACATGAGGGCGACATGAGGGCAACATGGGGGTAACATGAGGGCACACACACAAGGGCGACATGGGGGCGACATGAGGACGACATGGGGGCGACATGGGGGCGACATGGGGGCGACATGGCGACAACATGAGGGTAACATGGGGACAACATGAGGGCGACATGGGGACAACACGAGGGCGACATGGGGACAACACGAGGGCGACATGAGGGCAACATGAGGGCGACATGAGGGCGACATGAGGGCAACATGGGGGCAACATGAGGGCGACATGAGGGCGACATGAGGGCAACATGAGGGCAACATGGGGGCGACATGAGGACAACATGAGGGCAACATGGGGGCGACATGAGGACAACATGAGGGCGACATGGGGGCAACATGGGGACAACATGAGGGCGACATGAGGGCGACATGGAGGCAACATGGAGGCAACATGGGGCGACATGAGGACAACATGAGGACGACATGAGGGCGACATGAGGGCAACACGAGGGCGACATGGGGACAACATGGGGACAACATCTGGGGTTTGGATGAGGATGGGAACAGAAGACTGTCAGGTGTCTCAGGTGTGAACAGAGTCTCGGGACAAACGAGCGTTTAGAGAAATCTTTCCTTGTTTTTATTTATCACACATTTAAAAAATGAACCACACTATACAAATGTCCACCGTTCAGTAAGGAAACTCCTGCATGAACCCAACGACCTCCAACCAAAACAACGTCAGCAGATAAAGAAGCATCACAGCGGCTCTAGACTCACCCCTCCTCCTTCTCCTCCTCCTCCTCCACCTCCTCCTCCACCTCCTCCTCCCTCCTCCTCCTCCTCCTCCTCCTCCTCCTCCACCACCTCCTCCACCTCCTCCTCCACCTCCCCTTCAGTCGCAGACTAATTACAGGACCGGCATTGATTTCATGTCATCGTACGGTGGACTGCGTTGGCTGCCCGGTGACTTTTTTAACTTTTTAATCTTTTTCATGGTCACTGTGGTGCAGGTAGGCAGTAGCATGCAGAAACCTTTGGATGCGGCTCTCCTCTGATTGGCTGTAGGCTAATTCATTACCTTTGAGCTATGTAAAGAAGGGAGTAGGGTTTTTTTTTTTCTCTCTTAAGAGTCTGTGGTTGTTATTTACAATATGACAACGAGGAAGTGTGTGTCTGCGTGTGTGTGTGTGTGTGTGTGTGTTTGAGTCCTATGGATGGGACGAGACAGGTGAGTGTGTAGACGGGGTCTCCCAGTCTCAACAGGAGGGGTGCTCCTTCATCACTGAAGGGACACCAGAAAGTTGACACCCACCTCCCCCTTCAGGTCAGCGACACACTCACAACAAGTCCGCCTCTCAGAGGGTTCCTCACTTTATTACTCAGACATAAAATTAAAAAAATAATGAAGAAGATAACAAATAAAACTGAGGAGAGCGGGCGGGCGGGCGGGCGGGGGGGAGGGAGGGAGGCGGGGCGTTCAGGCCAGGTAGCTGTACGTGTCCTTCTCACCGTCCACTCGCTCCAGGTACTCCTTCTCTATCAGGATGTCGATGCATTTCTGTCCACAAGAGGGAGACAAACCCCAAACATTAGAAACCAAACCCAAAATAAACTAAAACCCAAAATCACCAAGACCGCAGGACATTATTTTAGCTCATGTCGCGGGCTTTCTCGAAAAACTTTCACGTAAATCCATCCATCCATCCATCCATCCATCCATCCATCTGTCTATCCATCCATCCATCCATCTGTCTATCCATCCATCCATCCATCTCTCTATCTTCGTCCCCTTATCCAGTATCGGGTCGCGGGGGCAGCAGCTCCAGTAGGGGACCCCAAACCTCCCTTTCCCGAGCCACATCAACCAGCTCCGACTGGGGGATCCCGAGGCGTTCCCAGGCCAGGTTGGAGATATAATCCCTCTACCTAGTCCCGGGTCTTCCCCGAGGCCTCCTCCCAGCTGGACGTAGCTCTACCTAGTCCTGGGTCTTCCCCCCTCCCAGCTGGACGTCCCTCCACCTAGTCCTGGGTCTTCCCCAAGCCATCCTCCCAGCTGGATGTCCCTCCACCTAGTCCTGGGTCTTCCCCAAGCCATCCTCCCAGCTGGATGTCCCTCCACCTAGTCCTGGGTCTTCCCCCGAGCCCTCCTCCCAGCTGGACGTGCCTGGACCACCTCCCTAGGGAGGCGCCCAGGTTCACGTAAATAGTTATATTTAATTGTCATATCAAATAAGTCACAACAGCCGAAAACTTAGCCCCGCCCACAACATTTAAGGTTGAGGAGTTCGGTCTGGACTCGATCCGTTGTGGAGCTGTTTGGACCAATCAGATTGTCAGGGCGGGCTTTATGTGATGATGCGACAGACCCGCGGGACTGCGCCCACACATGTCGCCCTG
Organism: Etheostoma perlongum; assembly: GCA_026937815.1. Taxonomy (NCBI): domain Eukaryota; kingdom Metazoa; phylum Chordata; class Actinopteri; order Perciformes; family Percidae; genus Etheostoma; species Etheostoma perlongum. Next base: position 24,518,075 of record CM049392.1, on the reverse strand, counting down.
CACAGCACGTGCTCATATGATGGGTGATTTTTAAAGAAATGGAAGAGCGGATTCCCAAAAACAACATCCAGCACGACAGGGTTTACATTTTTAGGATGGAAATTGAGGGAGAAAAAGCAGTATCGGCTCCAAATATCGGCAGCCCGCATCGGACACACACACACACACACACACACACACACACACACACACACACACACACACACACACACACACACACACACACACACACACACACACACACACACACACACACACACACACACACACACACACACACACACACACACACACACACACACACACACACACACACACACACACACACACACACACACACACACACACACACACACACACACACACACACACACACACACACACACACACACACGGGTTTGTTGACAATACGAAAAACGCAGATTATCACCAGACATTAAAACCTTAAGCTTCAAGTAATTACGTGTCATAAAGTCGAAACATATAATTTAAAAAGATTAGGGAACCACTGTGTGTGTCTGTATTTGTGTGTCTGTATTTGTGTGTGTGTGTGTGTGTTAGAGTGCGGATCGGGCCAGATTTTTCTGTCCGAGCCCGGCCCGAGCCCGACAGTTTAAATCGCATTTGTTTCTCATACTAATGACACATGTACGTTTGTTTGTGTGGAAAGCCGCTTTTATTAAGCAATTGTAGGAAGGCATTGGGAAATGTCAACAGATGAGCGCATCAATGCACAGCTGACTTTCCTTCGTCTTCAATAGTTTTAAAATCTCCTGCGGCCAACTTCTTTTTAACATCTTCCATCGTTGCGCTGCCACATGGAGCTTAATACGCGTCTCGTTGTCACAGCACACAGGAAGACGGATGTTAGGGTAATATTTGACATTTATTTTAAGCTGTTTTAAATTCAAAATGTTCAATGCCTTATCGCTGATGTGACCCGACCGAACCCGAGCATCCTTTCGTCGAACCCGCCCGACCCGTCGGGTACCGTCGGTCCCGGGTATCCATCTTCTAGTGTGTGTGTGTGTCTGTATTTGTGTGTGTGTGTGTGTCTGTGTGTCTCTCTCTATGTGTGTTTCACCTTGATGACGGGGACTCTGGGTTTGAATCGGGACGACAGCTGGTTCAGGACTTCGGCCAGAAGCTGCTGGTGCTTCAGGACCTTCCTCATCTTCATGATCCTCACTATGGCTGCCTACACACACACACACACACAACACACACACACACACACACACACACACAAAATTAGTACTAATTCCACAAAACAGACACTCTAATTTACATGCTTGTTATATAAAATCCAGTTATTAAGATTTCAATTCCATGAACACAGACTGCACCAATGTTCTTGCTAATTAAATTAAAGGTATTCGTAAAAACACTACCAGATAATCTTGCTAAAATAAAGGTCTGACTGTGTATTCTCAGGCAGAAGTCTTTAAAAACTCTGAGTTAGAGGAGTAAACTGTGAGTAGAGGAGTAAACTGTGAGTAGAGGAGTAAACTGTGAGTAGAGGAGTAAACTGTGAGTAGAGGAGTAAACTGTGAGTAGAGGAGTAAACTGAGTAGATGGAGTAAACTGTGAGTAGAGGAGTAAACTGTGAGTAGAGGAGTAAACTCTGAGGAGTAGAGGAGTAAACTGTGAGTAGAGGAGTAAACTGTGAGTAGAGGAGTAAACTGTGAGTAGAGGAGTAAACTGTGAGTAGAGGAGTAAACTGTGAGTAGAGGAGTAAACTCTGAGTTAGAGGAGTAAACTCTGAGTAGAGGAGTAAACTGTGAGTAGAGGAGTAAACTGTGAGTAGAGGAGTAAACTGTGAGTAGATGAGTAAACTGTGAGTAGAGGAGTAAACTCTGAGTAGAGGAGTAAACTCTGAGTAGAGGAGTAAACTCTGAGTAGAGGAGTAAACTGAGTAGAAGAGTAGAGGAGAAAACTGTGAGTAGAGGAGTAAACTCTGAGTAGAGGAGTAAACTGTGAGTAGAGGAGTAAACTGTGAGTAGAGGAGTAAACTGAGTAGAGGAGTAGAGGAGTAAACTCTGAGTAGAGGAGTAAACTCTGAGTAAACTCTGAGTAGAGGAGTAAACTGAGTAGAGGAGTAAACTGAGTAGAGGAGTAAACTGTGTAGTAGAGGGAGTAAACTGTGAGTAGAGGAGTAAACTGTGAGTAGAGGAGTAAACCGTGAGTAGAGGAGTAAACTGTGAGTAGAGGAGTAAACTGTGAGTAGAGGAGTAAACTGAGTAGAGGAGTAAACTGTGAGTAGGCTGAGTAGAGGAGTAAACTCTGAGTAGAGAGTAAACTGTGAGTAGAGGAGTAAACTGAGTAGAGGAGTAAACTGAATAGTAGAGGAGTAAACTGAGTAGAGGAGTAAACTGTGAGTAGAGGAGTAAACTCTGAGTAAACTCTGAGGAGAGGGGAGTAAACTCTGAGTAGAGGAGTAAACTGAGTAGAGGAGTAAACTGAGTAGAGGAGTAAACTGAGTATAGGAGTAAACTAGAGGGAGTAAACTGTGAGTAGAGGAGTAAACTGAGTAGAGGAGTAAACCGTAGAGTAAACTGAGGTAGAGGAGTAAACTGAGTAGAGGAGTAAACCGTGAATAAACTGAGTAGAGTAAACTGAGTAGAGGAGTAAACCGTGAGTAGAGGAGTAAACTGTGAGTAGAGGAGTAAACTGAGTAGATGAGTAAACTGAGTAGAGGAGTAAACTGTGAGTAGAGGAGTAAACTGTGAGTAGATGAGTAAACTGAGTACAGGAGTAAACTCTGAGTAGAGGAGTAAACTCTGAGTAGAGGAGTAAACTCTGAGTAGAGGAGTAAACTCTGAGTTAGAGGAGTAAACTCTGAGTTAGAGGAGTAAACTCTGAGTTAGAGGAGTAAACTCTGAGTAGAGGAGTAAACTCTGAGTAGAGGAGTAAACTGAGTAGAGGAGTAAACTGAGTAGAGGAGTAAACTGAGAGAGAGAGTAAACTGAGAGTAAACTCTGAGGAGTAAACTCTGAGTAGAGGAGTAAACTGTGAGTAGAGGAGTAAACTGAGTAGAGGGAAACTGTAAAGGAGAAACTGAGTAGAGGAGTAGAGGAGTAAACTGTGAGTAGAGGAGTAAACTCTGAGTAGAGGAGTAAACTCTGAGTAGAGGAGTAAACTGAGTAGAGGAGTAAACTGAGTAGAGGAGTAAACTGAATAGAGGAGTAGAGGAGTAAACTGTGTAGGGGAGTAAACTGAGAAGTAAACTCTGAGGAGGGAGTAAACCGTGAGTAGAGGAGTAAACTGAGTAGAGGAGTAAACCCGTGAGTAGAGGAGTAAACTGAGTAGAGGAGTAAACTGAGTAAGGAGTAAACTGTGAGTAGAGGAGAAACTGAGTAAACTGTGAGTAGAGGAGTAAACTCTGAGTAGAGGGAGTAAACTGAGTAGAGGAGTAAACTGAGTAGAGGGAGTAAACTGAGTAGAGGAGTAGAGGGAGTAAACTGTGAGTAGAGGAGTAAACTGAGTAGAGGAGTAAACTGAGTAGAGGAGTAAACTGAGTAGAGGAGTAAACTCTGAGTAGAGGAGTAAACTCTGAGTTAGAGGAGTAAACTGTGAGTAGAGGAGTAAACTGTGAGTAGAGGTAAACTGTAGAGGAGTAAACTGAGTAGAGGAGTAAACTGTGAGTAAACTGAGGAGGGGTAAACTGTGAGGAGCAAACTCTGAGGAGGAGCAAACTGTGAGTAGAGTGAGTAAACTGTGAGTAGAGAACTGAGTAAACTCTGAGTAGAGGAGTAAACTGTGAGTAGAGGAAACTTTGCAAACTGTGAGTAGAGGAGTAAACTGTGAGTAGAGGAAACTCTGAGTAAGGAGTAAACTCTGAGTAGAAGAGTAGAGGAGTAAACTGAGTAGAGGAGTAAACTGTGAGTAGAGGAGTAAACTGTGAGTAGAAACTGAGTAAACTCTGAGTAGAGGAGTAAACTCTGAGTAGAGAGTAAACTCTGAGTAGAGGAGTAAACTCTGAGTAGAGGAGCAAAACTCTGAGTAGAGGAGTAAACTCTGAGTTAGAGGAGTAAACTCTGAGTTAGTAGAGGAGTAAACTCTGAGTAGAGGAGTAAACTCTGAATAGAGAGGAGTAAACTGAGAGTAGAGGAGTAAACTGAGTTAGAGGAGTAAACTGAGAGGAGGAGTAAACTGAGAGCAGAGGAGGTAAACTGTGAGTAGAGGAGTAAACTGAGCAGAGGAGTAAACTGTGAGTAAACTGAGGGAGCAAACCATGAGTAGAGGAGCAAACTCTGAGTAGAGGAGGAAAACTCTGAGGAAACTGAGGAGAGTAAACTCTAGTAGAGGAGTAAACTCTGAGTAGAGGAGTAAACTGTGAGTAGAGGAGTAAACTGAGTGAGTTAGTAGAGGAGTAAACTCTGAGTAGAGGAGTAAACTCTGAGTAGAGGAGTAAACTGAGTAGAGAGTAAAACTGAGTAGAGGAGTAAACTGTGAGTAGAGGAGTAAACTGAGTAGAGGAGTAAACTGAGTAGAGGAGTAAACTGAGTAGAGGAGCAAAACCTGTGAGTAGAGTAAACTGTGAGTAGAGGAGTAAACTGTGAGTAGAGGAGCAAACTCTAAGAGTAAACTGAGGAGTAAACTGTGAGTAGAGGAGTAAACTGAGTAGAGGAGTAAACTGAGTAGAGGAGGTGAAACTGAGAGTAGAGGAGCAAACTGGAGTAGAGGAGTAAACTGTGAGTAGAAACTGGAGTAAACTGTGAGTAGAGGAGTAAACTCTGAGTAGAGGAGTAAACTGAGTAGAGAGAGCAAACTGAGTAGAGGAGTAAACTGAGTAGAGGAGCAAACTGAGTAGGAGAGAGGAGTAAACTGTGAGTAGAGGAGTAAACTGAGTAGAGGGCTTCAAACCATGAGTAGAAACTGAGTAAACTGAGTAGAAACTGGAGTAGAGGAGTAAACTGTGAGTAGAGGAGTAAACTGTGAGTAGAGGAGTAAACTGTGATGAAACTGTGAAGAGGAGTAAACTGAGTAGAGGAGTAAACTGAGTAGAGGAGTAAACTCTGAGTAGAGGGAGCAAACTGAGTAGAGGAAACTGAGAGTAGAGGGAGTAAACTGTGAGTAGAGGAGTAAACTGAATAGAGGAAACTCTGAGCAGAAGAGAGTAAACTGTGAGTAGAGGAGTAAACTCTGAGTTAGAGGAGCAAACTCTAGAGGAGTAAACTGAGTAGAGGAGTAAACTGTGAGTAGAGGAGTAAACTGTGAGTAGAGGGAGTAAACTGTGAGTAGAGGAATAAACTGAGTAGAGTGAGCAAACTGTGAGTAGAGGGAGTAAACTGTGAGTAGAGGAGTAAACTCTGAGTAGGAGTAAACTGAGTAGAGGAGTAAACTGTGAGTTAGAGGAGTAAACTGTGAGTAGTAAACTGAGTGAGGGAGTAAACTGTGAGTAGAGGAGTAAACTGTGAGTAGAGGAGTAAACTGAGTAGAGGTAAACTGAGAGTAGAGGAAAACTGTAGAGGAGCAAACTGAGAGCAGAGGAAACTGTGAGTAGAGGAGCAAACTGTGAGTAGATGCCTGAGGAGCCCTGAGTAGAGGAGTAAACTCTGAGTAGAGGAGTAAACTCTGAGTAGAGGAGTAAACTCTGAGTAGAGGAGTAAACTCTGAGTTAGAGGAGTAAACTCTGAGTTAGAGGAGTAAACTGTGAGTAGAGGAGTAAACTCTGAGTAGAGGAGTAAACTCTGAGTAAAGGAGTAAACTCTGAGTAGAGGGAGTAAACTGTGAGTAGAGGAGTTGTGAGTAGAGGAGCAAACTGAGTAGAGGAGTAAACTGAGTAGAGGGAATAAACTGTGAGGAGTAGAGGAGTAAACTGAGTAGAGGAGTAAACTGAGTAGAGGAAAACTGAGCAGAGTAGAGGAGTAAACTGTGAGTAGAGGAGTAAACTCTGAGTTAGAGGAGTAAACTCTGAGTAGAGGAGTAAACTGAGTAGAGGAGCAAACTGAGCAGTAGAGGAGTAAAGAGTAAACTGTGTAGAGGATAAACTGTGAGTAGAGGAGTAAACCGTGAGTAGGAGCAAACTAATTAGAGGAATAAACCTGAGTAGAGGAGTAGAGTTTGAGGAGTAAACTGAGTAGAGGAGTAAACTGAGTAGAGGAGTAAAACTGTGAGTAGAGGAGTAAACTGAGTAGAGGAGTAAACTCTGAGTAGAGGAGTAAACTGAGTAGAGGAGTAAACTGAGTAGAGGAGTAAACTGAGTAGAGGGAGTAAACTAGAGTAGAGGAGTAAACTGTGAGTAGAGGAGTAAACTGAATAGAGGAGTCAAACTGAAGCGAGTAGAGGAGTAAACTCTGAGGAGCAAACCTTAGAGGAGCAAACTCTGAGTTAGAGGAGTAAACTGTGAGTAGAGGAGTAAACTGTGAGTAGAACAAACTGAGTAGAGGAGCAAACTGTGAGTAGATTCAAACTGAGTAGAGGAGTAAACTGTGAGTAGAGGAGTAAACTGAGTAGAGGAGTAAACTGTGAGTAGAGGAGTAAACTGTGAGTAGAGGAGTAAACTCTGAGTAGAGGAGTAAACTCTGAGTAGAGGAGTAAACTCTGAGTAGAGGAGTAAACTCTGAGTAGAGGAGTAAACTCTGAGTTAGAGGAGTAAACTGTGAGTAGAGGAGTAAACTCTGAGTTAGAGGAGTAAACTGTTAGAAACTCTGAGTAGAGGAGTAAACTGTGAGTAGAGGAGTAAACTGTGAGTAGAAGTAAACTGAGTTGAGGAGTAAACTGAGGAGTAGGACTAAACTGTGAGTAGAGGAGCAAACTGAGTAGAGGAGCAAACTAGCAGAGTAAAACTGTGAGTAGAGGTAAACTGAGTAGAGGAGCAAACTGAGTAGAGGAGTAAACTCTGAGTAGAGGAGCAAACTCTGAGTTAGCAGAGGAGTAAACTCTGAGTAGAGGAGTAAACTGTGAGTTAGAGGAGTAAACTCTGAGTTAGAGGAGTAAACTCTGAGTTAGAGGAGTAAACTCTGAGTAGAGGAGTAAACTGTGAGTAGAGGAGTAAACTGAGTAGAGGAGTAAACTGTGAGTAGAGGAGCAAACTGTGAGTAGAGAGTAAACTGAGTAGAGGAGTAGTTAAACTGTAGAGTAGAGGAGTAAACTGTAAGTAGAGGAGTAAACTCTGAGTAGAGGAGTAAACTGTGAGTAGAGGAGTAAACTGAGTAGAGGAGCAAACCGTGAGCAGAGTAGAGGAGCAGAGGAGCAACCTGAGTAGAGGAGCAAACTGAGAGTAGAAGTTCTGAGAGGAAAAATGAGTAGAGGAGTAAACTCTGAGTTAGAGGAGTAAACTCTGAGTTAGAGGAGTAAACTCTGAGTTAGAGACAAACTCTGAGTAGAGGAGTAAACTGTGAGTAGATGAGTAAACTGAGTAGAGGAGTAAACTGTGAGTAGAGGAGTAAACTGTGAGTAGAGGAGTAAACTCTGAGTAGAGGAGTAAACTCTGAGTAGAGGAGTAAACTCTGAGTAGAGAGCCAACAAACTGAGTTAGGAGGAGAAACTGTGAGTAGAGGAGTAAACTCTGAGTTAGAGGAGTAAACTGTGAGTAGAGGAGTAAACTGTGAGTAGAGGAGTAAACTGTGAGTAGAGGAGTAAACTGAGAGTAGAGGAGTAAACTGAGAGTAGAGGAATAAACTGAGAGTAGAGGAGTAAACTGAGAGTAGAGGAGTAAACTGTGTAGAGGAGTAAACTGAGTAAGAGGAGTAAACTGAGTAGAGGAGTAAACTCTGAGTAGAGGAGCAAACCGTGAAACTCTGAAACAGAGGAAAACTCTGAGTAGAGGAGTAAACTCTGAGTTAGAGGAGTAAACTGTGAGTAGAGGAGTAAACTCTGAGTTAGAGGAGTAAACTGTGAGTAGAGGAGTAAACTGTGAGTAGAGGAGTAAACTGTGAGTAGAGGAGCAAACTGAGAGTAGAGGAGCAAACTGAGATAGAGGGAGTAAACTGAGAGTAGAGGAGTAAACTGGAGAGGAGTAGAGGAGCAACTGTGGTGGAGTAAACTGAGTAGAGGAGTAAACTGAGTAGAGGAGTAAACTCTGAGTAGAGGAGTAAACTCTGAGTTAGAGGAGTAAACTCTGAGTAGAGGAGTAAACTGTGAGTAGAGGAGTAAACTCTGAGTTAGAGAAGTAAACTCTGAGTTAGAGGAGTAAACTCTGAGTAGAGGAGTAAACTCTGAGTAGAGGAGTAAACTGAGTAGAGGAGTAAACTGTGAGTAGAGGAGTAAACTGTGAGTAGAGGAGTAAACTCCTGAGTAGAGGAGTAGACTATGAGTAAACTGTGAGTAGAGGAGCAAACTGTAAACTGTGAGTAGAGGAGTAAACTCTGAGTAGAGGAGTAAACTGTGAGGAGCAAGAGGAGTAAACCCTGAGAGTAGAGTAAACTGAGTAGAGGAGTAAACTGAGTAGGAGGAGTTGAGGAGTAAACTCTGAGTAGAGGAGCAAACTGAGTAGAGGAAATCCCGTAAACTGCTAGAGGAGTAAACTGAGTAGAGGGCAGAGGAAACTCTGAGTTAGAGGAGAGTTAAAATTCTGAGTTAGAGGAGTAAACTCTGAGTTAGAGGCAAACTGTAAACTCTGAGTAGAATAAACTGTGAGTAGATGGAGTAAACTGAGGAGTAAGGGGAGTAAACTGAGAGTGTAGGAGTAAACTGTGAGTAGAGGAGTAAACTGTGAGTAGAGGAGTAAACTCTGAGCAGAGGAGTAAACTCTGAGTAAGAGGAGTAAACTCTGAGTAGAGGAGTAAACTCTGAGTAAGGAGCCTCTGAGTTAGAGGAGGTAAACTGTGAGTAGAGGAGTAAACTCTGAGTTAGAGGAGTAAACTGTGAGTTTAAACTGTGAGCAGAGGAGTAAACTGTGAGTAGAGGAGGAGTAAACTGTCAGTAGAGGAGTAAACTGAGGTAGAGGAGTAAACTGTCCTAGAGGAGAGCAAACTGAGAGAGTAGCAGAGCAGAGGAGCAAACTGAGTAGAGGAGTAAACTGTAGGAGAGGGGAGTAAACTCTGAGTAGAGGAGTAAACTCTGAGTAGAGGAGTAAACTGTGAGTAGAGGAGTAAACTCTGAGTTAACTGTGAGTTCAGAGTGAAACTCTGAGTTAGAGAGAAACTGAAAGGAGCACAAACTTAGAGATAAACTCTGAGTAGAGAATAAACTGAGTAGAGGAGCAAACTGTGAGTAGAGGAGTAAACTGTGAGGAGTAAACTAGAGGAGTAAACTGAGTAGAGGAGTAAAACTGAGGAGGAGTAAACTGTGAGTAGAGGGAGGAGTAAACTGTAGGTTAGAGGAGCAAACTCTGAGTAGAGGATAAACTGTGAGTAAAATCCTGAGTTAGAGGAGCAACCGTAGTAGATTAAACTGAGTAGAGGAGTAAACTGAGTAGAGGAGTAAACTCTGAGTAGAGGAGTAAACTCTGAGTAGAGGAGTAAACTCTGAGTAGAGGAGTAAACTGAGTAGAGGAGTAAACTGAGTAGAGGAGTAAACTGAGTAGAGGAGTAAACTGAGTAGAAGAGTAAACTGAGTTAGAGGAGTAGAGTGAGTAGCAAACTGTGAGTAGAGGAGCAAACTCTGAGTAGAGGAGTAAACTGAGTAGAGGAGCAAACTGTGAGTAGAGGAGTAAACTGAGAGTAGAAGAGTAAACTGAGTAGAGGAGCAGGAGTAAACTCTGAGCTAGAGGAGTAAACTCTGAGTAGAGGAGTAAACTCTGAGTAGAGGAGCAAACTGAGTAGAGGAGTAAACTGAGTAGAGGAGTAAACTGAATAGAGGAGTAGAGGAGTAAACTGTGAGTAGAGGAGTAAACTGAGTAGAGGAGTAAACCGTGAGTAGAGGAGTAAACTGTAGAGGAGTTTGGACAGTAGAGAGTAAACTGAGTAGAGGAGTAAACTGAGTAAGTAGAGGAGCAAACTGTGAGTAGAGGAGAGTAAACTCTGAGTAGAGGAGTAAACTGAGTAGAGGAGCAAACTGAGTAGAGGAGTAAACTGAGAGCAAACTTTCTAGAGGAGTAAACTGTGAGTAGAGGGAGTAAACTGAGTGAGAGAGGAAGCAACTGAGTAGAGGAGTAAACTCTGAGTTAGAGGAGAAACTGAGCAGAAACTCTGAGTTAGGAGGATAAAACTGAGTAGAGGAGCAAACTGAGTAGAGGAGTGAGTAGAGGAGTAAACTGAGTGGAGATAGAGGAGCAAACTGAGTAGAGGAGTAAACTGTGAGTAGAGGAGTAAACTGTGAGTAGAGGAGTAAACTGTGAGTAGAGAGCAAACTGTGAGTAGAGGAGTAAACTGTGAGTAGAGGAGCAAACTCAGAGGAGCAGAGGAGTAAACTGTGAGTAGAGAGTAAACTCCAGTAGAGGAGCAAACTGAGTAGAGTAGAGGGAGTAAACCTGAGTAGAGGAGTAAACTCTGAGTAGAGGGGTGAAACTCTGAGGAGCAAACTAGAGGAGCAGAAAACTGAGTAGAGGAGTAAACTCTGAGTAGAGGAGCAAACTGAGTAGAGGAGTAAACTGTGAGTTGAGTTAGGGAGTAAACTCTGAGTAGAGGAGCAAACTGTGAGTAGAGGAGCAAACTGTGAGCAGAGTGGAGTAAACTGTGAGTAAACTGGAGTTAGAGTAAACTCTGAGAGAGGAGTAAACTGAGAGTAGAGGAGTAAACTGAGAGAGGAGAGAGTAGAGGAAACTGAGTAGAGGGAGTAAACTGAGAGTAGAGGAGTAAACTGAGAGTAGAGGTAAACTCTGAGTTAAAGCTGAGTAGAGGAGCAAACTCTGAGTTAGAGGAGTAAACTGTGAGTAGAGGAGTAAACTCTGAGTAGAGGAGTAAACTCTGAGAGTAGAGGAGCAAACTTTAGAGGAGTAAACTGAGAGTAGAGGAGTAAACTGAGTAAGAGGAGCAAACTGTGAGAGGGAGTGAGCAGAGGGAGTAAACTGTGTAGAGGAGCAAACTGAGTAGAGGAGCAAACTCAGCAGTAGAGGGAGTAAACTGAGTGAGGAGCAAACCGTGAGTAGAGGAGTAAACTGAGTAGAGGAGTAAACTGAGTAGAGGAGTAAACTCCTTAGCAAACTGTGAGTAGAGGAGTAAACTCTAGAGCAGAGTAGAGTAAACTGGAGTAGAGCAAACTGAGTAGAGGAGTAAACCGAGGAGGAGTAAACTGAGTAGAGGAGTAAACTGTGAGTAGAGGAGTAAACTGAGTAGAGGAGTAAACTGAGTAGAGGAGTAAACTCTGAGTTAGAGGAGTAAACTCTGAGTTAGAGGAGTAAACTCTGAGTTAGAGGAGTAAACTCTGAGTAGAGGAGTAAACTCTGAGTAGAGGAGCAAACTGTGAGTAAACTGATGAGTAAACTGAGTAGAGGAGTAAAACTGTGAGTAGAGTGAGCAAACTGAGTAGAGGAGTAAACTGAGTAGAGGAGTAGAGGAGTAAACTGTGAGTAGAGGAGTAAACTGAGTAGAGGAGTAAACTGAGTAGAGGAGTAAACTCTGAGTTAGAGGAGTAAACTCTGAGTTAGAGGAGTAAACTGTGAGTAGAGGGAGCAAACTGTGAGTAGAGGAGTAAACTGTGAATAGATGAGTAAACTGAGTAGAGGAGTAAACTGTGAGTAGAGGAGTAAACTGTGAGTAGAGGAGTAAACTCTGAGTAGAGGAGTAAACTCTGAGTAGAGGAGTAAACTGTGAGTAGAGGAGTAAACTGAGTGTAGAGGAGTAAACTGTGAGCAGAGGAGCAAACTGTGAGTAGAGCAGTAAACTGTGAGTCCCTCAAAACTGTGAGTAGAGGAGTAAACTGTGAGTAGAGGAGCAAACTGAGTAGAGGAGCAGAGGAGTAAACTGTGAGTAGAGGAGTAAACTGTGAGTAGAGGAGTAAACTCTGAGTAGAGGAGTAAACTCTGAGTAGAGGAGTAAACTCTGAGTTAGAGGAGTAAACTCTGAGTTAGAGGAGTAAACTGTGAGTAGAGGAGTAAACTCTGAGTAGAGGTAAACTCTGAGTAGAGTGAGTAAACTCTGAGTAGAGGAGTAAACTGAGCAGAGGAGTAAACTGAGTAGAGGAGCAAACTGAGTAGAGGAGTAAACTGAGAGTAGAGGAGTAAACTGAGTAGAGGAGTAAACTGTGAGTAGAGGAGTAAACTGAGTAGAGGAGTAAACTGAGTAGAGGAGTAGAGGAGTAAACTGTGAGTAGAGGAGTAAACTCTGAGTAGAGGAGTAAACTCTGAGTAGAGGAGTAAACTGAGTAGAGGAGTAAACTGAGTAGAGGAGTAGAGGAGTAAACTGTGTAGAGGAGTAAACTGAGTAGAGGAGTAAACCGTGAGTAGAGGAGTAAACTGAGTAGAGGAGTAAACCGTGAGTAGAGGAGTAAACTGAGTAGAGGAGTAAACTGAGTAGAGGAGTAGAGGAGTAAACTGTGAGTAGAGGAGTAAACTCTGAGTAGAGGAGTAAACTGAGTAGAGGAGTAAACTGAGTAGAGGAGTAAACTGAGTAGAGGAGTAAACTGTGAGTAGAGGAGTAAACTGAGTAGAGGAGTAAACTGAGTAGAGGAGTAAACTGAGTAGAGGAGTAAACTCTGAGTTAGAGGAGTAAACTCTGAGTTAGAGGAGTAAACTGTGAGTAGAGGAGTAAACTGTGAGTAGAGGAGTAAACTGTGAGTAGATGAGTAAACTGTGAGTAGAGGAGGTAAACTGTGAGAGGAGTAAACTGTGAGTAGAGGAGTAAACTTTGAGTAGAGGAGTAAACTGTGAGTAGAGGAGTAAACTGTGAGTAGAGGAGTAAACTCTGAGTAGAGGAGTAAACTCTGAGTAGAGGAGTAAACTCTGAGTAGAGGAGTAAACTCTGAGTAGAGGAGTAAACTCTGAGTTAGAGGAGTAAACTGTGAGTAGAGGAGTAAACTCTGAGTTAGAGGAGTAAACTGAGTAGAGGAGTAAACTGTGAGTAGAGGAGTAAACTGTGAGTAGAGGAGTAAACTGAGTAGAGGAGTAAACTGTGAGTAGAGGAGTAAACTGAGAGTAGAGGAGTAAACTGAGAGTAGGAGGAGTAAACTGTGAGTAGAGGAGTAAACTGTGAGTAGAGGAGTAAACTCTGAGTAGAGGAGTAAACTGAGTAGAGGAGTAAACTCTGAGTAGAGGAGTAAACTCTGAGTAGAGGAGTAAACTCTGAGTAGAGGAGTAAACTGTGAGTAGAGGAGTAAACTCTGAGTTAGAGGAGTAAACTCTGAGTTAGAGGAGTAAACTCTGAGTAGAGGAGTAAACTCTGAGTAGAGGAGTAAACTGAGTAGAGGAGTAAACTGTAGTGAGTAGAGGAGTAAACTGTGAGTAGAGGAGTAAACAAACTGTAAGGTAGAGGAAGAGGAGTAAACTGTGAGTAGAGGAGCAAACTGTGAGTAGAGGAGCAAACTCTGAGTAGACTAGTGAGTAAACTGTGAGTAGAGGAGCAAACTGAGTAGAGGAGCAAAACTGAGTAGAGGTAAACTCTGAGTAGAGGAGTAAACTCTGAGCAGAGGAGCAAACTGAAGTAGAGGTAAAACTGAGTAGAGGAGTAAACTGAGTAGAGGAGTAAAAAGCTGAGTAGAGGAGTAGAGAGCAAACTGTGAGTAGAGGAGTAAACTGAGTAGAGGAGTAAACCATGAGTAAAGAGGAAAACTGAGTAGAGGAGTAAACCGTGAGTAGAGGAGTAAACTGAGTAGAGGAGTAAATCGTGAGTAGAGGAGTAAACTGTGAGTAGAGGAGTAAACTGAATAGAGGAGTAGAGGAGTAAACTGTGAGTAGAGTTAAACTCTGAGTTAGAGGAAACTCTGAGTAGAGGAGTAAACTGTGAGTAGACTCTGAGTTAGAGTAAACTCTGAGTAGAGGAGTAAACTGAGTAGAGGAGTAAACTGTGAGTAGAGGAGTAAACTGAGTAGAGGAGTAAACTGTGAGTAGAGGAGTAAACTGTGAGTAGAGGAGTAAACTGAGTAGAGGAGTAGAGGAGTAAACTGTGAGTAGAGGAGTAAACTGTGAGTAGAGGAGTAAACTCTGAGTAGAGGAGTAAACTGTGAGTAGAGGAGTAAACTGAGTAGAGGAGTAAACTGAGTAGAGGAGTAGAGGAGTAAACTGTGAGTAGAGGAGTAAACTCTGAGTAGAGGAGCAAACTCTGAGTAGAGGAGAGCAAACTGAGTAGAGGAGTAAACTGAGTAGAGGAGTAAACTGAGTAGAGGAGTAGAGGAGTAAACTGTGAGTAGAGGAGTAAACTGAGTAGAGGAGTAAACCGTGAGTAGAGGAGTAAACTGTGAGTAGAGGAGTAAACCGTGAGTAGAGGAGAGCAAACTGAGTAGAGGAGTAAACTGAGTAGAGGTAAACTCTGAGTTAGAGCAAACTGTGAGGAGTAGAGGAGTAAACTCTGAGTAGAGGAGTAAACTCTGAGTAGAGGAGTAAACTGAGTAGAGGAGTAAACTGAGTAGAGGAGTAAACTGTGTAGAGGAGTAAACTGAGTAGAGGAGTAAACCGTGAGTAGAGGAGTAAACTGAGTAGAGGAGTAAAACCGTGAGTAGAGGAGTAAACTCTGAGTAGAGGAGTAAACTGAGTAGAGGAAACTGAGAGGAGTAAACTGTGAGTAGAGGAGTAAACTCTGAGTAGAGGAGCAAACTGAGTAGAGGAGTAAACTGAGTAGAGGAGTAAACTGTAGAGGGAGCCTAGGAGTAAACTGTGAGTAGAGGAGGAGTAAACTGAGTAGAGGAGTAAACTGAGTAGAGGAGTAAACTCTGAGTTAGAGGAGTAAACTCTGAGTTAGAGGAGTAAACTGTGAGTAGAGGAGTAAACTGTGAGTAGAGGAGTAAACTGTGAATAGATGAGTAAACTGAGTAGAGGAGTAAACTGTGAGTAGAGGAATAAACTGAGTAGAGGAGTAAACTGTGAGTAGAGGAGTAAACTGTGAGTAGAGGAACTCTGAACTGAGTGTAGTAGGAGTAAACTGTGAGAGAGGTAAACTGTGAGTAGAGCAGTAAACTGTGAGTAGAGGAGTAAACTCTGAGTAGAGGAGTAAACTCTGAGTAGAGGAGTAAACTGAGTAGAGGAGTAAACTGAGTAGAGGAGTAAACTCTGAGTTAGAGGAGTAAACTCTGAGTTAGAGGAGTAAACTGTGAGTAGAGGAGTAAACTGTGAGTAGAGGAGTAAACTGTGAGTAGAGGAGTAAACTGTAGAGGGAGTAAACTGAGTAGAGGAGTAAAACTGAGTAAACTAAACTGAGTTGAGAGGAGGTAAACT
This sequence comes from Etheostoma perlongum, assembly GCA_026937815.1. NCBI lineage: Eukaryota > Metazoa > Chordata > Actinopteri > Perciformes > Percidae > Etheostoma > Etheostoma perlongum. The sequence goes on along the minus strand of CM049392.1, from coordinate 24,502,885 downwards.
GTGAGTAGAGGAGTAAACTGTGAGTAGAGAGTAAACTCTGAGTAGAGGAGTAAACTCTGAGTAGAGGAGTAAACTCTGAGTAGAGGAGTAAACTGAGTAGAGGAGTAGTAAACTGAGGAGGAGTAAACTGAGTTAGAGGAGTAAACTGTGAGTAGAGGAGTAAACTCTGAGTAGAGGAGTAAACTCTGAGTAGAGGAGTAAACTGAGTAGAGGAGTAAACTGTGAGTAGAGGAGTAAACTGTGAGTAGAGGAGTAAACTGAGTAGAGGAGTAGAGGAGTAAACTGTGAGTAGAGGAGTAAACTCTGAGTAGAGGAGTAAACTCTGAGTAGAGGAGTAAACTGTGAGTAGAGGAGTAAACTGAGTAGAGAGTAGAGGAGTAAACTGAGTAGAGGAGTAAACTCTGAGTAGAGGAGTAAACTCTGAGTAGAGGAGTAAACTCTGAGTAGAGGAGTAAACTGAGTAGAGGAGTAAACTGAGTAGAGGAGGAGTAGCAAACTCTGAGTAGAGGAGTAAACTGAGTAGAGGAGTAAACTGAGTAGAGGAGTAAACTGAGTAGAGGAGTAAACTGAGTAGAGGAGTAAACCGTGAGTAGAGGAGAGGTAAACTGAGGAGGAGTAAACTGAGTAGAGGAGTAAACTGTGAGTAGAGGAGTAAACTGTGAGGAGTAGAGGAGTAAACTGTGAGTAGAGGAGTAAACTCGTGAGTAGAGGAGTAAACCGTGAGAAGATGAGGAGTAAACCGAGTAGAGGAGTAAACTGAGTAGAGGAGTAAACTGAGTAGAGGAGAGGAGTAAACTGTGAGTAGAGGAGCAAACTCTGAGTAGAGGAGTAAACTGAGTAGAGGAGTTAACTGAGTAGAGGAGTAAACTGAGTAGAGGAGTAGAGGAGTAAACTGTGTAGAGGAGTAAACTGAGTAGAGGAGTAAACCGTGAGTAGAGGAGTAAACTGAGTAGAGGAGTAAACTGAGTAGAGGAGTAAACCGTGAGTAGAGGAGTAAACTGAGTAGAGGAGTAAACTGAGTAGAGGAGTAGAGGAGTAAACTGTGAGTAGAGGAGTAAACTCTGAGTAGAGGAGTAAACTGAGTAGAGGAGTAAACTGGTAGAGTAAACTGAGTAGAGGAGTAGAGGAGTAAACTGTGAGTAGAGGAGTAAACTGAGTAGAGGAGTAAACTGAGTAGAGGAGTAAACTCTGAGTTAGAGGAGTAAACTCTGAGTTAGAGGAGTAAACTGTGAGTAGAGGAGTAAACTGTGAGTAGAGGAGTAAACTGTGAATAGATGAGTAAACTGAGTAGAGGAGTAAACTGTGAGTAGAGGAGTAAACTGTGAGTAGAGGAGTAAACTGTGAGTAGAGGAGTAAACTGTGAGTAGAGGAGTAAACTGTGAGTAGAGGAGTAAACTGAGTAGTAAAGGAGAGTAGAGGAAAACTGTGAGTAGAGGAGTAAACTGAGTAGAGTACTAAACTGAGTGAGTAGAGTAAACTCTGAGTAGAGGAGTAAACTCTGAGTAGAGGAGTAAACTCTGAGTAGAGGAGTAAACTCTGAGTAGAGGAGGAAAACTGTGAGTAGAGGAGTAAACTGAGTGAGGAGGAGTAAACTCTGAGTTAGGAGGAGTAAACTCTGAGTTAGTAGAGAGTAAACTGAGTAGAGGAGTAAACTGTGAGTAGAGGAGTAAACTGTGAGTAGAGGAGTAAACTGTGAGTAGAGGAGTAAACTGAGTAGAGGAGTAAACTGAGAGTAGAGGAGTAAACTGTGAGTAGAGGAGTAAACTGTGAGTAGAGGAGTAAACTGTGAGTAGAGGAGTAAACTGTGAGTAGAGGAGTAAACTGTGAGTAGAGGAGTAAACTGAGTAGAGGAGTAAACTGAGTAGAGGAGTAAACTGTGAGTAGAGGAGTAAACTGTGAGTAGAGGAGTAAACTCTGAGTAGAGGAGTAAACTGTGAGTAGAGGAGTAAACTGTGAGTTAGAGGAGTAAACTGTGAGTTAGAGGAGTAAACTCTGAGTAGAGGAGTAAACTCTGAGTAGAGGAGTAAACTGAGTAGAGGAGTAAACTGTGAGTAGAAACTGAGTAGAGGAGTAAACTGTGAGTAGAGGAGTAAACTGAGTAGAGGAGTAGAGGAGTAAACTGTGAGTAGAGGAGTAAACTGTGAGTAGAGGAGTAAACTGTGAGTAGAGGAGTAAACTGTGAGTAGAGGAGTAAACTGAGTAGAGGAGTAGAGGAGTAAACTGTGAGTAGAGGAGTAAACTCTGAGTAGAGGAGTAAACTCTGAGTAGAGGAGTAAACTCTGAGTAGAGGAGTAAACTGAGTAGAGGAGTAAACTGAGTAGAGGAGTAAACTGAGTAGAGGAGTAGAGGAGTAAACTGTGAGTAGAGGAGTAAACTGAGTAGAGGAGTAAACCATGAGTAGAGGAGTAAACTGAGTAGAGGAGTAAACCGTGAGTAGAGGAGTAAACCGTGAGTAGAGGAGTAAACCGTGAGTAGAGGAGTAAACTGAGTAGAGGAGTAAACTGAGTAGAGGAGTAGAGGAGTAAACTGTAAACCATGAGTAGAGGAGTAAACTGACTAGAGGAGTAAACTGAGTAGAGGAGTAAACTGTGAGTAGAGGAGTAAACTGACTAGAGGAGTAAACTGACTAGAGGAGTAAACTGAGTAGAGGAGTAAACTGAGTAGAGGAGTAAACTGTGAGTAGAGGAGTAAACTCTGAGTAGAGGAGTAAACTGAGTAGAGGAATAAACTGAGTAGAGGAGTAAACCGTGAGTAGAGGAGTAAACTGAGTAGAGGAGTAAACTCTGAGTAGAGGAGTAAACTCTGAGTAGAGGAGTAAACTCTGAGTAGAGGAGTAAACTCTGAGTAGAGGAGTAAACTCTGAGTAGAGGAGTAAAGCGTGACCTGAATGAGGAGCTTTCGGTCCTCCTCGATGTTCTTGTGGGTCGTCTCCTGCTCCTGTTTCTGCTCCGTCTTCATCGGGACGTTGATGTTCACCCTCAGTTTCTTACTGCGGCGGAGACACAAAAAACAAAGCAGGAGTAAAAAGCATCCGTCCCCGAGACGGGACACGTTAGAGAGGACGAAGACATTTGTTGGGGGAGTTCCTCACTTCTTGTATCCGAGGAAAAGCTTGATGACGGTGTCGGGTTTGAAGTCCACCTCGTCCACGTTGGCGTTCTCGTCCTCCATCACCTGTCGGACACACAGACATCAGAGAGGCAGCTGATGTGAGTGATCTGAATAGAAAGGTCTTCGAAACACACACACACACACACACACACACACACACACACACACACACACACACACACACACACACACCGCCCTACTGTGTGAGGAAAGCTACACATGCATTAATGAGAATAAAAGAAGAGCTTCCAGTCCAAAATGCAGGAAGCTGTTAGATGGCGCCCTCTGGTGTCCGAAATCAGAACAACAAATACTATCAGGACAAGACACTGCTGGCTTCATCTTCCTGTTGAAGTGATGCTTTTTAAATGTGTAAGTTTCTTTCAGACAGCAGAGACTTATATTAATGAGAAGGAGGGAGGGAAAGAGAAAGAGAGAGAAGTTAAGATTTGTTCTCTTTCTCAGGCTGCGACACTGAAGATTTTAAACCTTATTTGCCTTTGAAGCCTCCATTAATGACATTCCCAACAGTGTTGTTGATTGAAATTTATTTCGAACATGTAAAAGGAAAAAAAAAGAAGAAAAAAAAAGGTACATACATAAAATATTACACAAAATAAAAAGCATAGACAAACATAAACACTTGAATTTTTTTTTTTTTTTTTTTTACGTCCAACTAGAAGGGGGAAGTAAACGCAAAAGAACCGCGTCAGCAAATCTGTCGCTCTGTTTTGGCGGTCATGGAGGAGGCCTCCGGAAGGAGATAGCATGGAGCGGATTCTGGTCTGCCTCGCCCCGGATCCCTCCCCCTCCCTCTCTCCCTCCCTCTCTCCCAGCCTCCCTCCCTCCTCCTCTTCCAGCAACAGTAGCGTTGACAGGCGGGCTCTCAAGTTGCTCTCTTATCTCTTTGTCCCAAGTCGTGATTTTTGATTTTTCCCCCGTTTCTTCTATCCAAAGTAGCGCCACACGATGCTTTTCGGCAGGCGTGGTTGTTGACGCAGCCACCATTTTGGTATAAAGTAGGCGCTAACATCACCTACGGGAGCCCAGATGCCCAATAACAGCCTTGCTAATGAGCTCGCGATTCACAACTTCACCAGCCGTGAAAAAGCCTCAGAATATGAACTGAAAACAACGTTTACAAGCAAACACATTTACAAAGAATAATGCCCATAACAGGTTTGAATGGTAAGAGTTGCCTAATATTCATTCAAATATCTTTTAAATATTCTAATTATTTTCCAATAAAGGAGTTCAGAGTCAAAGCCCTAATGCTCGCATTTTTCTGGATATTCATTTATTCGTTCACACGGTGGATATGAACACGTTTTCTTGGTGCATATGAGATGAAAGATTGGGTAGATAGATTTATCGCAGCAATTTCATCTTTCTTTCATCTTTCAATTCAGACTTGAGTCATTTTAAAGTATTAAAGAAAGATAAATGACTTAAAGCGTGTCTGAAGGAGGCTCAAATGTCTCTATAATAACAGCTTTTAGACTGGTGTGTAAATCACTTCTTTCTGGTGAAACTGATCAAAAAACAACATGACAAACAACACAGCAGCAGACCAAAAACGGCTTGTTTTACTCACCAGTAGCTTAGACTTTAACAAAATCTGCAGAACCTGAACCAGAATGTCCTGCAAATAAAAGAAAATGTCAGTTAGTGGAGAAATTAAACGTTTCCAGTATAGCCCGACCAACGATACGAATATTTGGTTATTTAAAAATATGATATGCAGATATATCGGCCAATATACATTTAAAAAAATAATAATAATCCAAAAACAAACATACTTCTCTAACATTAGTTATTTGTAGTTATTTAATAGTTCTCACTTAAATATAGTAACAGAACATCAATATTTAAAGTTTGATTGTAGAAAAAATACAAACTTAAGATATGAAACTCCTTTAAAACAAAAACATATTAAAGTTCTATAAAAAAATGTAGACTATGCAAAAAGGGACGTTCAAACTTAAGATATCACTAACAAAGTCCTTTGGACAACTTGCAACGCCATCACTAACAGGGAACATCCTCTGGTGGACAGACTATGCAACGCCATAACTAACAAAGGGTCCTCTGGTGGACAGACTATAAAAAAGGGATGTAGAAAACTATGCAAACTAACAGGGACGTTGTAGAGCGTACAGACTATGCAAACGTTAAACAGGGACGTTGTAGAGCTCCTCTGGTGGACAGACTATGCAACGCCATCACTAACAGGGACGTTGTAGAGCGTCCTCTGGTGGACAGACTATGCAACGCCATCACTAACAGGGACGTTGTAGGTGGACAGACTATGCAACGCCATCCTCTGGGGACGTTGGACAGACTCTGGGGACAGACATGCAACGCCATCACTAACAGGGACGTTGGTGGACAGACTATGCAACGTCCATTACTAACAGGGGACGTCCCTCTGGTGGACAGACTATGCAACGCCATCACTAACAGGGACGTTGTAGAGGGTCCTCTGGTGGACAGACTATGCCATCACTAACAGGGACGTTGTAGAGCGTCCTCTGGTGGACAGACTATGCAACGCCATCACTAACAGGGGACGTTGTAGAGCGTCCTCTGGTGGACAGACTATGCTAACGCCATCACTAATCACTAACAGGGACGTTGTAGAGCGTCCTCTGGTGGACAGACTATGCAACGCCATCACTAACAGGGACGTTGTAGAGCGTCCTCTGGTGGACAGACTATGCAACGCCATCACTAACAGGGACGTTGTAGAGCGTCCTCTGGTGGACAGACTATGCAACGCCATCACTAACAGGGACGTTGTAGAGCGTCCTCTGGTGGACAGACTATGCAACGCCATCACTAACAGGGACGTTGTAGAGCGTCCTCTGGTGGACAGACTATGCTACGCCATCACTGACAGGGACGTTGTAGAGCGTCCTCTGGTGGACAGACTATGCAACGCCATCACTAACAGGGACGTTGTAGAGCGTCCTCTGGTGGACAGACTATGCCGCCATCACTAACAGGGACGTTGGACAGACTATGCAACGCCATCACTAACAGGGACGTTGTAGAGCGCCCTCTGGTGGACAGACTATGCAACACCAACGCTCATAACATGGTTGACCGTCCGTTTTTATTTGTTTAAATATTCATTTATCAGAATCACTTATTTGTCATTATAATTGATTCTGATGAATATTTAAAAAACAAAACAAATACAGATGTATCAGGAAATGCCCAATATAATATAAATGCCTCGAATATCCAGTGACAGCTCGCGTTGACATAAACAAATGAGCCTCCACGAGTCATAAAAGGTTAAAATAATAAATCTATACTGAAGTCTTTTTTTTAATGTTGCACACCGTTTTGATCTGCGTGCTGTCAGTGAGCTGCTGGACGGTGTAACTGTCCTCCGTGTTGTACTGCAGCAGGATGGCCATCTGGAAGGTGGAGGCCTGCAGCGTGTACCTGGAAAACAACAACAACAACAACAAGTTCAGTGTGAAGCTGGCTCACACTATTCCACACAGCAGATCAACAGCACAATAATCAGACAAATGTGCTTTATAATGAGAATAAACTACTTTTTAATACCACAAACATTTATTTAAAAATCATCTAGCAGATAAAAGCATTAGTATTAATATTATTAGGTAAACTAAAGCTAAAACTTATACAATCTACAGTTGTATCTCCCTACAGTTGACAAGAAGTGAGAGCTGCGTGCAATAAACAAAAGTACATTTTACTAGTTAGTTACTTGATGATAAATTGAGAGATCAAAAGAAAGAACTACAACAATGGCTCCCAGACAACTACAAGTCTGCAGGGAATGATGTGCTATGAACGCGTTCATCATCCTATATTTATGTTTAACTCGCTCATAAATGTTGGATTGTTGTTGGATCAAATGGAAGCCTTTTTTTAGTCCTTTTTATTGGACATTGATTCATTATTTTGTGGCAGTTTTGGACATGGGTACATTTCTGATTTCAGTTTTTATTCTTATTAAAATAAACAGTGTTTCCTGTAGAATTCTTTTCAGCTGCCAGGGGGTGACACCTGCTTTCTATCTGATCTCCAGCAGGGGGGGACACCTTAAAGCTGCTTTCTATCTGATCTCCAGCAGGGGGACACCTTAAACCTGCTTTCTATCTGATCTCCAGCAAGGGGACACCTTAAACCTGCTTTCTATCTGATCTCCAGCAGGGGGACACCTTAAAGCTGCTTTCTATCTGGTCTCCAGCAGGGGGCGACTCCTTAAAGCTGCTTTCTATCTGATCTCCAGCAGGGGGAGACTCCTTAAACCTGCTTTCTATCTGATCTCCAGCAAGGGGGGACACCTTAAAGCTGCTTTCTATCTGATCTCCAGCAGGGGGGACACCTTAAAGCTGCTTTCTATCTGATCTCCAGCAGGGGGGACACCTTAAAGCTGCTTTCTATCTGATCTCCAGCAGGGGGAGACTCCTTAAACCTGCTTTCTATCTGATCTCCAGCAAGGGGGACACCTTAAAGCTGCTTTCTATCTGATCTCCAGCAGGGGGACACCTTAAAGCTGCTTTCTATCTGATCTCCAGCAGGGGAGACACCTTAAAGCTGCTTTCTATCTGATCTCCAGCAGGGGGAGACACCTTAAACCTGCTTTCTATCTGGTCTCCAGCAGGGGGGACACCTTAAAGCTGCTTTCTATCTGATCTCCAGCAGGGGGCGACTCCTTAAACCTGCTTTCTATCTGATCTCCAGCAGGGGGGGACACCTTAAAGCTGCTTTCTATCTGATCTCCAGCAGGGGGGACTCCTTAAAGCTACTTTCTATCTGATCTCCAGCAGGGGGCGACACCTTAAAGCTGCTTTCTATCTGATCTCCAGCAGGGGGCGACACATGCAGTTGCTAAAGGAGGTCTGTTTCTGTAGAAGTCTGTGAGAAAGTGACCCACTTCTCACTTATCAATATTTCCATAATGAGTTTATGTCTCGATCGCTAGTTTTCAGTCTTCTGCAACACCGAATGATTTTCCTTTTTTGAATTATGGTCTCGTTGATTTTAAAATCGGCGATAAAGCAGGGGGTGTTTTAGGGCGTGGCTATGACTCACAGCAGATCTCCACCAACCGATGGGTGATGTCACACATACGCTGACCATTAATATTATACAGTCAACGGCCGCTCCCTCAATGATCTTTCACTTTATATAAAGCTTGGATGAAAAAATGAAAATAAAGTGAAATTCCCTCCACAGCGCCCTCTGTTTGTAGACACTTACCTGTTCTTGAAGCAGTTGGTGACCAGCTCTCCTTTGGACAGGTGATAGAGCCAAGTCAGCTTCCTGCCGCTGTGTCTGCTGGCGTAAAATGCGGTGAATCGCTGATAGCTTCGCTCCAGCTGCACAGAAAGGGAGACAGAGAGGAGAGTTCAGAGGAGGAGTGGTTCTCAAACTGAGGTCCTGGGACCTTCAGGGGGGGGTTTAAGTGAAGTCTCCGGTTAAAGTCAAAAAAGTTGAGGACCAAATACAACATTGAGTCCTCGTGGTTAAGAGAATAATGGCGTTTTTTTTCATTAATGGGACATGCTCAACTCGGCCGCGGTGCCCCGTCCTCCTTTTTCAGATGCAGATTAGTACACCCCCCATTTGCGTGAGGTGAGCGTGGCTGGTCGTCATAGCAGCAAACTGCCGTGACCCAACGCGACACACACACACTATTATTACTACTACTACTATTATAGAAGGACACTCCCGTTTGTTGCTAACAACGACACAGTGATTAGTGACGATTCTCTCCGACCAATCAGCAGTCTGCAGGTTTTCACGGCAACCTTTTGGTATCGCCTCAGCTCCCCTGGAACCTCGACTGAGGTGGTACTAAATAAAGTTCCTGTTAGCAGGTACCAGGGACTTTTTTTGTAATGGAAAACCAAAAAAAGGCGAGTAGAGTCCAGGTGAGTTGAGCAGGTACCATGTAGTGGAAAAACGCCATAAAAGAGATCTAACAACCAAACCAACAACACTCATTGTGAGCTTTAAATACTCAAAGATTAGGACTATAATTTAGATTTCTAGAGAAAGCTAAATGCAGTCTTCTGTTTATCAAAGGTTTAATTCAACAATCATTAGAGACAGCTGCAGAAAGTCAACACACACACACACACACACACACACACACAGGTCTGAACAAAGTACAAAAACACATTTTCCCCAATAGCAAGAGCACAGTAAAGCCTCATTTCCTAGTTACTTATGTAGTTTTCAAGCTACTCATTAAACCCCTTTCTGCACAGTGAGAGCCGGGTTGAAATATAAGTTGTTTTAAGTGGTCTTACCTCAGAAGGCAGAGCGAAGGTGCAGGACTGCTGGAAAGGCCAAGACCCAGAGCTGAGAACCTGGATACTGAAGTCCACTGTAAAAAAACACACAAATGATTCAAACACATGGGTTTTATGTGCTTTGACACACCAGAGCCCAGCATATGTTCCCTCGGATTTAAAACTCTAATGTCTGGGTAAAACTCTGACTTTCACACAGGAGACCGGGGATCGCTTTCTTCTCGCAGAAACACACCGAATATGTTTTTAAGAACGCGTACAGATAACACGCCGCTTGGCTTAAGAAAGTTGGCGTGTTTGTTTACGCAAAGTCTTGATGTCATGTTGGTCCTGCAGCATTGGATATAAAAAAGCTCAGAAGCAATAAAAATTATATGTAGGTGTACACGGTTTGCTCCCGTTATGGATATGTGTGATGTAATGGACTGAGCAATAGGTTACATTTATGTTAATTACATAGAATATAATGCAATGCTAAGTATTGTTTCTTGTTGGTGGCTATACTGTTTAGTTTTGGTAAATAATGTTCATAGTAAGTCAGATGCTTATTAATGTGCATTATTAAGCATTTTGGACAGAGGTGAATGATACAATTGAAAAAATTATTTTAAAAGAAGTTTCACTGGATCCTAAATTGTTCCTGTTAGCCCTATACTCTGGAGAACAAGACATTAGTAAATCAGAACGTACTTTTATAGATATAAGCTCGTTGGCAGCAAAAAAATGTATTGCTTTGGCCTGGAAAAATGTCAGTAGGCCTAGTGCCACACAATGGTTTAAACAAATGTTGTCTAATTTGCCACTAGAAAGAATAACATATATTAAGAAATCCAAACGGTACCTTTTCAAAAGGATTTGGGGACCTTTTATTCATTTTGTTAAGGACGTAGACCTGACAGAAGATTTGTTTGAGTGCTGATGTACTGGAACCTGCGGTGTGCCATGATGTATAGATGTGTACATTCATGTCTGACCAATTTGTAACCTGCTTGAACACCCCTGTTTCTGGGAAGCTGTTTGTGTTTCCAAATGAAAAAAATCTCAATAAAATATCTATTGGTAATTTTTTTTTTTAAAAAGTGCATTATTTGCTTATATTTAAGAACGACATCCAACTTCATATGTAACGTCAAATACAACTTCTTAGTCAACTTCATGTTGGAGTTGTAAATATCAGAGTTGTAGATCTCAAAGTCAGACTTCTCTGGTTCAAGTTCCTACCGGACCCCCTGCAGCGGGCCGGTGTTTCAGCAGCCACTTTAATAGTTTTTACAAGCCTATTGCCTATATGTTTGTAATATAATAAACACGTTACACCTTTTTAAACTATTTGAGCTTGAGTAGGCCTATCAGTGCTTTCTGAACACATTGAACACACTTTTAAAAATTAAAAATACCGTGATAATACCAAAAACCGTGATAATTTTGGTCACTATAACTGTGAGAGTTAATTTTCATATCGTTACATCTCTAACCAGCATCGTGTAATAAGAGTACATAAGCAGTTAAATATAAATAGCTGAGTGCTTAGCTAATAAACTGGGCAAATAAAGTGATTTGTTCGGTCTTGAAATCATGATACAGTAGATATGAGATGATCAGTTGGAGGATGGATGGATGGTGTGTGTGTGTGTGTGTGTGTGTGTGTGTGTGTGTCTCCTTACAGTCCAGAGGCTCTGAGTTGGTCAGGTGTTTCTTGAACTGCTCGTTCAGGTCTTTACTGACTCCGATGTCCTGGAACATGCGCTGCAGTTTGGACGTGTACTCAAAGCCGCACGCTTGCTGCACGAGAACAACAACAAAGCCAGATTAAGCGCGAGGTTCTAAGGTGCAGAAACTGACAGTTTGGTGTTGTTGTGGATGTTTTCATGCAGACAGACGGTGTGTGTGACAGAGCGCTGCGCTGCTGCGAGTAGCACCTTGAGTTTGGAGATCATGCTGGCCTCGGCGTCGTCGCTGGCGCTGTTCTGGTGGACCAGACGTTTGGCAAGCATCTTAGCATAAAACTTCTGGAAAACATCTTTGTCCTCGATGTATTTGAACACAACCATCTGAGAAGACAGAGAAATTCACCTTAATGTACCGCTGCTAACCTGAGTAAACCTACATCTCACACCTTGTACCAGTTTATACTCAAAGAGTGGACCGTAGATTTGGTGAAATATTTTCATTCAAACCTTTATTTAACCAGGATAAAAAACTCCTTGAGATTAAAAATCTCTTTTACAAGAGTGTCCTGGCAAGTGGCAGCAGCACGTTTCAAATAGACACAGAGACACTTACATGTAAATACATAAACACACTTTCACTCATGTTCAAACAACAACGTCATCATAAAAAACCTGGGTCCTAAATCAATTTAAAAACAGTGACATACAGACTGCCTTTCTGCAAGGTCCTTTAAAAAGCCTTTAAAAGAATGAAATGAGACCAACTCCTTCAACTGGAGTTCTTTTAGAAGCTGATTCCATGCTGATGGTGCTGCAAAATTAAAAGCCTTTTTGCCAAAGTCAGTGCGGGCTTTAGGGACTGTCAATAAAAACAGATCCTGTGAGCGCAGGGGGTATGTCCCTGCAGACCTTGGAAGGATGTAATTGTTCAGATAAGGAGGAAGAAGTCCTAATACTGCCTTATAAATAAAAAGATGCCAGTGCATCCAACGCCGAATGGAAAGGGAAAATATGTTTTTATTTAAAAATTAAAACAGTGTTTCTCAAAGTGTCTGCGAGAGTTAGTTAACTCCTAACTGAGGAGCATAGATGGGCTGGTTTTTAATATTAAATAAACATGTTTGTAAATGTAAACATTATTATTTGAATTGGCTGATTTTCTGTGTTGTCAGAAGGAAAAGCGGAAGTATTAACATTCAGTTATAAGCACAGCCATTCTTCTCGTTAAGATGACAACAGGGACAAAGAGTGAGTAAGATACATGTGAAACGTTCATTTAGTTCGGCTGTAATTTGTAATATACTGTTGAAGTAGAAGGCCCATTGTTTTGGGGATATATATATATATCCTATATATACACACACACTATTATTTAACTGCACAGTTAATGAAAAATAAGGAAATAAAAACAACTATAGAAAAATATGGTGTTCATAAAAATATTTTCTGCTGTAAATGTTTGATGACTGTCCTGTTATATATTTTATATGTTTATTTTATATTTACTGACGACATCCAACTACTCTTCTACAACAGATAACACGACTAGGTCTGTAGTTGTGGTACTTTTCCAGAACAGCTGAGCAGTAACATGAACACAAACACACTGTATTATGTGTATGTTAATGTCTGTGCACACACACACACACACACACACACACACACACACACACACACACACAGACACACAGGTCAAAGTATCTCACCACTTGGTTGAGTGTGTCCTCCAATTCTGCCTCCTCCGGGTTTTTAGAGCTGAAGAATAAACAGACGCTCATAGTTTAAAAAGTGAGATTTCACCGTCTCAGGTGGTGAGCTCAGAAAAACAGATAGTGAAGAGAAAACACACTGCAGTGTAGTGGTGGAAATCCCAGGTTACCCTACGATACATGGCTCACGATACCGATAATATCACGATACAGCAATTCTGCAATGATCCATTTCTAGACAATCCTATAATGATGCATCACCGTATCGGTCAAACAAACACAAACGCCCGTGAACAGTGCAGATTTACTGCAAGTCTGAACTGTCAGAAAACAATTCTGCAGCACAGGATTTCAGTTTGTAAATTAAAATGACAATTATAGAGCAACTCTGGGTCCAGACTTAAAGCATCTGTTATTTTACTCAACCTACTGCCAGCCATCCCGTTGAAAACCTCTTCCTCTTCGGCTCGTTAACTTATGTTCTCGTTAACTTATGTTCTCGTTAACTTATGTTCTCGTTAACTTATGTTCTCGTTAACTTATGTTCTCGTTAACTTTCGTTCATGTGTTGATCGCCAGCTCGAGGAGCCATGAAGCAGCGACGCTGGGAGCAGGGAAATCTATTCAGAGCGCCTTATTTTATTAATTAAAGCAGCGATATTTGGAGCCAGCGTATCGATTGTTGTATCGCACGGAGGACAGCGATATATTGTCGTATCGATAATTTGTCCCAACCCTGCTGCAGTGTGTGCTACGGATAAATCAGTGTCCTTCTAACAATGGATAAACTATCAGCTGTGGAACTACAAAACCTTAAAAACAGCAGTTTATAAAAAGCAGACCGAGCTTATTTAGATGTTATATCATTCTGAGCACTGTAGCACTTCCTGTCCATGTGGACATAAACTTTATGTCCACATGGACAGGAAGTGCTGAAGTGCTCAGAATCATAAAGGTTCATTGTTGATCTTGAAAATCAACGGCTGGAGAATGAAGAAATAAAGTGGATATTTTTAGACTACTACAGAATTTTATTTGTTTAATACCCTGATATTTTAAAAACATAAAATCACAACAACAAGCCCTAAATCTTTCTGATAGCTATAGATAGATAGGGACCAGCAATCTCATTCAGGTGCTCACTCACACTCACACACACACACACACACACACACACACACACACACACACTTATTTCACGCACCTCTTCTTCAGTAAAGAATCGCAGTATCTGGCCAGAAGCTCGGGGGATTTGCTGGACGACTGAGCCATCCTGGTGACGGCGTTGTTGTTGATGAATCGACCACATGCCTGTAAAAAAAGAGACTGACCATGTTAGAACTAAAGAATAATAAAAACCATTTATATAGCACCTCTTACAGACAAAGTCACACACCGACTTCAAATGATACACTGCACTCTTCATTGCACTCATTGTCTCTATATTGTTTCTGTTTAGATTGTGTATTTATTAGTGTGTGTATTTATTGTTTGGTTGTTTTGTGTTTGTAAGCGCATTGTGAGCAACGATGTTCCAAAGTAAAATTCCTCGTATGTGTCCTCATACCTTGCAAATAAAGCTGATTCTGATACTTATTGTTAAAATAAGACCCCAAAAGTAAGATGAGCAAGCAAGAAAGTCATAAAATTCCAGTGAGATTCTGCTGGTTTCCACAAGTCTAATTTACAACTATTTTAAGACCTTAATAAATGAAATTTAAACATAAAAGTACAAAGAGCAGAGTCACGCAAGTGCTTGCAAGGTAAATAAATGTATTCAAATTGAATAAAAGCAACACAGAGTAATAATAATAATAATAATAATCTTTACATTCGCAGCAAATTATATTTGGACGAGCAAAAGAAAGTACACCACAGAATAAAAATACATTTCAATAAGCATTAGAGGTAGAGTTACATGGACATAGGAAAGTTAAGACCTGTTAATAATTATTTAAGCCCTAGAACACAATACTTCAGCGCAGGGCTGCAGCTCGATATTACTCAAAATCACGATGGAGAAAGTAGGCCAATCAACAGGAATTCATTATCGATATTATCATCATGGGAAAAATATGTTGTTTCGATGTCGATACATCTTCGATTAATCGAACCCTAACTACTATACTACGTTATATACAATGATGTCATTTCCCACAAACAACACAGATCATCAAACATGGAAAAAATAAAACCAGATTGAACAGATTTTAAATTAAGAACCAATTAAACTTATTTAAGACCTAGAACAACACTTTTTAAAGCCTACAAAATTAAGATTTTTTAGGCTTCATAACCCTCGTGTTGTCTTCCCATCGACCTGCAACTTTGTGTTTTTCTGGGCTTGAAGTTTTTTGTTGTTTTTGTTACACTTTTCTCAACGTTTTTGTCAATTGTATTCCTATTTTTTTTGTCACTTTTTGCCGTTTTTTAATTATGTTTTAGTCAAATTTTGTCACTTTTTGCCGTTTTTTTTAATTATGTTTTAGTCCATTTTTTTTTTTAATTATGTCACTTTTTTTTTTTTAATTATGTTTTAGTCCATTTTTTGTCACTTTTTGCCGTTTTTTTAATTATGTTTTAGTAGTCAATTTTTTTTAGTCATTTTTTGTCACTTTTTGCGTTTTTTTTAATTATGTTTTAGTCCATTTTTTGTCACTTTTTGCCGTTTTTTAATTATGTTTTAGTCAATTTTTGTCACTTTTTGCCGTTTTTTTAATTATGTTTTAGTCCATTTTTTTGTCACTTTTTGCCGTTTTTTTAATTATGTTTTAGTCAATTTTTTTGTCACTTTTTGCCGTTTTTAAATTATGTTTTAGTCCATTTTTTTGTCACTTTTTGCCGTTTTTTTAATTATGTTTTAGTAAATTTTTTCAATTTTTTTGTCACTTTTTGCCGTTTTTTTAATTATGTTTTAGTCCATTTTTTTTTTTTTAATTATGTTTTAGTCATTTTTTTGTCACTTTTGTTTTTTAATTATGTTTTAGTCAATTTTTTTAGTCAATTTTTTTGTCACTTTTTGCCGTTTTTTTATTATGTTTTAGTCAATTTTTTTGTCACTTTTTGCCGTTTTTTTAATTATGTTTTAGTCAATTTTTTGTCACTTTTTGCCGTTTTTTTAATTATGTTTTAGTCAATTTTTTTTTGTCACTTTTTGCCGTTTTTTAATTATGTTTTAGTCAATTTTTTTGTCACTTTTTGCCGTTTTTTTAATTATGTTTTAGTCAATTTTTTTGTCACTTTTGCCGTTTTTTTAATTATGTTTTAGTCAATTTTTTGTCACTTTTTGCCGTTTTTTAATTATGTTTTAGTCAGTCACTCAATTTTTTTAGTCACTTTTTTGTCACTTTTGTTTTTTAATTATGTTTTTTAGTCAATTTTTTTGTCACTTTTTGCCGTTTTTTTAATTATGTTTTAGTCATTTTTTTTGTCACTTTTTGCCGTTTTTTTAATTATGTTTTAGTCCATTTTTTTGGTAATTTTTTGCCGTTTTTTTAATTATGTTTAGTCAATTTTTTTTAGTCACTTTTTGCCGTTTTTTAATTATGTTTTAGTAGTCAATTTTTTTGTCACTTTTTGCCGTTTTTTAATTATGTTTTAGTCCATTTTTTTTTTTATTATGGTAATTTTTTGCACTTTTGTTTTTTAATTATGTTTAGTCAATTTTTTTTTTTTGCCGTTTTTTATACAATTTCTTTTTTAATTATTTTTAGTCAATTTTTCCAATGTTTTTTTAATTATGTTTTAGTCAATTTTTTTGATGTTTTTTTGTCACTTTTTCCGATTTGTTTGGTCACTTTTCAGCGTTTAAAAATGTTTTTCCTGCTTTTTTGTAGTTTTTTTCCCAACATTTGTCAAATTTGACCCGAGGACAATTTTTTTTTTATACAATTTCTTTGCGGGTTAAGCCCCGCGAAAAATGTTTTTCCCTGTACCCAACATTTGAAGGAAAGAAAGGAATTCAAAGCACAACGTCTGCGGCAGGATCACTCACCTTATCGAGCGCTGCCACGAAGCCGGCGTCGTTGTTGAAGGCAGACATGACCAAGTCGTTGTACTTCTTATGGACGTCCAGGGTGGTCTGGACGTACACTTTGGGGTCCTGCAAGAGACACAAACGTCTTCTATCAGGACATATTTTTGTATGAATTTCTTGCATTTTTTTGTTTTTTTTTCTTAAAACTTCAACTGACTTCAACGTCTACACATTTCAAAAACACTTGTTTTGCAAAAAAAAAAAAACTTAAGTTCTTTTGTTTCCTAGATTTTTTTCTGACCTCTTTTAGTGTCAAGTAAATTAGGAATAAGCTGAATCGTTGTCTCTCTGGTGAGAGAGGACAGCAATCAGAAAAGCTTAACAGAGCAACACACTCAGGTTTGTTGTTTGTTTGGTCTCCTTCAGCCGTAAAACGCGGCTTTCAAAGCTTTCCGACTGAACAAACAACTTGCGACAATGTGTATTTGAGCCAGCTTTTAAAATAATTTGGCTAAAAACGTCAACAAAAACAGATTGCGGTACCTAAACGGCACTAGAAAACAGAAAGTAAGAATACACCAAACAAGGTTTTTGTCTTCTGCCTCCTATTCTTTAAAAAGGTCCAATGTGTAGGAATGTCTCCCGTCATATATCTCAATCAACTCTCTCGCATCACGCAGTTCAGAGCTACGGTGGCCTTCAGGCTTCAAAAAGCTACGCTCTCTTGCTCTTTCAATAACCTTTTTCTTTTTCTGGGGACGAAGAACAAATTCGTTCCTGAAATTTGGATTTTGAAAACGTGTGGTCCTCCAGGTTTCCTTCTTCACACCTGGCGGGGCCGGGAAGCGACGACACCCTTTGAGTTCATCATGTCATCACGCTGTATGTCCCTGAATATGGAGCGTCTAACACAGTCCATGCGAATGTTATATACAATTTCAAGCCAAAAGGAATACTTGGAATTTATGGTGGTGGTAAATGTTTATGAAGAAGGACAATTTTGTGAATGCGCAACATCAATTTTGATAATAAATAACTGAACCCGTAACAGTGGACCTTTAATTTTGGTGCGGATGCTTGCGACAATCTACCGCCGAGATTTCTTGTTGGCCATTTAAAGCCATGTTGCGACCACTAAAATGAACCTCCCAATGATTTTTGAGTGACAAGCGGAAAATGGCTCCGACAGAGGAGCATTTTGACCGGCGGTGAGCATGCAGACGTGTCGGCGCGCGAAGCAGGTTGGTCTTTTTTCAAAAAAATGCAAGAAAAACCGGCTCATGAGGGTCACATGGGTCTTGTTGGCCATTTAAAAAATGCCTGTGACCACTAAAATGTACTGTAGGTGTCAATCAACCAGACATACCTCGTTTGTTTATGATTTTTTGAGTGACAAGCGAGAAAATGGCTCCGACAGAGGAGCATTTTTGACCGGCGGTGTGTCAAATCCGGCACAAACTGGTCCCGTTTGTCACCGCCCTTTTTCTCAAAACCTCCTCTGTCGGAGACATTTTCTCGAACGTCTCTCAAAAAACATAAACAAACGCTTGTGTATGTCTGGTTGATTGACATGATTTTCAGCAAACTACAGTACATTTTAGTGGTCACATGGCTTTAAATGGCCAACAAGACCCGCCTCATGTGCATTTGAACCAATGACAGTGCGTTCTCTGCTGCACGCAGCCATGAAAAGACCGACGAATACAAAATGCTGCGCCACGCAGCAGCCGGCGGGAGGTTCAAAGTTGCGCAACGCAGTAACCGGCGGTAGATGTGTCGTCGAGAAGCATCCGGCACCAAAGAGTTAAATGTAAACGGACCAGGTTTGGATCGGTATCTCTTTGTTACTCTAAACATTAAAGTGACCCAGTGAGAACTGTAAGTGAGAGGAGGATAAATTGTCTGTACATTGAGCGCGGCCTCTCCACACTTCTCGATGGCGGCCAGGCCCTGGTTGTGGATGTGAGTCTCTAGAAGTTTCTTCAGTTCGCCGAGACCGTCTGTGATCCGCGACACCAGGTTGTACATCCGGCCCAGGTCTGAGAAGAGACACAGAGCGTTAAAAAATAAATAAAAACTCATGAAAACGGATTTGTCTGGTTTAAAAAGTGTAAAATGTGAGTCTGCATTGAGACCAATAATGTGGCTCACAACACTCAGGTTCGGAGGTCTTAACTCCGGGTTCCTGTCCCTTAAAGAATTACTTTGAAAATACTTCTGTTGGTGCTTAAGGGCCAAAATACATATCTGATGCTACATTATGAACCATCCAGACCTCTCAGAGTCCTGGTCTAGACCTGGTCTTTATGGAAAGACCTGGGAGATAAATAACATCCCAGAGTCCTGGTCTAGACCTGGTCTTTATGGAAAGACCTGGGAGATAAATAACATCCCAGAGTCCGGTCTAGACCTGCTCTTTATGGAAAGACCTGGGAGATAATTATCATCCCAGTCCGGTCTAGACCTGCTCTTTATGGAAAGACCTGGGAGATAAATAACATCCCAGAGTCCTGGTCTAGACCTGCTCTTTATGGAAAGACCTGGGAGATAAATAACATCCCAGTCCGGTCTAGACCTGCTCTTTATGGAAAGACCTGGGAGATAAATAACATCCCAGTCCGGTCTAGACCTGCTCTTTATGGAAAGACCTGGGAGATAAATAACATCCCAGAGTCCGGACCTCTAGGAAAGACCTGCTCCCAGAGTTTATGGAAAGACCTGGGAGATAAATAACATCCCAGAGTCCGTTCTAGACCTGCTCTTCATGGAAAGACCTGGGAGATAAATAACATCCCAGTCCGGTCTAGACCTGCTCTTTATGGAAAGACCTGGGAGATAAATAACATCCCAGAGTCCTGGTCTAGACCTGCTCTTTATGGAAAGACCTGGGAGATAAATAACATCCCAGTCCGGTCTAGACCTGCTCTTTATGGAAAGACCTGGGAGATAAATAACATCCCAGAGTCCGTTCTAGACCTGCTCTTCATGGAAAGACCTGGGAGATAAATAACATCCCAGAGTCCGGTCTAGACCTGCAATTTATGGAAAGACCTGGGAGATAAATAACATCCCAGAGTCCGGTCTAGACCTGCTCTTTATGGAAAGACCTCGGAGATAAATAACATCCCAGAGTCCGGTCTAGACCTGCTCTTTATGGAAAGACCTGGGAGATAAATAACATCCCAGAGTCCTGGTCTAGACCTGCTCTTTATGGAAAGACCTGGGAGATAAATAACATCCCAGAGTCCGGTCTAGACCTGCTCTTCATGGAAAGACCTGGGAGATAAATAACATCCCAGAGTCCGTTCTAGACCTGCTCTTTATGGAAAGACCTGGGAGATAAATAACATCCCAGTCCGGTCTAGACCTGCTCTTTATGGAAAGACCTGGGAGATAAATAACATCCCAGAGTCCGGTCTAGACCTGGTCTTTATGGAAAGACCTGGGAGATAAATAACATCCCAGAGTCCGGTCTAGACCTGCTCTTTATGGAAAGACCTGGGAGATAAATAACATCCCAGAGTCCCAGAGTCCTGGTCTGGAAAGACCTGCTCTTTATGGAAAGACCTGGGAGATAAATAACATCCCAGAGTCCGGTCTAGACCTGCTCTTTATGGAAAGACCTGGGAGATAAATCCCAGAGTCCGGTCTAGACCTCCTCTGTATGGAAAGACCTGGGAGAGTCCCAGAGTCGGTCTAGACCTGCTCTTCATGGAAAGACCTGGGAGATAAATAACATCCCAGAGTCCGTTCTAGACCTGCTCTTTATGGAAAGACCTGGGAGATAAATAACATCCCAGTCCGGTCTAGACCTGCTCTTTATGGAAAGACCTGGGAGATAAATAACATCCCAGAGTCCGGTCTAGACCTGGTCTTTATGAAAGACCTGGGAGATAAATAACAACAGAGTCCGGTCTAGACCTGCTCTTTATGGAAAGACCTGGGAGATAAATAACATCCCAGAGTCCGGTCTAGACCTGCTCTTCATGGAAAGACCTGGGAGATAAATAACATCCCAGTCCGGTCTAGACCTGCTCTGTATGGAAAGACCTGGGAGATAAATAACATCCCAGAGTCCGGTCTAGACCTGCTCTTTATGGAAAGACCTGGGAGATAAATAACAGTCCAGAGTCCGGTCTAGACCTGCTCTTTATGGAAAGACCTGGGAGATAAATAACAACCCAGAGTCCGGTCTAGACCTGCTCTTTATGGAAAGACCTGGGAGATAAATAACAACCCAGAGTCCGGTCTAGACCTGCTCTGTATGGAAAGACCTGGGAGATAAATAACAACCCAGAGTCCGGTCTAGACCTGCTCTTTATGGAAAGCACAATGAGGTAAATTGAATTAAAAGCTGAAGGACCAGCAGACACACAGAAATAAAAATCGCAGGGTTTACCTTCATTCTTGTCGGCATCCAGGAGGTTCTGAAACTCTGTGTGGAAGATCTCCAGGTGTTTCTCTATGAGCACCTGCTCACACTTCCTGGCCAGCTCGTCCTGAGTGGATTCATGGAGGTAAACCTGCACACGCCGCTGCTCCTCCAGCAGACGAGCCTCCGCCTGAGGAAATAAACACAGATATACAGTCATTTCTTTTAATTATGACAAGATCGTCCCCTTCACAACAGGGTTATTATAGCAAACTACAACAAAAAACAGAGAAAAATATCTTTAGTCAACTGTAACTGTAGAAAAACTTAACTGAAATTAATGATTAAAAACTAAATAAAAGTGAATGTAGATCATTACAGTGTGTGTATCTATATATAAATAAATAACTAACTACTAGAGGAAAAAGAGATCTCATGTATTTCCGTTGAATCTCGCGGCACCAAACCACAGAAATTTAAAGGTGAGACCTTTCTTTTTGATGCTGCCTTTCTTAAATGACTGCTCATTTCTTTAAATGTCTTATGCTGCACTGTAACTTTTATTCTTGTGTTTTATTTGTCCTAATGTTTTAACTATCTATTCATGTGTTTTATCGGTTTTTAATGCTTATGATTTTTAACTGTTTGTACTTGTGTTTTATCTGTTTAACTGATTTTATGTAAAGCACTTTGAATTGCCCTGTTGCTGAAATGTGCTCTACAAATAAAGCTGCCTTGCCTTGCCTAAAGGACTTGTCATGACATGGCGCAGTAACGTAAATGCATCACATCGGACACTCAAGCACCGCAAACAACATTATTCTCCAACCATTTTTGTTGTTTTGTTGTATATGTAGCTACATAACACTCAGACATTGTTCCTGGCCCTGACAAAAACAAACTCAAACTAAAAAAATCCAAAAGTCAAAACTAAGATAAAATAGAAACTAATTGAAAATTCAAACCCATTCTATCCCCAATCGGTCGTCAAGACACCGCCTACCAAGAGCCTGGGTCTGGGTCTGGGTCTGGGTCTGGGTCTGGGTCTGTCCGAGGTTTCTTCCCAAAGGGGAGTTTTTCCTCGCCACTGTCGCACTGTTGCTTGCTCTGGAGGAAACTACTAGACCTGTTGGGTCCTTGTAAAGTGTCTTGAGATAACTCTTATAATGCATTGATACTATAAATAAAATTGAATTGAGTTAATAACACTTCACAACCAGTTTAAATGTTTTAAAAGCAACACAAGCAACTCTCTTGTAAAGTCTGCCATGTTGAGTCCATTCATCCATAACTGGGTGTTGGAGGAGTGGAAGGAGCGGCTACCTTCTTCATGTACTCGGTGACGGGGTTCTGCTGCAGGAACTCTGTGCTCTCGCGTGTGTAGAACCGCTCCGTGTCAGTGAGGAACTGACATTCAAAGTACTCTTTGTACACGGACAGCGTGGGGCCTTTGGCGAAGGCGTCCTCTTCGTTCAGACCCAGCTCAACTGGAGAAGGGAGGGGAGACACGGGAAACAAGGGGGTTAAAGTGAGGCGTCAGGGTTACCCTGCGATACTACGCTCGCAGTTACTGAACAGCATCACATCTTTACGTTGGCTCTGTCTAATAATTAGGGATGAAGCAATTAACTCTCAATTTGATTCACTTTTAACAGAATGAGCTGCAGACAAATGTCTGGAAACATTGACAGTTATTTATATAAACAGTGCAAAACAACAGATGTGTTGTCTTATCAAAAAGTAACACGGAAATTGTATTTTAAATACCAAAAAATTGTTTTTTTGTGGCATTTTGAGGCCTTTTTTTGACAAGACAGGTTAGATTTCGAAAGGGGAGAGAGGGGAGGAGGGGGCCCCTGGATGACATACACCAAAGGGCCGAAGGTCGGAACAGAACCTGCAGCCACTGGGTTGAGGACTGAGCCTCTGTATATGGGCACGCGCTCTTCCTGGTGAGCTACCCAGGCCCCCAAAAATAACCAAAATTAAATTAAAAAACAAATCCCACATGAAAATAACTAAATAGGAAATATCTCTTTAAATAAGAAAAGAGGTAGTGAGCTCTGAAATTAAAACAAGTGAAATTTAAAGTAGATTAACGACCTGTATTGTCCATTTAGGTAAAAGCAACTTATTTGGGAAATCCTCCTCTGCACCTGGACTTGACTTTTAGTATCTAGTGATATTAGACTCTCAAAAACCCTTTTATAATAAACTGTGGTATTGAAATACATGTCTGCTTCAGCCTTGACTTGAGAGCAGCTGATAAGGAGTCAGAAATTATTTTTAATTTTATTTTGTAAAAATCCTATATTTACTCAACAAATCCTGCAGATGTTCAGCTTTGATTTTCAGATCTATCGGGACAGTATTGGTCTAAAATCAATCCTGATATCAATGTTCTCCACTGCCTTTCGACAGACGTACTGTGTATTCATGATCACAGCTAGAGGAACCAGAGTTTAAAGATCCTACTGGGTTATTATATACAGAAGCTCTGAAACGGGTCTTCAACACCAGAAGGTCGGCCTTCAAGCGCGAGGTTAACGATGTCTGATTTAAGCCCAGAGATGAACTTAAGAGTGACGTTTTAAGTAGTTAAGTTAAAGAAGGCTGGTTTCGGTACCCTTCCCCGAGGGAGTTTTTAATTTTCCCTTACATACTTTTATTTATTTATTTATTACTCCAGATCATTAGCTGTGTTGACATGGACCCTAATATCGCACTAATCAGAATAAAATGCCTCATTTAACCACCTCAAATCGGAAGAGACCGACACGATCGGAAGGAATTTCCTCGGATTAAGGGCTGGTGTAAATCTTTCATAATCTATTTAATAGGAAAATATTAGGATCTCATGTCAATGATAATGCTTAATTAGACTGTTTCACTCTGTTTGGAGTGAATATATACCATCGGCAGTGGTCGAAAAGTTAATGAACTAAGCTGGAATCCAAACTATATCATCAATAAAGATGCAAAAACTCTCTTTTCTTCTCCTGTTATTATTCTGGCAGATTCTACACTTCACAGCACCTTGCACAATTCAAAAAAGTTAGTCAAATCGCCTGAAAACTAGAAGTAAAAACCTGATAAAGTATGATTACCGGGATTATATGATTTTTTTTTTACATATATAATAATCCTACTGATCAAGGCTGACTGACTGGCAGCAGTTAACTCAACTTAAGTTAAAGTAAACTAAAAGTGTTTCCATGCCGGCTCCATGGGGGAAAAAAATCAACAGAAGAAATACTTGCTCACAGTCACTCTCCGTCGTAGCTTTCAATGTATTTGAATACTTTGCACTAAAGCTTCAAAGCCCAAACTGAAAGTGATATGTAAACACACATCTTATCTGATCACTTTATTTAGCATCTATGTGAACGGTTGAGTTGGGCTCTCTTATCAGAATGATTTCAATTGAGTCAAAGAAATATTGTCCATATAAAAACACAGCTATTGCAGAAGTGTGGTAGCTCAAACATCCGAAGAAAAAAAAGGGGCAATAACAATAAAAGTAGTTTTGAAACCTCCAGTGAGGAGTTGCTATGAGTCTTTGCCGTGTGTACACATGGAGCTCAGAGTGAAAACATGGCTTCCTTCATTATCTTATGTCTGCCAACAACAGGCAGCGGTTTCTCTTGATTTCTGCACTGCACGTGTTGACCTACCATAGGACTGGACCACACCGCTGATCAGTCTGGTGTTAATGGTCTCCCCATTCCTCTCCCGCTCTATCAGCTTCAGCACAGCGTTTGTTACCTGAAAAAGAGACGTTAGTTTAGCTCAAGGAAATTCTCTGCAGTGACAAAAATAAAGCAAATAGGAAAGGAAATGCTGAGTTCTGCAGGTTAAACACACAAGCTTCATTGAAAAAAAAAAAACAAGATAAAGTGTTTGCTTTCCTCTACCTAGTTTTTTTTTCTCTCACTCCATTTCCATAAAAAAGAAACACACCTGTTTGTTGAGGGGTCGGAATAAACACTCCCTCCAGGTCACAAGTGCCAGCTGGAAGGAAACCGCAGCGTCCGAGAGAGAGGAGAGAAGAACGAGAAGGTTAAGGTCAAGACTTCAGGCTGCATGTTGGATGCTCGTCTCCGTTCCTTTTGATCAGTGTGATCCATATCGGCCCAAACTAATTGAGTTTCACGTGACTTTCAAGGTCCTGTAAAGGAATTCTTCGGGGCAGGCCCAAACTGGAAATCACAAAGGCCTCTTTCTGTACTCTTAAAACATCTTCACACGCACTGGTGACATCACTATTAAATCAATGCTGTGTCAACACAAACATGAAGCACAGTCACAGGTTTTATAACGGTTTGGACTATGATATGCTGGGCAGCTCATTGAGGCATGTTTACAATCCACAAGACTTTTATTTTGAAGTTCCACCTCCCCGGAAAAACAGTACTTTATATAACAGCTTTTATCTTATTTAGTATAGGAAATTGTAAATCTGCAATTTGCACAGGCCCTTGAGTAGCCCATATGTTGACTGTACATTTGTCTTTTAATTGTTTTTAACCCTGTGCTTGTCGTTGTGTCTGTAACTTTTGCAGCTAAGTAAGTTGCTCCGTGTCCAAAGCAAATTTCTCCTTAGGGAGACCAATAAAAAGTACTTTGACTTTGAGTACTCCTGCACTCAGGGTTTCTGCAAGTTCTAACATGTCAAACAAAGACTTCAAAGACTTTTTAAGACCATAATAAATGAAATAACACCTATATCACGACATCATACAAAAAAAGTCAAATGTGTGAGTCCTAAAACATCGTCGGAAACGTTTTTCTAAGTATTACTAAATCTGCACTTCCCCATAGCTAAAGAATAAAATCAGTTTGTCTATGTCTGTGCAACAATAACAAAAGCTGATTGGCTGCAGTAGAAGTTGCATCTTGGTCTAATTTGTATATCCCTGCAGGAGCAGTTCAACGAGCATCCGAGGCGTTACATGGACGTAGGAAACCTAAGACCAGTTTTAAATTATTTAAGACCTAGAACACAATAATCCACTAAATTTAAGACTTATTAAGACCCCGCGGAAACCCTGTGCACTCTGTGTGTTTACATAATCACAAATAACTTGCATGAGACTCCTTTTATGGGTGCAACCGACGATTCATTTCATTAATCGGACAATCTGCCGATTGTTTTCTCAATTAATAAATTGGTCACTATAGTGTCCAAAAAAAAAAGTAAAAAAATGGTCCCGCAGTTGCTCAAAGTCCAAGTAATGTCCTTAAAATTACGTTTTTTTGTCCATAAAACAAATGCATTCCGTTTAATATGTAATAAAAACATAAAAGAGCAGGAAATCTCTTTATTTGAGGCTATTTTTGATCAATTTTCAAAATAGTTGCCAATGATTTTTCTGTCCACCAACTAATTGATAAGTTGACGTATCGTTGCAGCTCTGCAGCATTTCGACACGTCGCAATGTTGTAATGTTAATCAGCTGACCCGTTCACGGTAAGTCAACCATGTTGCCGTCTGTCCTCGAGAAAGGAAAAGGCAAATTTAATGGCGTTTCAAACAAACTTTGGCCTAATAGATATCATTAAAGATGTAGTTTTACCTACACAGCATATCTCAAATATACACATTTTAAACAAACCCATGATCTAATCCACATACACAAGAAATGAGAATATGGTTTATATACATACATACAATAATTCCCTTCAGGCATTTGTGTGCACATGGGTTTTTCCGCCATGAAATGCATATTTTTCATGCTTTTCGCGGCTAGAGTTGAGTTTGTAGTCCATTTGGGCGGTTTTTAATGTCGCCACTTTGAATTTCTTTTTACTGTACACTGCAGAACTAATGCAGAAAAGGTGCTGGGTGGCTGCAGAGAGGCGGTTGCACTGTTACCATCTTCCATGCTTTGTAACACATAATATTAAGGCTGCACATAGGAGGAAAATATCAAATTGCGATTCTTTCGACTGATATTGGGATATGATTCAACATATTGAAAGCAATGATAATTTTAGCATCATTGTTCTCATTTTCATTGGAAAATATTAAAACTGAAAACATTAAAATGATTAAAGCGTGATTTACATGAAACAAATAAAGATGTCTCCTTCCTTTTGTAGGATGTGCTTTGTCTCTACAGCATCACAATACTATATTCAGAACATATTGACATATTTTGCTTTAAACAAATTTTGCCCCCACCCAATTGGGATATTGCGCTAGTCTATATTGTGCTATCAATGAAATTGCGATTTATTGTGCAGCCCTACAAAATATGCATTTCCTTCTTTCTCTTCATTCAGATTAGAAGCTAAAAATACCTCCAAACACACCAAGATCATTCACCAACCGACGGAAAACAGCTGCAGACAGACGTACCGAGTAGATCTCGTAGATTCCTTTGCGTCCCTCGTCACACTCTCGTCTGACCCAGTGGCGGTTGAGGTAGGCGCAGATCCCGTTGAGGACTTTACTGGAGAAGCGGTAATCCTCCCACTGCTGGGTGTAAAACTTCAACACACACTCATCCATCAGATCCTCGCCATCCTGGAAGGGAAAGCCAGGGAGAAGCGAGAGAAAGACAAAGTGCGGACAGGAAATCAGAGGGGATTCTGCGAATGTCGAAATATTTTGGTTGCAGCCTGCAACTAACACCGACCTTACACCTAACAACTTTTTAAGCGATTCCACTGCCTCAGACTATTTCCCCAATATCTGAATGAAATCCTGAGAGTGTGTGAGTGTGTGTGTGTGTGTGTGTGTGTGTGTGTGTGAGAATGGGGGGGGGGTCCTCTCCTGTCTCAATTGTTCGGTGTAAGGTCATAAAACTCGGTCCCAGTCGGTCTTTCTCCCGTCTGGACAATCAGACAAAATGAACCGTGTTTGATATCCTCTTGGTAGTGAAGTTAAATGACGTGAACGTCGTCAACAACCAATGGGTGCTCTCCGTCCAGCACCAAGCAGGAAGCAGCAAACGGCTTGAGACGGCGGTGTTGTTTATGGTTGCTATGGCGCCGGGCTAAAATAAACGCTAAAAAGAGGGAAAGTCGCTGATTTTCAACCCTTCTGAAGCGAGTCATCCAACGGATTGATCACCGACTGATCAACAGACCTCCGTGTACTGGAGACATTCATCTGCACGGACGGCGGAAAAGAACCTCTGCCGACTTTACCCTAAATTACCAGCTAATGCTAGCAGTACATACATATTTCAAAACAAATCCTGTTGTAGTCTTGCAATGTGTGACCTTGCAAGATCCCCAGTCTTTACATATGATGACAGAGATGGTGTCAGCCTTTTTAAAGTCTTCCAGTGTAGAGGAATCAAACTTTTACATGTTACTAGGATTAACTTTAACAAAAGGACAAGATAGAAAGAAAGTGTAAGCATATATATATGTGTGTGTGTGTGTGTGTGTGTGTGTGTGTGTGTGCATAAACTACTGAACCCAGCTGACTGTCACAGAGCCACCAATCTACAACCACGATGATAAATACTGTATCTTATAGTGCCAAAGCTGAGAGATGTGTGAATTCTTCTTTAAGTCAGTGACTGTTAAAATGAAGTACATGTGGTGCTCAACATAGGCAATGGTACACAAAAGGCATTTCTCTTAAAAAATAAAATAAAATCAAGTCAAATAAGTAATTTGCACTTTAAAAAGTTACATCAACAAGCCGCCGTGCGTCTGTAGGCATAAGGAATATTTTCATTGTCGGATAATCTGTTGCTTATTTTCTGGATTAATCGATTATTTGGTTTATAAAATGTCCATAAATTGTGGTAAAGTGTTTCCCAAACACCCAAAACAACGTCCTCAAATGTCTTGTTTTGTCCACAAGTCAAAAATATGCAGTTTACTGCTACAGAGGAGAGAAGAAACTAGAAGATATTCACATGTAACAAGCAGAGAAGTCTTGCCTATTAAATCGATTAAATCAAAAATAATTGGTGATTGAATCGACCGTTGACAACTAATCGATTAATCTTTGCTTTTTGAATGTTAACACCGAAGTGCTTCTGGAGTGCGTGGAGTCACCTTGAGCAGGCTGGTCAGATAGTTCTTCAGGAACTCTTTGAGTCGCTTGTAGAGCTCCAGACCTACAAACTGAGCCCCGCCCGGAGTGGTGGACTTTTTGGAGGGCTTGGCTGGAGGCACGGAGCCCCTGCCCTGGCTCGACTGGTGGACGCTGGTACAGTAGTTATATACATGTCTGAGAAGGGAAGCGTTAAGGAAGAAAACACAGAGACCCTCCACGATGGGAGGGTTAAATTCATCGCCAAAATATAGCTGACAGGAGCAACAGAGGAATTATGCACTTTACTCTGTCTTTCCAACATAAATCCATTAATGGTCCATTAATAGTGCACATTTAATCATAATGGGAAATATTTCAAGCTTCAAAATGAAACTAAGAGATTATGTTGAAACCTGTTTGATTCTGTTATTCCTTTGTCTTCTTTCACTAAATATTTTTATTTCATGTTACATTTTGTTTTGGTTTTTGTAACATGAAAAACAGCCTACTGTGCATTTTGTTTTATAAAATCCAGGGTGTTGCCATTGTATGTATTTTTGCTTTATAATATTTGTCTTGTGTTGGACCTCAGGAAGAATAGTCATTACTACATTAATGACTAATGGGGATACTTAATAAAGCAGTACAGAACATCAATATAATGGGTTCCCTCTGGGTTCTCCAAGTAAGATTTAAGACTTTTGAAGACCTTCTTAATACCACCTAGGATGGATTTTAAGCTGGAGAAAAGCCGTAATTCCCAAATAACATAGCCTGAAATTAAAGTGTTCATACTATGCTCATTTTCAGGTTCAGAATTGTATTTAGAGGTTACATCATACTAGGTTTACGTAGTTGAATTTTCAAAAAACACACATTGTTGCAGCTCCTCTTTTCACCCTGTGTGTTGAGTTCTGTGTTTTAGTTACAGAGGGAGGCATCTCACTTCTGTTCAAGCTTTATTCAGAATCGCACATGTGCAGTACCTAGGTAAGGACTACTAGCCAGTCAGGAGCAGAGTATGAGGGTCCTGACAGTACCTAGGTAAGGACTACTAGCCAGTCAGGAGCAGAGTATGAGGGCCCTGACAGTACCTAGGTAAGGACTACTAGCCAGTCAGGAGCAGAGTATGAGGGCCCTGACAGTACCTAGGTAAGGACTACTAGCCAGTCAGACAGAGTATGAGGGCCCTGACAGTACCTAGGTAAGGACTACTAGCCAGTCAGAAGCAGAGTATGAGGGCCCTGACAGTACCTAGGTAAGGACTACTAGCCAGTCAGAAGCAGAGTATGAGGGCCCTGACAGTACCTAGGTAAGGACTACTAGCCAGTCAGGAGCAGAGTATGAGGGCCCTGACAGTACCTAGGTAAGGACTACTAGCCAGTCAGAAGCAGAGTATGAGGGCCCTGACAGTACCTAGGTAAGGACTACTAGCCAGTCAGAAGCAGAGTATGAGGGCCCTGACAGTACCTAGGTAAGGACTACTAGCCAGTCAGAAGCAGAGTATGAGGGCCCTGACAGTACCTAGGTAAGGACTACTAGCCAGTCAGGAGCAGAGTATGAGGGTCCTGACAGTACCTAGGTAAGGACTACTAGCCAGTCAGAAGCAGAGTATGAGGTCCTGACAGTACCTAGGTAAGGACTACTAGCCAGTCAGGAGCAGAGTATGAGGGCCCTGACAGTACCTAGGTAAGGACTACTAGCCAGTCAGAAGCAGAGTATGAGGGTCCTGACAGTACCTAGGTAAGGACTACTAGCCAGTCAGGAGCAGAGTATGAGGGCCCTGACAGTACCTAGGTAAGGACTACTAGCCAGTCAGAAGCAGAGTATGAGGGCCCTGACAGTACCTAGGTAAGGACTACTAGCCAGTCAGAAGCAGAGTATGAGGGCCCTGACAGTACCTAGGTAAGGACTACTAGCCAGTCAGAAGCAGAGTATGAGGGTCCTGACAGTACCTAGGTAAGGACTACTAGCCAGTCAGGAGCAGAGTATGAGGGCCCTGACAGTACCTAGGTAAGGACTACTAGCCAGTCAGAAGCAGAGTATGAGGGCCCTGACAGTACCTAGGTAAGGACTACTAGCCAGTCAGAAGCAGAGTATGAGGGCCCTGACAGTACCTAGGTAAGGACTACTAGCCAGTCAGAAGCAGAGTATGAGGGCCCTGACAGTACCTAGGTAAGGACTACTAGCCAGTCAGAAGCAGAGTATGAGGGCCCTGACAGTACCTAGGTAAGGACTACTAGCCAGTCAGGAGCAGAATCAGTCTGTGTACGGAGACCTTGTTATGTATGAGGGCATGCCCCCTGGACTTTGGGCATTTTCACTTTGTAAACCTATAACATGCACAAAAAACAAAATATATCACAATAAAGGGAAAAGCGAAAAAGCATAATATGAGCACTTTAATAATTCTTTTTTTGTGTTAGTGTCTTTAAACTCTAGTAAAAATTAATATTGTCATACAAGCATTCAAAAATAGTCTTGAATACTTGTAAGACCTTGCGGGAACGCCGTCTATAACTACAACAAAGCTTCCGTTTTCTGTGTAATTGGTGACCAGCGATGCAGACTGTGGCCGAACAGCTGTGAAAGACACTGACGGATCTTAGCTTTGTATAAAGTCAAAATGAATGTGGTTCTTTCTTCCTGCCTGACGGGACTGGATTATGGTTCTGAGATTATATGGCTGGGGTGCATTTCTTATTTCAGGGAAACGACGACATCCTGTAGAGCTAGAAAAGGTGCGTAACAGGAAGAGAGGATGTCAAACACCAAAATGTGGCCTCAGCACGTTGTGTACTTCACACTCGCACACTGTGTATTCTATGGAGTTTGCATGTTTAAAGGGTTAAGTGTCTACAGTTTCACTAGAAAAATGCATTTTAAATTAAGACCTCCTGAGAACAGTAACTACGTAGGTGGCATTTCTGAAGCAAAGGCCTGTTTCCTGTTTTCCGGACTCTGGCCTGCTTGGTGTTCTGTTGTTGTAAGTCATTACGTGGCCACGCAGCTAGAGAACAGGCTTGAGAGAGAAGGAAGTACCAAGTACACAACAACACACAGCGACTGACCAAATACTGTTAATTATTTGTGTCACTGTTAGGTAACCATTGCAGAACTTTAACGTGAGAATGGATCAGCTATTAGGGCAATAAATTAGAGAGTAAAAGGTTTGACTGTGTACATATTGTTCTTGAAGATAACCGATAAAGTCTGATAATCGACCAAATAACCAATAAATTAAAGAGTGTTCTACTTTGGCTCGGCTTCAGTTCTGTCCGTCTGCTTCGGTTTCTGACTTAATGCCCCTCCCCAACAACAACAACACTACCCGACTCTCTGGTACTGGCTATTATGTTTACATATGGTTCTTGAAGCTCTGATTTGTATGTGGTTCAGTTAATTTCCCAATTATGTGCAGGCAATAACATGTCAGACAATAGAGAGAAATGCCCATAATTTCTACATCAGACATCCTTTTTCTCTGCACAACCTATACTTTATATTCTAAAGTATAGGTTGCTTCAATTTCATTGCACAGGTACTGACTGCACTTGTGTATAATGACATTAAAGGCTTTCTATTCTATTCTATTTTCAATTGCTTGTTTTGATTGTGACCAGCAGTCCCAAACCCTAAATATATGCACTTCACTGTTATAAAAAGACATTTGTGAAGTTAGAACCAGTGAGTTTTACTTTGAAATGGCTGCCAATTCATTTTCTATTCAGCAACTAAAAAAGGGATTAATCAAGTTATGGTTCCACCCAACAATAAAATCTATCACCACAGCATCAACCTTCCCCGGCCTGGCAGGATACGTGTAGAGTTCCATGTACCGCGACTTGGCCATGCTTTGCCGTGTGTACACCTGCTGGATGCCAGCCCGCAGGTCGTCCCATATCTGGTCCAGGCCTATCTGTTTCAGTCCGTGGGGGTTCTGGGTCCTGTTCGACGACATCGCGGCGCCCCGTGTCCTCTCCTCTCCTGTCCCGGCCGAACAATGCCCTCCCTTTCCTGCTCCGGTGGGCGTGCTCTCCCCCCGGCTCCTTTCTCCTCGCTTGGTTTCTGTCCCGGCTGTCTCTGCTCTCAGAGTGCGCGGTCCATCGGGCAGCGGCAGCGGCGCTTCGGGAAGCTGGTCGTCGCGTGTGAGACGGGATGCAGTCCCACTCTGCACGCCTGGGTGGCGCTGTCTGCCACTCCTCCACCTAAAAGATTTGCTACGCCTCAGCAGATGACCTGCAAACAAAACAAGAACAAAATACATTTTGTTAAACAATATGGCTACTAGCAGTTATTTCACCGTTGATTATTTTCTGGATTAATGGATTAGTTGTTTGGTCTGTAAAACACAAGTCAAATCAGTGTTTCCTAAAGCCCAAGACAACGCCCTTCAAATGTCTAAATGTCTTGTTTTTAGGGCTGCACGATTATGGCCAAAATGATAATCACGATTATTTTGATCAATATTGTGATCACGATTATTTGTTGATTTTAACCAAAACAAATTTTATTGTCACATAGGCTCAGAGAGACGGCTGATTGTTATGAACGGGTCCAGCGGCGGATACACATGTCGTGTGTATGAAATGTGTGTATCGTCACTTTTTTTTTATGAACTATGATATTTTGGCCATGGGTCACATCTCTGGCCCTGGCCCTGGCCCAGGTCCAGGTCCAGGTCCAGGAGCTCCGTCTCACACGCTGTTATACTCTACCAACTGAAGTTAGTTGCATTCAATAACTTCTCCTGTGTTCTTCGCCGTGGCGGCCGCGATAGCAGAGTTACCCGCAGAAACACTGGTACAAATACAGGTTTGCCCCTCATATTTAACACTATACAGCTGTGGTAATAACAATTAAAACTCCAGCACAGGCACGGCTTTACAGAAGAAATGGGTCCTGTAACGCAAAATGAAACCATGTCCATATAACAACATTGCAGCGGATGCGAGGACATTAGTTGCACCGGTGCGTCTTAGACGAGAAATATTACTCGCGCCCTAGAGCCCTGTGAGCTAACAGAAGCTAACTAGCACCACCACCAACTAGCACTGCTCACTGCTGTTGTCTGAAAAACAACAGACGGGACAAAATGTTGCGTTTCCTGGTAAACTACGACGTATAACCGACTGCTATCTGTTGAGTTTTCCTCCCGTAAGTCTGTCCTCTGTGACTGTCTCCATCTAGAAACTAAGCTGCGCGATGCAAGGAACAACTCTGACTGGCTCATGAGCAGACAGGGGTTTACGGAGCGGTAGATGCGCTTTGCAAAAAAACCCGGAGCGTTCAATGAAATGAGGCTTTAAAAAAAAAAAAAAAAAAAAATTGCATGATGACGCAAATTTGATCGTGGGAAGTCAAAATCCTGATCGTGATTAAAATTCGATTAATTGTGCAGCCCTACTTGTTTTGTCCACAACTCAGAGATATTCAGCTAACTTCCGATTATCGGTCCGTCTTTTGGCAGTTTGCAGATGATCTGTATCATCATCATTATCATCATCATCATCATCATCATCATGTCTTAATAGCCTGATAACCGATGAAGTCAATAAATTAAAAAGTGTTCTACTTTGGCTCTGCTTCGGTTTCTGACTTAATGCCCCCCCCTCCTCTCTGGTACTGGCTAATATGTTGAAGGTTTCTCAGTTATTAACTAATTACTGAAAGCATTTAAACAAAGTATTTGGTGTTGGAGTTTGTAACATTTGTAAGATCTTCATTTTCTCTATAAATGCATATCGATTCCAAATATCGGTTACCTGTTTCATTGACTACTAACAATCAGTATTGGCTTAGACAGAACAGTGTGGGTCGATCCCTGTTATGTGCTTTCACCTGGCTCTGATCCCTGCACACACGGTGCTGATCAACCCCGACGTCACTCAGCTAATAACAGATTAGTCCACTTCAACAACTCCCTCCTTTCCTCCAGTCCAGTCCGGTGAAGACCGTCTCCCAAGTTCCCTTTCTAGATAGACCGTCTGAGCCAAGTTTAACTTAACTTCCACTTATGGCTGTGCAACGAATTGAATTTGGATCGCGTTATCGGCTCCTAAGGATCACAAAAACAATGTTGAGAAAAACAATTAGTTTGCACATTATGTTTTGCAAGTCAACTCTTAGGTTGTTCTAAATGGAGGAAAAAAAAAAAAAAAAAAAGTATGAAAGGACATTACACAGTTCAAGGTGTTTTCACTGTTTCACTGTGATTGGTTTAACTGTTTCACTGGTTTTTAAGTTCAACAACTGCAACATCTTTCTATAAGTCAGCTAGAAGTCGTGTTATCAATGTTGACCAATGTGATTGTTTTTTTCCCCACAATACAGCAGCCCTTCCTTTTGGATTCGTCCAAAAACCTCATTTGGACCTTTAAGTTATGCATATAGTTTTATCACGTTGCTAAAACTTAGTGATTTGTGTTTGTTTCATCAACATAACTTTCTTACAAGATTTTGGGTGTTTTTTGGCATTTGGGAATCGATCAAGACTAAAGGCCCGTACACACCGGGACGAATATCAGCGGGCGTTATTCGTCAGCGTTTTGACGCGTTTTTTGTGTTCACACCCAAAGCGATTTTCGCTGACGATGAGCCGAATGAACATGCAAATTCATTATCTGTCACTAGATGGCGCTTAATGTAAAACAGAAATACCCCCGTACATAGGGTGGCGCTGCGCAACTTAGCGCTTCTGATACTCGCTTGCAACTCAGAAGAAGAGCAGAGAAGAAGAGAGCAAGTATTTAGAACATTTCTTCTAAATCAGGTATAGCTCTTTATGCTCCGAAACCAAGGAGACCAGCAGCTCAACATTTATTTTGGACATCGTGCTTTGCCTCTTCCTCGTCTTGCGGCAGTGATGACGGTGGCGTATGTCTTCTTCGTTGGTGTGCTCGGTAAGACCGTTTTGTGTGCTTTTGTGTGTTTTGTGCTTGAGCGCCCCCCAAGTTGTGTTTTACTGTAACTTCAGAAGCACAAGACACGTGAGCAAAAGGGCCGATTTCATTGGTCGGATAGTTTTTGACGCGGCGCTCAAACCAAAAAAAAAAAACAACCCGAGGCGTTTGTTTTTTTTAAAAAAATGACGCTTTTACGCGTGGCGTTTTTCGCGTCGGTGTGCACACTCTCATTGACGCCCTTTGTTTAGCCACGACGCGTTAAACGTCGGCGAATATCGCGCACGAAATTCGTCCCGGTGTGAACGGGCCTTTAGGCTGGATCTCATTTCTTTATCTTACCCATTCCCCCTTAGCTTTGCTCGTTCACGTGAGAGTAAGGGCTGTCCCAAAACTCATTTTGATCGCGGGGTAGTGCTAAGGAGTAGATACCCCTTAGATTTAAGCAAAGCCGTGAGCTTACTTGAAAGTAAGGGGTACCCAGAATACACTGCGCAGCCCGGCAACAATGGCGACCAGATCGATCAGAGAGACTCAAATTTAAGTATTTTTGGCTTAAATAATTGATTTAAAAATTACGACAGTCTTGTTTTGTGCTCTATACAGTACACTCTGTACATACATACACACACTTATACTATATCATGTTCTTAATTGAAATTAATTTTTTTTTTTTAAAATTGCTAGCTTGCTACGCTAACGGAACAGTCCCGCATTTCTCTGCTTTGAAAGGACTCCATGCATGTCTACAGTTTTAACTAAACTCCATTAGCAGCAAATTGTGTTTGATATCGGTTTTCACGCCATGGTAATCCAATGTGCTAATCACGATATTTTAAATGAAAACGGCAATCGTTATCGTCAACATTTTTATCAAAAAAGGAAAACCAGAGGCCTTGCTGTGTAAACGCAGTCTAAACGACCCCGAGAGAATGAAAGAGAGGGAGTATGGGTAGAAGCCGCTGTGTGAACATGTAGGCAGCGCTGCTATATTTAGACGGAGCAGGCATGCAGCGCTGCCCGTCTCTGGCCAGTCACAGCTACCAGGGCCGGAGACGGTCGGTGGACGAGGGGAGGAAGCCGAGTGACCTTCCTGTCCCCGTCGACACCGGACAACGAATGAACACTTTGACGACCGAGCTAAGAATCTGCTGCTTCCTGTAAAAAGACGTAGGAAGACAAAACACTGAAATTTATCTCGGACCTCATCCTAATTTATAGGCCAGCGAGGCCCCTGAGGTCAGAGAGCCAGCTCCAGCTTGTGGTCCCCAAGACTAGACTTAAAACTCGGGGGGGACAGGGCTTTTTCTGTGGTTGGACCTGAACTCTGGAACGCTCTGCCCCCCATGTCCCAACAGCCCCCCATGTCCCAACAGCCCCAACAGCCCCCCCATGTCCCAACAGCCCCAACAGCCCCCCCATGTCCCACCAGCCCCCCCATGTCCCAACAGCCCCAACAGCCCCCTTATGTCCCAACAGCCCCTCCATGTCCCAACAGCCCCCCCATGTCCCAACAGCCCCTCCATGTCCCAACAGCACCAACAGCCCCCCATGTCCCAACAGCCCCCCATGTCCCAACAGCCCCTCCATGTCCCAACAGCCCCAACAGCCCCCCATGTCCCAACAGCCCCCCATGTCCCAACAGCCCCAACAGCCCCCCATGTCCCAACAGCCCCTCCATGTCCCAACAGCCCCTCCATGTCCCAACAGCCCCCCATGTCCCAACAGCCCCAACAGCCCCACCATGTCCCAACAGCCCCTCCATGTCCCAACAGCCCCAACAGCCCCCCATGTCCCACCAGCCCCCCATGTCCCAACAGCCCCCCCATGTCCCAACAGCCCCAACAGCCCCCTTATGTCCCAACAGCCCCTCCATGTCCCAACAGCCCCCCATGTCCCAACAGCCCCCCATGTCCCAACAGCCCCAACAGCCCCTCCATGTCCCAACAGCCCCAACAGCCCCCCATGTCCCAACAGCCCCTCCATGTCCCAACAGCCCCCCATGTCCCAACAGCCCCCCATGTCCCAACAGCCCCCCATGTCCCACCAGCCCCCCATGTCCCACCAGCCCCTCCATGTCCCAACAGCCCCTCCATGTCCCAACAGCCCCCCATGTCCCAACAGCCCCTCCATGTCCCAACAGCCCCCCATGTCCCAACAGCCCCAACAGCCCCCCATGTCCCAACAGCCCCCCATGTCCCACAGCCCCCCCCCCCATGTCCCAACAGCCCCCCATGTCCCAACAGCCCCAACATTATGTCCCAACAGCCCCTCCATGTCCCAACAGCCCCCCATGTCCCAACAGCCCCTCCATGTCCCAACAGCCCCAGCCCCCCATGTCCCAACAGCCCCCCATGTCCCAACAGCCCCCCATGTCCCAACAGCCCCCCATGTCCCAACAAACAGCCCCTCCATGTCCCAACAGCCCCAACAGCCCCCCATGTCCCAACAGCCCCCCATGTCCCAACAGCCCCTCCATGTCCCAACAGCCCCTCCATGTCCCAACAGCCCCCCATGTCCCAACAGCCCCCCATGTCCCAACAGCCCCCCATGTCCCAACAGCCCCCCATGTCCCAACAGCCCCCCATGTCCCAACAGCCCCCATGTCCCAACAGCCCCGACAGTTGAGTGTTTTAAGTCTCGTCTAAAGACACATTTTTATTCTTTGGCTTTTAACTCCATGTGAGTTGTGTGGTCCTCTGATGTCTCTTATTGTTTTTACTGTATTTTAGTATTTAATTTTATCTATCTATCTATTTTTTTTTTTTTTTTTTTTTTTAACCCGATGCTTTTATTTAGTTTTTACAATATTTCATATTAACTGTTTTGTATGTTTGAGTTTTCTGTGCAGCACTTTGGTAACTTTGTGTTTGTAAAATGTGCTATAGAAATAAAGTGTTGGTGGGTCTTTTAACGAGACAGCGTTAGAAGTTGCTATTGATATATTTAGACACTCTGCATGTTCTGACAAAGAGGAAGCTGCAGCTAAAAATATTGTTTTTAATTTCATTTAATTGTGTTGCAGAAAGCACTATAAAATAGGGGTGGGAAAAAAAAAAATTGATACAGCATAGTATTGCAATATTTTCAGTGTCGATACTGTATCGATACACGGGAGCCATGTATGGATCTTTAATTATATATTATGTGTGTGTTGGTCAGTTTGTCCCATTTTGCAGCGATAACATTGAAGTGAGATGAACAAACAGAGAAATGTTTCTTTTTAGATGAAACATGTTGACATTTCCTTTTGGGGACGTCATTTGAAATTTGAAAAAAAAGGTTATAAATTGCAATATATTGCAGAATATTGCAATATGTTTAAAATCGCAATAATATCGTATCATGGCGTAAGTATCGTGATATCGTATCGGGAGGCGTCTGGTGACCCCCACCACTATAAAATGGCAAGAAATGGCCAATAGCAATGTCTTAAAGCCCAAAGAGAGATCTTGAACATGCTTTTTTTTTTTTTTTTTGCCACACCGAAAAACACCGGATTTTAACACGCGCCATTCACGTGAAGTGAACATTTTGTTGCCTGTATCTTTTCACGGCAACCCTTCGCAGTAGGGGTTTAGGATAATTGATCCCTTCTTTATAATTTTGAAATCCCTTCTTCATGATGTTTGGGTGCTGCACCCGAGCCGTTTTGGGCACCACCTAAAAGACTTTTCTCAGATCTAATGGCTTAAGTTGGACTTCTTTAGCAAGTTTAAGCTTTTTGGGTTATTATTTATTATCTGCTCTAGCTTTTCCAAAGTATTGAGACACAGATATGGTATAGGATGTGTAAAAGAGACGCAAAACTACCCCTAAAGAAAACAAAAATGACCAAAAAGAGACAACACGGCTACAAAGAGACGCAAAATGTACTGCGGAAATTGCATTTTAGTTTTTATTGAATTATGTAACATCTTGTTAAGGAAGGACGCCTAAAACCCCCACCAAATATGCACACCTTAGTCTTTCACAAAGCTAGGGAAAATCACTGGACAGTACTAGTTTTTAATTCAGATACTGCAGTACATTTTCTACTTCTAGATCTCCGAGCAACGCTCAGGGAACGATGATAAAGAGAAGCACCGAGACAGAAGGATGTTGCAGGAAACATCGAGACCTGGGCCTTCATTGGATTAACCCTCATGTTGTCCTTGGGTCAAATTGACCCATTTTCAGTCAATTTTTTAGATTTTTTGGTCACAAAAAAATGGGCAGTTGAAATAAACACTGAAAATGCCCACATTAAAAATATCAAAAAAAACATCCAGAAAAGCACCCAAACCATTGAAAAAGTGACAAAAACGTAGGAAAAAAGCAATAATAATGTAAAAAAAAAAAAAAAAAAAAAACGACCAAAAGGTGTTTTTTTTCGTGGTTGACGGGAAGACAACACAAGGGTTAAACCTGTCGACCTCTCAAAGCCCAACGTCCGTCTCCAGCATCCCCCCCCCCCCGCAGCTGATCTCTGCAGCCGTTGTTCCCAAACCAACCGCAACACTACATTCCTGCTTCACCTGCTGTAAGCATCACACGCTGGGATCAGGAATGTCTGGAGGTTAAAACAGAAATCTGGAAAAAATTAATTTTCCCCTCTTGACATAAAGTCCAAGATGACGTCCTCAAACGTCTCGTTTTGTCCACAACTCAAAAGATATTTCAGTTTACTGTCACAGAGGAGAGACGAAACTAGAAAATATTCACATTTAACAAGCTGACATCAGAATAGTTGGCGATTAATTTAATAGTTGGCGACTAATGGATTAGTCTTTGCAGCTCCAGCTGGATGGTGATGGATGCGGAGTCCAGACTCTAGACCGGTTTCCGCCTCCGCTCCTTCACAGCCTCACTAAACTCCAAAAAAAAAAAGGAAGAAACAGCCATACCCACCCACCTGAGGTGCTCCAGCAGTTGCCATGGCAACTGGGGCAGACAATACCTAACCGGGTAGCCATTCGGCTACACAAGGTAGAGCGTTCATTGATCTCTCTCCCCCCCATGTTTCTACTTCTATTCACTGGTGGTAAAGAAAGAAAGGTGCCCTTCACAGCAGCACCAGGATCAGGTTTCAGATTCCCACACCAGAAGCTTTTAAATACGCGTCTCTCTACGGTATCAGACCTAAAAATAATAATATGCATGATCGGGGAGGGGGGAACGGCATGTTGAGGACAGCTTGGTGAGTGGCACAAACAGTTTCTAGAAAGTTTGTTGTGAAACAGGATTCCCACGGCTGGTCATCAACAACGGCGCCGCGGAAGATTCCTCCTTCGCACGGGGCAGGAACGGCACCAAGTTCAAAGGTCACGACTCGTCGGGGAACAATGAGCCTGAACGTGTGTCAACACACACACAGTGAGGGAAATAAGTATTTGAACACCTGCTATTTTGAAAGTTCTCCCACTTAGAAATCATGGAGGGGTCTGAAATTGTCCTCGTAGGTGCATGTCCACTATGAGGGACATAATCTAAAAAAAATATCCAGAAATCACAATGTATGATTTTTTAACTATTTATTTGTATGATACAACTGCAAATAAGTATTTGAACACCTGAGAAAATCAATGTTAATATTTGGTACAGTAGTCTTTGTTTGCAGTTCCAGAGGTCAGACGTTTCCTGTAGTTCTTCACCAGGTTTGACACACTGCAGAAGGGATTTTGGCCCACTCCTCCACACAGATCTTCTCTAGATC
>CM049392.1:24378643-24453643 GCA_026937815.1 Etheostoma perlongum | reverse complement strand
GACCGCACAAAGATCAGCTCGGCAGCCACCGACTCATGCTGCCTTCAGGCGCCGTCGGAAATACGCACGTTACAACAAAAAAGTGCACACGCTCAAGCTGATTAAGTTATAAACAGGGTTGGTGAAAGAGGAAATGTTTTGGTACTCGCTTTAACTTACTCTTGAGCTCAATACATGCAACTTTGTCTTTAAACAGTCTATCTATATATATATATATATATATATATATATATATATATATATATATATATATATATATATATATATATATATATATATATATATATATAATGTAAAAGGAACTGTGTGTGTGTGTGTGTGTGTGTGTGTGTGTGTGTGTACAAAAAAATTTTCTATCCCCATTCTACACAAAACAATTTTCCTAAAATGCTATTTTGAGAGTGAAATGATTCTTTTATATGTCTGTTCTTTTATATACTTCTTGGTTTTTTAGGCCTATTTGTAGCCTATACACTCTTTGGAATTTTTGATAAAGCAATCAATGTTTAATTCTTCATGGGACAAATTAATTAACTTTATTAATGCTATTTAAAAAGAATTAGGCATCCCCATCCTTAATTATTTGTTATCGTTATGTTTGTGTTATATTCGCAGAATCCTTTCACACAGTTGAATATGTTTATTTGTGCTTTTAAGTCAACGTTTGTCTATTTGTCATTGTTATACATTATAATCTTCCATATTTTGATGTAATAAGATCTGGGCATTTTCTGTTTAAATTCAAGTCTTGATGTCTTGAATAAGTCTTGAAAACATTTTTAAAAAC
This sequence comes from Etheostoma perlongum, assembly GCA_026937815.1. Lineage (NCBI taxonomy): Eukaryota > Metazoa > Chordata > Actinopteri > Perciformes > Percidae > Etheostoma > Etheostoma perlongum. The sequence continues at coordinate 24,452,856 of CM049392.1, read as the reverse complement.
TCAACAACATATCCGGTAACACAACATTTCAGAAAACTCAACATTTCAGAAAACTCACATTTCAGAAACAACATTTCACAAAACACAACATTTCAAACAACCCAACAACATTTCAGAAACAAAATTTCAGAAAACTCAACATTTAAAAAAACACAACATTTCAGAAAACACAACAACATTTCAGAAACAACATTTCACAAAACTCAACATTTCAAACAACACAACAACATTTCGGAAACAACATTTCACAAAACTCAACATTTCAAACAACACAACAACATTTCAGAAACAACATTTCAGAAACAACATTTCAGAAAACACAAAATTTCAAACAACACAACAACATTTCAGAAAACACTTTCACGCAAACATTTCGTTTCATTGTTTTGTGAAAAGTTGTGTTTTGTCCTTCAGGGCCACCTTACCTGCTTAGACACATACAGTTAATAAGTAGATTAATAATTACAATTATTGTATGCGGATGAATTCATCAAATAAAAACAGATACACTTTGCTGTCACTATTAGTTAAAAACATAATAAAGCTCACCTTCTGACTACTCGGCTCTGAAACGTCGGAGCTTACCAGGACTCCGTGAATGCAGCATCAGCGTCACAGAATGGCGTCTCTATTGGACTACAATTATGGCTACACAAAACAGCTGCATCAACTACAAATATTGCAGTATCTCTGACGCATGCGCACTTGGTTGTTTCAGTCACCTAATCTGACATTTTAATTATGCATGCCAGAGAAGCACGATGCTGACATTTAGCTCGCTGGCTTTTAATCTGAAAATACTGCAATCATCCCAAAGAAAACAAAGATATTTGTCCATTGATTATGTGGTTCACGATGTTTGATGACCTTATCTTACTGCTATGATATTTTAGATTCTATTCTGCCTATTATATTGATAATTTATTACCCTTTTCTCCCTTTTTCTCACCTTTTCCCCCTATTTTCTCTCATCCTTCTTATTTTTCTCTCTACATTTTCTCTATCTCCCCCCTCATATTTTCTCCCTTTTCTATCTTTTCTCTCCCTATTTCCCCCCTTTCTCATTTAATTCTCCTTTAAAAAAAAAAAATTCTACCTATTTTCTCTCATTTGCTCCTTGTTCTCCTTTTTCCTTTTCTTCTCCATTGTTTTTCTACCGTATTTGTCAAATATAGATCATTTCTTTGTAAAAGCTTATTTTCCTACCGGGAACCAAATGTTCTGCAAACACAATCATCACAGTCATCATTTACACAACATGCTGTGTTGTCATCATCACCAACCCACCCTGTGGACCTGCATTATGAAACAGACAGGAAGCAACATCTGCTGGTGAAAGAGAGACGGACGGACGGACACACACACACACACACACACACACACACACACAACACACACAAACACACACACACACACACACACACACGGCATTGGTTCGACCTTTTAGGTACCCGTACAGGCCATAGACTATATACTGTATATATGTATATATCATTACTGTATATATCATGGTTATCATTACTATTAGCTAACTATTTGAACGGTTTTTTAGTCAGCATTTTAAGTGGCATGCGCGCGCGTTCGCACACACACACAAACACGCGCGCACGGATACACCACATACACACACAAACACGCGAGCACACACAAACAGACAAACGTGTGCGAGTGGGCACACACACACACACACACACACACACGTACACACAAACACACACAAACACACACAAACACGCGCACACAAACACACACACACACGTACACACAAACACACACAAAACACACACACACACACACACACACACACACACACACACACAAACACACACATACACACAAACACGCGCACACAAACACACGTACAAACACACACACACACAAAAACACACACCTCCACACAAACGCACACACACACACACACACACACACACACACACACACACACACACACAGAGTTCCTTGTTCAGGGTTGTTCAGGTAAATAAAGAACAGTGTGTACAGCAGATATTTTTCCAGTGACTCAGTTTCTCTGCCTCTGTCTTACATAAGAAAGGCTTGATGCGTTCACTGACCACGCCTTGAAGAAGGTACAGGAGCAAGATCAACATGTAGGCTACTGTTTCTGCAAATATAGGGGGTAGATTTCCATAAAAAAGATTAATTTTTTAAAATACATTTTGCTGATAATACTTACTCAAGTACAATTTAGTATGCAGGACTTTAAATTGTGAGAGTGTTTTTTTAATTGTTGTACAGCTTCTATTACTTCAGTGAAATGTCTGAATACTTCTTCCATGACTGCAAATTTGTTTCTGACCAATCAAGTTGGGTTTGTTCAATGGTGCTAAATACTACATTACCCATGTGCCTTGGCAACAGTTACATGAGACTCCAACCTGACATGATTTCAGACTTCTGCTCAAAACTTAAAGAGATAGTTAAGATGTTTTGGCGTGTGGTTGTATGAGCTATTTCTTCTTCACAGTCCGTGTGTTAGTTACAGAAGATGGCGGTCAGCCAAAAAACATCTGTATCAGTTTAAAAAACTTAGAGCTGACAGATGCATTTATTTCTTTTTTAATGACAGTAAGTTACTTAATTTACACCAAGTTTAATTTTAGTTTAAAAAAAAAAAAATACACATTTAGAAGAGAGAATCATTTAAAATACTTGAATATTGAAATTTTAAAAAAACGTGCTTAAACAGCATTACTTTAAATCATTAACACTTTTAAATCATACAAATAACATAGCCTACATACAACAGTCCTGAAACTGTTTTGGTCACGGCAGCTGTTCCTGCTTCCATCCCAAGCAGTAACCCAATTCTGGTTTGATTGGACGCCAATCCTTGCGGCCGTGCACTCAGACACTACTAACTGTCGCCAATGAAAAGGAAACTCCCTGCTGAGTTCAATGACACCTCAAACAAGACTCTCATACAGTTCTTAAGCTGTGGGAGGGGGCGTGGCTAAACCATAGGGGGCAGGTCAAACCATGACCAATGACAGAGGAACTTTCTGCTGAGTTCCCCTTCGAGGGGAACTCAAACTGTGTCGGTTACGACACTATGGGAACGCCTATAGTATCGTAACCGACGCAGTGTCTCGTTCCTCTATCTCGGGGAACAAGGGTTACATACGTAACCCAAGACGTTCCCCTTTGAGGGGAACTCGAACTGCGTCGGTAAACGACACTATAGGCGTTCCCATAGTGTCGTAACCGACGCAGTGTCTCGTTCCCCTATCTCGGGGAACAAGGGTTACATACGTAACCCGAGACGTTCCCAACGAGGGGGAACTCAAACTGTGTCGGTTACGACACTATGGGAACGCCTATAGTATCGTAACCGACGCAGTGTCTCGTTCCTCTATCTCGGGGAACAAGGGTTACATACGTAACCCAAGACGTTCCATTTGAGGGGAACTCGAACTGCGTCGGTTACGACACTATAGGCGTTCCCATAGTGTCGTAACCGACGCAGTGTCTCGTTCCCCTATCTCAGGGAACAAGGGTTACATACGTAACCCGAGACGTTCCCCTTCGGGGAACTCGAACTGCGTCGGTTACGACACTATGGGAACGCCTATAGTGTCGTAACCGACACAGTTCGAGTTCCCCTATCTCGGGGAACAAGGGTTACATACGTAACCCGAGACGTTTTCTTTGTAATCTGGGTGACAACCCTTGAACTGTGTGATTTGTAGTTGACATATATTTAATAAATAAAATACACATTACATGACATACTAAACAACTGTATACAAAACGTATGGTATAATGCTGTATGAAATCTTCACAGTGCCATTCTTTGTATACAAATAATGTTTCTATACATGTTTCATTTACATTTTAATTTTAACTACAGCGAGGAGCTGAGCTGCCGGCGGAGACGCCACGCTCAACATTTCAGGACAGATGTTTTCTCCATCACCTGCTTCTTCACCTGAAACGACAACCAGGCACAAATACACACATTACTGAGACATAAAGGTCCTAAATGGATGCAACGTGCACACTGAAGACACTTTCTGTTTTTTAGTGTTTTTTTTTAAAGATCTTTGTTAAATAAATGAAGACACCTTGATAGACAAGAGTAGACAAGAGATCATGTTTGAGGTCATTGAGCATTTAAAGGTGCCCCGCCACATGTATTTCATGACTTTGTGGTAATGCCTAAAGTCCTACCATGGACTCTGTAACTTGGTTACCATGGTTACCTTGTTTCAAGCCATTCTAGCGTGGTATAGAAAGCCTGCAGGAAGACTCAGCTCCATTTGGGCCAACAAGCTAAGCTGCTTGACTCTGATTGGCTAACAGCTAGCCAATGAGAGCCTGGCTATCAGCATCCTTTACCCAGCTCATTAATATTAATGAGCTCAAGCAACAGCTGTTGTGATTGGTCTGATTTCTCCTCTTACGTTAGGTCTCTTCTTGGCTTGCATCATTTCCTGCTGCTGCTTCAACCGTACTTCCTCCAGACTCATGCAGCCACCTGCGCACGCACACAGACACGCACACACACACACACACACACACACACACACACAGAAACACACACTCTCACACACACACACACACACACACACACACACACACACACACATTAGCACACACAGAAACACAAACACAAGCACAAGCACACACCCACACACACAAGCACGCACACACGTATACACACATTAGCACACACAGAAACACACACACACACACACACACATAAGCACATACACACACACACATATAAGCACACGCACACACACATTAGCACAGACAGAAACACACACACAAGCACAAGCACAAGCACACACACATTAGCGCACACACAAACACACACACACACACACATACACACACACACATATAAGCACACACACAGACACATTAGCACACACACACTCAGGACACACACAGTCAGATTAATGTATAACAAACATAAAACAAGAGAAGTCTTCCTTTGTGCGTCTCACCGACACTGCTGGGGTCGATGGAGACGTACGCCATTGCTCTGCTCAACCGAAGCTCCTCTAACGCGGCGAGCTCCGCCTCCGCCTCTGCTCAACCAATCACACGTCACATAGCGTTAATAACATGGAAAACTGGGATATAAATGTGACGTGACCCCCGGATGAAACACGGATGCGACGACTCACTTCTCTGGATCTCTCTCCGTTTCTTGGGGTTGGGAGGGATGACGGTGAAAGCTTTGTGGCTGGAAGAGAAAAACACACTCGGTCGGTTGATCATCGACATGCTGAGTGTTTGCTGCATAAAGACACCTGTCCACCCCATACAATCAGTAAGAATCCAACTACTAACATGGCCAAGACCAAAGAGCTGTCCAAAGACACTAGAGACAAAATTGTCCACCTCCACAAGGCTGGAAAGGGCTACGGGGACATGTCCAAGCAGCTTGGTGAAAAAAGGTCCACTGTTGGAGCAATCATAAGAAAATGGAAGAAGCTAAACATGACTGTCAATCTCCCTCGGACTGGGGCTCCATGCAAGATCTCACCTCGTGGGGTCTCATTGATCCTAAGAAAGGTGAGAAATCAGCCCAGAACTACACAGGAGGAGCTGGTCCATGACCTGAAAAGAGCTGGGACCACCGTTTCCAAGGTTACTGTTGGTAATACACTAAGACGTCATGGTTTGAAATCATGCATGGCACGGAAGGTTCCCCTGCTTAAACCAGCACATGTCAAGGCCCGTCTTAAGTTTGCCAATGACCATTTGGATGATCCAGAGGAGTCATGGGAGAAAGTCATGTGGTCAGATGAGACCAAAATAGAACTTTTTGGTCATAATTCCACTAACCGTGGTTGGAGGCAGAAGAATGATGAGTACCATCCCAAGAACACCATCCCTACTGTGAAGCATGGGGGGGTAGCATCATGCTTTGGGGGTGTTTTTCTGCACATGGGAGACTGCACTGTATTAAGGAGAGGAGGACCGGGGCCATGTATTGGGAGATTTTGGGGAACAACCTCCTTCCCTCAGTTAGAGCATTGAAGATGGGTCGAGGCTGGGTCTTCCAACATGACAATGACCCGAAGCACACAGCCAGGAGAACCAAGGAGTGGCTCTGGAAGAAGCAGATCAAGGTTCTGGGGGGGCCTAGCCAGTCTCCAGACCTAAACCCAATAGAGAATCTTTGGAGGGAGCTCAAACTCCGTGTTTCTCAGTGACAGCCCAGAAACCTGACTGATCTAGAGAAGATCTGTGTGGAGGAGTGGGCCAAAATCCCTTCTGCAGTGTGTCAAACCTGGTGAAGAACTACAGGAAACATTTGACCTCTGGAACTGCAAACAAAGACTACTGTACCAAATATTAACATTGATTTTCTCAGGTGTTCAAATACTTATTTGCAGCTGTATCATACAAATAAATAGTTAAAAAATCATACATTGTGATTTCTGGATGTTTTTTTTTAGATTATGTCTCTCACAGTGGACATGCACCTACGATGACAATTTCAGACCCCTCCATGATTTCTAAGTGGGAGAACTTGCAAAATAGCAGGGAGTTCAAATACTTATTTTCCTCACTGTATATATATATATATATACACATACATATATATATATATATCTATCTATATAGGTGTGTGTGTATATATATATATTAAAAAAACAACAAAAAAAAAAAAAAATCCCCCTCTCACCCCTTGTGGGGTGGTATGTGTCGTCCTCCAGCTCGGGTCCTCTACCAGAGGCCTGGGAGTTTGAGGGTTCAGTATCTTAGCTGTTCCTAGGACTGCACTCTTCTGGACAGAGACCTCTGATGTTTTACCTGGAATCTGCTGGATCCCCTCTCCCCTCTCTCAGTTTGGGGGTCCCAGCCCCCCCCAGTGCTCCGATTAGCACTGGCACCACTGTTGCTCCTACTTTCCACATCTTCTCTAGCTCCTCTTTCAGCCCTTGGTATTTCTCGAGCTTCTCGTGTTCCTTCTTCTTGATGTTGCGATCGATATATATATATATATATATATATAAAGACGTATATACATATGCACACACACACACCTATATATATATATATACATATATATATATACTATATATACTATATACATACACACATACATATATACCTATAGGTATATATACATACAGTATATACAGTATATATAGAAGAATCTTTTTCTTTGGCTGGAGTGAGATCAGGCAGTCAGCTGTTTCTGGACTCTGCATGCAGGTCTGCAGCAGTCCGCCTGCAGGTCTGCAGCAGTCCGCCTGCAGGTCTGCAGCAGTCCGCCTGCAGGTCTGCAGCAGTCCGCCTGCAGGTCTGTCGTGCCAGCGGGTGGTAACGCGTGTGGGGTTAATCCTGCAACAGGTGGCCACAGTACGCAGCAGGACGACCGATACTTCAGGACAGTATTCCTGTCTTTTACTAGGGGTGTACATCATTCTTCGGACAACGATATGAGATTTGCTGAACCCACAAAGTCTATAACAATACTGTTAATAACAATTATATAACAATTAACAATTACACGTAAGGGTACTCATGTGGACAAAAATCTGAAGTGCCGGTAGTAAGTATTGGTAAGGACTGGCCCGGGGCGGAGCCACATGTTGGGGGGGGTATGCTTCCTCGAGATCCCCCCCTACATTATGCTATTATTACATTATTGCTATTAAACAAGTTTTCAAGCAATTTATAATGAGAGTGCCTCATTTGTGATAGTTGCAAAGGAAAAACTGCATGTGATTACCATAAAAGGGGGCATGTGTGTAAAGGGGAGACTTAGGGGAGACAGAACCGGTCAGAGGTCCAGCTTCAGTCTTTAAAAAGGAGCCCCCTGCAGCCTCTGAAAGACCGTAAATTCGGCCCAATTTTCGGGGTGTTTGAGAAAACATTTGGCCCCAGAAGCCCCTCCGCTCCCCCCCCTGCTACTGGCCCATTTCAGGCACCGGACCTGGGTGTCCTCTCCTGTCTCACCTGTGACTTGTTGTCTCCGCGCGGACACCCTGCTGCTCCCTCGGACCCGGACAGGCGGTCATCTCCCGGCATTTCGGGTTCCCAGCAGCAGGCTTCCCAGCCGGACTCGCCCTCCGATTGTCCAAGCCTGTTCTGGTGGTGGTTTTGCGGGCGGTGGAGCTCGACCTAGTCCTCCTTTCACAGCAGGTTCTGAAGACGGGGCCCTCCGCCCCGGTGCGCCTCTCGCACCTGTCCCGCGGCGGACCCTCGGGCAGCTCGACGCGCGGCTGTTACGCACAGCGGGGACTGCGAGCTGACGTCGTTCTCCGGTAACCGTCCGCACCTTCACTGGTTTGGGTTTCTCGAGGGTTCGGCTCGGAGTCTCCACCGGTTTGGTTTTCTCGAGGGTTCGGCTCGGAGCCTCCACTGGTCTGGGCTTGAGAACTTTCGTGGCTTGCATTTTTAGGTCAAAGTAACGCTTCTGTTTTCATGGAAGTCATCTTCTGCTGGATTAAAAACCTACAACATCTCAACTTTTCACTCAATGGTTCGGTTGCTATGGACGATGCACCCATAGGTTGCACCATAGCAACTGGAATGTCAAGTCACATACATCAGGTTAGGAGTTCTGGTGCGCACTTTCAAAATAAAAGCGTGATTAACATGAAGAGGAACTGTTTCATGAGAACGAAAGAAAATGGGAACAACAACAAAAACACAGGTTAAGGTCAAACCTGTTATGCTGATGGATGGCATGTGGGTGCATTTTGAATCCCCCCCATTGCCTGTGAGCTTCTCCTGACTTTTAATTTAATAAAGAGAAGTCTAAGTCTAAAGAGAAGTATGAAGAGAAGTCTAAGACTAAGTCTTTTCGGTAGTTTCTCTACTGTGCGACAGAAAGTTGCGTGGTTGTGACACAACTGTTAGCCTATTTTTAATAGCTTGCTACGAAGCCATAACATGGAGCCTTTTATACATTGTCGTGTTTCTTTAGAAATAAACAACGGACAAATAAAGTCTTTAAACGCTTCAAATGTAAAGTTATTTGCTGTCAAAGTGACGCCAAAATGAAGGTGATGGCTTGTTAGCCTCAGAATCTCTCCATATAGGGGTTACGCTTTTCGGATGCTCCCTCTTGGCTATGAGTCTAATAATCGGTAGTACTGGTCCCTAATATGTTTGTGTTATTTGTTTCTGCATTTATAGTTTAGAAAATTCCTAGGAAGTGTTACTTACCTGGCAATGCATCTTATCTGATTTTATTTTGAAAGCAAAGGCGCGTGGGTTTCCGGCGGTGTGTGTGTGTGTGTATGTGTGTATTTTGACGCAGCATCTGTCGCCGGTATGTGTCCGAGGCTCATCCAATTACTGACACGCGACTCCACTCAGGTTACACGTTTTTATAATAACGCGTCGACACAGGTCACGTGACCTCAAATTACCAGATTAGGATAAGGATAAATTGCTTTAATAAGAGTTCTTTCTTCCCAATCAACACTTACGCTAGCCTATATTTTTGCATATTGCAATTAAAATATAAAAATTTAAATTTGGAGCCCGGGGTCCCAGTATGGCTCCAGGAGGACCCCCTACAGAAAAATGGGATTTTGGAGCCCGGGGTCCCAGTATGGCTCCAGGAGGAACCCCTTACAGAAAAGGGGGTTTTGGAGCGCAGAGGTCCCAGTATGACTCCAGGACGACCCCTTACAGAAACATGGGATTTTGGAGCCCGGGGTCCAAATATGGCTCCAGGAGGACACCCTACAGAAAAAGGGAATTTTGGAGCCCGGGGTCCCAGTATGGCTCCAGGAGGACCCCCTAGAGAAAAATGGGATTTTGGAGCCCAGGGGTCCCAGTACGGCTCCAGGAGGCCCCCCTATAGACAAAGTACCCATGTTACTATAGGGCTGGGTTAAAATAATCCAGTCTCTAAATAAAATCAATCTTTAAGTGATCTGTTATCGATTTAATAAAATCCCAAAATCGATCTTTTCATATGTCTTTTCACCACGATGTGGCACTTTCAATAAAGTTTCATATCTTAAGTTTGTATTTTTATACATTTTATTTATCATAACTTTAATATATTTTGATGTTCTGTTGTGACAATAAAACAAATTATTATATTATTTTAGTGAGAACTCATAAATAACTACAAATAACTAATGTTAGGGAAATCTGTTTGTTTTGTAACGCGTTTCTTAATTTAAAATATATATATATATCGGCCGATATATCTAAATATTGGATTTTTAAATAACCAAATATTTGTATCGTCTTAACCCTCATGTTGCCCTCATGTTGTCTTAATGTTGTCCTCATGTTGTCCTCATGTTGTCCTATATCAATGTTCTTTTTAATTCCCCAAAATAACATGATTGATTCCACCCAACGCTCTTTGCCAAGTACAAATCTCTACTTTCATTAATTTTGGGGCGTCTTATTAAATTTTATAGCATTGTAAAACAAATGGAAGTGTTTTTGAAATAGTATTGAGTAAAAGTTGACATATTCCAGTCTGTGATTATCATCAACATCCATTCCTTTAATTTTAGTCTAAATAATTCCTAATTTCTGCTTTTCTAACTCAAACATAGGTATAATTTCCTATAAATGAGGTTTATTGACCATAAATTCCAAAAATAACTGTAAAACTGAAGTTAATAGTGTTGAAAACGTCAAATAAAGTGATAAACATTGAAAAAATGCATCAAAAGTGTTGCAAAAAAGGGACAAAAACGTAAGAAAAAAATAAAAACATCGATACAAAAGTGTTGATTTTCAATTTTGACGGGAAGACAACAAGGGTTAAAAATCCTTAATCGGTCGGGCTCTATATTTTTAACCCCTGAATAATCATGCGTTTTATTAATTTGCACGGTCCCCTTCTTTAATAAACAGAATTGAATACAGATTATAATCTTTGATAGGCTACATTAAGATGGTAATAATTACTCATGCAAACGGAATGCCTTCTTCAATCTCATTGCACAGGTACTGCACTTGTGTATAACGACAATAAAGGCTTTCTATTCTATTATATTCTATCCTATCCTATCCATCTCGGTGCTTTAGTAAAGCATTGCACGGTGCAGCTCGGGTGTTTCTGGGAGGGTCTGTGCGGTCCTCCAGAGCTCTGAGTGGTGCTGTCTCGCCGCCGTAGCCCTGTGAAAACTGCCTTCCATTGCATTTCTCCTTCCAACCAGCGGACTAACCAGGCCCCTCGCAGCCGCTTCACGGTGGCCCAGAGGCGGGCTGATTCCCACCACAGACCCGGCAGGTGTAGCGGTGGTGGTACACCGGAGGACAGCGGGCACCACAACCCCCTCCTCCCCGTCTGGGTGCTGGATTTACGGACTGCACCGTGGCAAAAGCTCGGGATGTGACGAAATCCTAATCAAAGTGCGACACAAGCCCATGCACATCATAAACAGGGCCTGTTTTGCGCTGCAACTTTGCGTTTTATTTTGCCTTTCTGCAGGAGTTTAACGGCAGATAATCGCAGGTGAGCCTGGGGGGGGGGGGGGATTATCTGGGGGAGCGTGACGCGCACTTAGCAGCAGCGGTCCCTGCGCTGTCAGACGAGGAAGTGAGGCTTCATACACGCCCATTTCAGCCTGTCGACCCTGCTGTAAAAGCCCAGAGCCGCTCATCAGATAACAGCAACAGACTTTCTAAACATGCGTTCACTTTCGGATGGACGACACCGGGAATAACCTGCAGGACGACGCCGATTTCAGCGGGTAGGTGACCGGAGCGCTTTACGCATAACGTGGACATGACAATTTCCCCAAATGTTATTATCGTGAGACTTCTGCACTGTGAAGGCCTGTCTCCATCTTTTTTTTTGATAGTCACATGCATGATCTCTGGCCTAAGTGTCACTAGCGTGCACTGTGACTCATAATTAGTGTCTTCGCCGTCGTCTGCGGGGATCAAGTGTCGCTGGCAGGTCTACAGTTTACAGGCTGCGGGCCAGATGTGAGCATCTGCCCGCACTCTGTGTGCGTGGAAAAGCACCTGCTTGCGTGATGATGTTGCGTGAATTTAGCTGAGTTTAGGCTGCAGACCGAGTCCCTTAATTCAACATGAAACCCCCCTTTTGAGGAGATTTTGCACCCACTTCCATCTGCAGGCAGCTAACTTTGCATCTATCTTAGTTGCTTAGCATTTTTTTGTGATTGATTTGCATCTATTCTAGTCGCGTTGCTTCCTGTTTATATAGGTTTCATATAGTCATTTTGCATATTTTTTGTGATCGTTTTGCTTCTATTTTTATTCCTGTGGAGATAACTTTCAGTAGCTTAAAAGGTTACACTGTAGTAAGGCTGTAGTAGGGCTGGTATAATTTCCCAAATCAATTCAATTCCGATTCACAAGGTCCAGATTCGATTACATGTCCGATTCATTATCAGTTACGGTTACGTTATATAGGATTGGGAAATTTCTCAAATATGTTTTATAATTCACCAGGTTCATGTTTACATTAAGAACTGACCCCCCAAAAGTTTGTGGTGGTTTTTAAAGATGGATTTTGGGATTTTATGAATCACTATCAGATCACTTAAAACAATTTTAATTAGAGGCTCGATTATTGGGTTCCCAGAAAGCTCAGTTGGTAGAGTGGGTGACCATATATAGAGGTTACTCCTCGACGCAGCGGGCCCGGTTCGACTCCAACCTGCAGCCTTTTACTGCATGTCGTCACCCCCCATATCTTCATGTGTCCTGTCAAAAATAAAGGCCAAAGAATATTGTTTTATATATATATATATATATATATATATATATAATATATAAAAAGACTCAATTAATTTAACCCAGCCCTAATAGTAACATGGGTACCTCACTTTATGTATGGGGGCCTCCTGGAGCCATACGGAGACCCCTGGGCTCCAAAACCCCATTTTTCTGTAGGGGGTCCTCCTGGAGCCATACTGGGATCCCTGGGCTCCAAAACCCCATTTTTCTATTGGGGGTCCTCCTGGAGCCATACTGGGACCCCTGGGCTCCAAAACCCCATTTTTCTGTAGGGGGTCCTCCTGGAGCCATACTGGGATCCCAAGGCTCCAAAACCCCATTTTTCTGTAGGGGGTCCTCCTGGAGCCATAGTGGGACCCCTAGGCTCCAAAAGCCCATTTTTCTGTGTATTATGACCAAACAAATCCCATATTTATTGATTCTAGGGCCATGACAATTGGCTCACTCATTGATTAAGAGATGGATAGAAATTGATGAATTCTTTGTTTTTTTATTATGCAAACAGAATAGGTTTGCAAAAAAATTATATGAGAGCAAAACTATCAACACCATGTAGGATCCACATAATGTATGTTATCGTCAACATTAATAAGCCCACTTTACATTTAAGAATTATCTACCCTTTATTAATGTTTTAACACAATACACTTTGCATTGATACTACCTCCATATAAGAGTATTAGAAACATATGATGATGACTCCCTGACTGGGATCCCTGTGGTTCTCCAGGCAACATATCGGGCACCACACTCACACTTTAAGTCCCTGTAGGATGATTTTCAGTTTTGTCACATGAACTGCTGCCATGGCTCTGATAACATGGGCAGATAATGAGACAATGGGCCCCTGGGCCCAGACATGTAAGAGTCCCCCCCACACACACACACACCCACACCCTTTCTACATAACAAGACGCCCAAACTCGGAGAGTCTCCAAGAGTCTACTTTTAATCATCTGGTTTGGTTGTTTTGCGTCTCTTTGCATCACTGTGATTATTTTTGCATCTATTTTGAATTAACATAGAGGACCGTTTTATTTCCCAGCATAAAAATACTCTTTATTATCTTTATTTTTTATTCATCTAGAGCAGGAGTGTCAAACTCAATTCCATGAAGGGCCACGCTGGAAAACAAGAATCACCTCCAGGGCCACACGTTTTGGTTATTCACATGCTGTTATTTCATCGTAACTGTCTTAGCATCATTTATTGTATTATTGCATGTCTCATATAATTTTCTCACTTAAAGCTTAATTGACATAAAGACCCGAAAAAAAGTAACTTAGCCATGAGAGAAAGAACAACAACAAAAAGTTAAAACGGGCCAAAAAACATTGGAAAAAGGTCGGAAAAAACATTGGAAAAAGCTTCTAAAACTATGTGGGTCAAAGTCTATTGTGAACCTAAATTGACATGCGGGCCAGATAAAAAATCTCAGAGGGGCCGGATTTTAGTTTGTAATCTAGAGCGTGAGAACAATTGGTTTTGTTTTTAACTTTCAAGGTTGAGACCGAGACAAGACCAAACAACTGATCCATACAGTATAAACACAACTAGCTATTATGTCCAGCTAATACTTGCTAAATCCCTTTGGGTGAGGGGTGAAGAGAGTCTTGTATATAGAGGCAGATTGATAACATTAGCTAGTGTAATAATACATTTAAGCAATGATTTCATATATCCTTCTATAATATTCATATAATTATACACAGGGTCTTCGCCAGACCTTCCTCCAGTGTGCTTTGGAGGAGGGTCTGGCAAAGCGAGACTAGCGTTACATTGCAGAATTTACACACTTGTGCGTTTTCTTTTAGATTTTGTGCAAATAAACTCTTTTAAAACATTATAATAAATAAAATGTAACAAATAAAACGTCATTGCCGACGATTTGCCTGACATCTCTCATTGAAAATCAACACTTTTGTTGAGGCTTTTTATCAATGTTTTTAACTTTTTCTTATGTTTTTGTCCCTTTTTTCAACACTTTTGACTTTTTTTTTAAAGTTTGTCACTTTGAAGTTTTCAACACTACGCAACACTAAATTATTAACTTTTATATTACAGTTATTTTTGGATTTTATGGTCAATAAACCTCATTTATAGGAAATTATACCTAATGTTTGAGTTAGAAAAGCAGAAATTAGGAATTATTGAGACTAAAATTAAAGGAATGGATGTTGATGATAATCACAGACTGGAATATGTCAACTTTTACTCAATACTATTTCAAAAACACTTCCATTTGTTTTACAATGCTATAAAATTGAATAAGACGCCCCAAAATTAATGAAAGTAGAGATTTGTACTTGGCAAAGAGCGTTGGGTGGAATCAATCATGTTATTTTGGGGAATTAAAATGAACATTGATATAGGACAACATGAAGACAACATGAGGACAACATGGGGACAACATGGGGACAACATGGGGACAACATGGGGACAACATGGGGACAACATGGGGACAACATGGGGACAACATGAGGGTTAAGTGTGTTGATTCTCTGTTTCTCACCCTCAGTGCGTTAAAGTATTGAAGGATGGACCGGGAGCTGTTTCGTCAGAGCCAATCAGAACGCAGAGAAGCCTCCAATGGGACCAGCCTTCAGACTTCCTCCACCACCACCACGGCCGACAACTCCGCCCCTGCAACCCCCACGCCTCCTCGGCTCACCCCCAACCCCATGCTCCTGGACTCCCCCGCGCCCACGCTGACGCCCACCACCTCCTCCCCTCCTCCTCCTCTCACCCCCGCTCCCTCCGTCGCCGCAACCCACGTCCTGAAGATGGCGGCGGCGGCTACGGCCGGCGTTCCATCTCCCCACATCCTCGTCCCCGCTCCCCCTAAACTCACCTCCACCGTGACCCCCGCCCTCCGCACGTACTCTCGCCCGATCCTTCCCTCCCCGGCCGGCGCCTCCAAAGCGCCTCCCACGCAGACCTCCTCCTCTCTTCTCCCGCCTTCCTCTTCTTCCTCTCCCGTCGGAGCCAGCGCCACCTCGCCCCTCGTCTCTTCTTCTGCGACGCACAGTATCCCCGCCATGGCAGCCAAGACCTCCAGCATCCTGACCAATGGGAACACAAGGCCTGTATCCACAGCGACCTCCGCACCGATCACACCCTTTCACACACCGGCCAGTCCACCTGGCAGACAGGTAACTGGAAGGGAGGGAGGGAGGGAGAGACACAGACACACACACACACACACACACACACACACACACACACACACACACACACACACACACGCACACGCACACTCATTATCTCATTTAAAAGAGTGTAATAGCTTGGGATACAGTATAACATATGATAACCCATTAAATGTTATGAGGAAATACGTATAGGTCGGTGTGTGTGAGTGTGTGTGTGTGTGTGTGTGTGTGTGTGTGTGTGTGTGTGTGTGTGTGTGTGTATCTGAGGTGACAGTTTCCTCTGTTTGCTTTTATCTGAGTACGTTTCACATCTCTATCAGCCTCAGGTTACACATCTCTGGCTTGGTTTGCTTTGTGAATAAACATAACTGAATATATACACACATATACATACACATATACATATACATACATATGCATACATACATATATGCATACATACACATACATATGCGCATATATACATACATATGCATACATAAACATACATATGCGCATATATACATACATATGCACATATATACATACATATGCACATATATACATACATATACACATATATACATACATATGCACACATATACACATATATACATACATATGCACATATATACATACATATGCACACATATACACATATGCACACATATACACATATGCACACATATACACATATGCATACATATACACATATGCATACATATACACATATGCATACATACATACATATGCATACATACATATATGCATACATACACATACATACATATGCGCATATATACATACATATGCATACATACATATATACATATGCACATACATATATACATATGCATACATATACACATATGCATACATATACACATATGCATACATATACACATATGCATACATTAAACACATATATACATACATATTTTATATATTTGTATTGTTTGACAGCACTAATATTTTGTATTTATAGTAAATATTGTATTTTTTGTATACTCACAGCGTTTATAAGAAACCTAAATCTGAATATTTGTTGAATAAAACCTGGCGAACTAGGTGTGGTTTAATTTGGTGGAAACAAACAAATGAAAGGCTTTGAAACGCACACACACACACACACACACACACACACACACACACACACACACACACACACACACACACACACACACACACACACACACACACACACACACACACACACACACACACACACACACACACACACACACACACACACACACACACACACACACACACACACACACACACACACACACACACACACACACACACCTTTTCTAGGAAATGTAAGATGTCCTCCCTCTAAAGATCTTCCTGATTCCCTCCTCTCTTCCCTTTTGGTCCAGGTATCACAGACTCAGCCTGCAGGGACACCTGGTCTGGTGCGAGCCAATCTGAGCCCCTCCCCTCTGAAGCAGAGGGTATCCCAGCAGACATTGCTCCTGGGGAAAGGTCTCAAAGGGTCTGGCCAAGACCAGGTGCTGCTTAGAGCTCAGATGGTAAACATAGAGAGACAAAGACCCACTCACTCACACCTCTGATCCGATTCGCTGTTTTTTTTTGTGCGACAGTTATAAGTTGGACAGTACTGGGTGTAAGACTGATTTAATGAGACATAAATAAGACAGAAGAGCTAATTAACTTTATATTAGGACAGTTTTCACTGCTGTGGAAGCACAGTGTGGGGCAGCCATGTGGGATTTTAAGGTCTTGGTACTGTGAGGTTCTCCGGCCTTTCCAAGGAGGAAATTTGACTTCAGGGGACACTTTAGTGGAAGCGTCTGACTTGGACTTCGAACATTTTGACTCCCTAGTTCAAATGCAACGCACCAATAATCTGGGCTCGTCTTCAAGGCCCTTACTTTGGGAACCACTGCACTACAGCACTAAATGTGGATTAATCCACCGTTGAAAATAGTCCCAAACACATGATTTTTTTAAAAACTACAGTGAGCACCTGATTTAGGAAATTACTGATGAAACTACACATTTGCGAGGTGTTGAAAGATTTACGTCGAACCATGCCTCATGTCTGAACGACGAAATGCGAAGAATAGGAAAAGTAGAGATTAAGATATTTCAGTGTGGAGGTGTTAGGAGTCACTCACACTGTCTTCAGTGCTTGAATATGATGAGACTCTGTGCTTTAATCCCTGCTCTCCTCTGTTCATTCCCTCCTGTTTACTGTCTCCTTTCCTTCCTGCAGCTGATTCTTACGTCTGCTATGCGACCTGCCCTGTCCTCTTCCTCTCCCCCTTCCTCTAACCCTGCCTCCGCTCAGGTGAGCAGCCGAGCAAATGCGACCTTCCCATGTGTGCATGTGTGATTTTCAACCGCTAAGTTAGCCTCGCGTGTTAGCGTTGCACGGCCGTCAAGCTAATATTCAAGACCATTCAAGAAAATAGACAATAAAACATACAGTATGTATAAATGACACCATAAGCCCATCATACATGTCTTCTCCCTTGCACAAGGTTTCTTAGGAGTCCTCCAGAAAGTTAAGGTACTCTCCCCATTTTAAAGCATAGACCTCCAACCTGGCAAATCGTTTTTAAGACATCTTTTCAAACGCCGCCATCACACGATCCCATTCCTGGATTGATGGCAGCCCTTCATTCTTCCATCCTCTTAAAATAATCTGTCCGGCTATCAATAACCCTCATGCTGTCCTTGGGTCAAATTGACCCATTTTCCTATGTCAAGGATCTTCTATTCCCCAAAATAACATGATTGATTCCACGCTCTTTGGCAAGTATTTTGCCAGCTGACAACTGACAACCAGCTGACAACTGTCGCTAGCCAACAGTTATAGTTATGGCCTGTTATAGCCGGCGGTTATAGCCTGTTATAGCCTGTTATAGCCTGTTATAGCCGGTTATAGCCTGTTATAGCCGGTTATAGCCCGGTTATAGTTGGTTATAGTCGGTTATAGTCGGTTATAGTCGGTTACAAGTTGATGAACATGGTGGGAATCGTTGGGTTTCTGTAAATAACATCCCAGAGCACTGTCTAGACCTGATGAATATTGGCAATAATAGTCACAATAAAGATAATGGAACTATGACTACAAATAGTATTTGTACTGTTCATGGAGTAGCTGGGCATTGCAGGACATATCAGGGTGTAGTAGCAGGACATATCAGGGTGTAGTAGCAGGACATATCAGGGTGTAGCAGGACATAACAGGGTGTAGCAGGACATAACAGGGTGTAGCAGGACATAACAGGGTGTAGCAGGACATAACAGGGTGTAGTAGCAGGACATAACAGGGTGTAGCAGGACATAACAGGGTGTAGTAGCATGACATAACAGGGTGTAGTAGCAGGACATAACAGGGTGTAGCAGCAGGACATAACAGGGTGTAGCAGCAGGACATAACAGGGTGTAGCAGCAGGACATAACAGGGTGTAGCAGCAGGACATAACAGGGTGTAGTAGCAGGACATAACAGGGTGTAGCAGGACATAACAGGGTGTAGCAGGACATAACAGGGTGTAGTAGCAGGACATAACAGGGTGTAGCAGGACATAACAGGGTGTAGCAGCAGGACATAACAGGGTGTAGCAGGACATAACAGGGTGTAGCAGCAGGACATAACAGGGTGTAGCAGGACATAACAGGGTGTAGCAGCAGGACATAACAGGGTGTAGCAGGACATAACAGGGTGTAGCAGCAGGACATAACAGGGTGTAGCAGCAGGACATAACAGGGTGTAGCAGGACATACAGTATCAGGGTGTAGCAGGACATATCAGGGTGTAGGAGGATGGTGCAGGGCACTGCAGAGCTGTCCGAACTCTCTGGTGACTGAAAGTAAAAAGATATTTGAGATCTGACGGATGTTTTTCTCTCCTCTGCAGCTCCAGAGTCTCACCCTGAGGCCTCCTCCCCCCGGGGCCCTCACCATCCCCCCCTCCCTCCGCCTCAAGCCCCCCTGCTCCACCCCGGCCCCCCTCTCTCGCCCTCACGCCCCCCTCTTCCCCCCTCTCAAGCCGCGCCCGCAGCCCTGCACCACAGCAACGGAGAGCCCCAGCACGCCCAGCCGCCACCTTGCCGTCCCGCCTCCAAGTAGGTCCTGGGGGTTTAAATTTAGGTTTCATCTCAACCTTTCTCAGCACCATCAACTGCTGAAACCCACATTTCGGCAGAGGAAGGTTGTCGGTTTGGTTTCAGGAGTTTACACCACATCTGGCAATCAACACATTAGGATTGAATTAGTATAGATTGAATATGAATCACGCTTTCCATTATAACATTAATCCAAGAAAAGAATTAGAAATGCTATATAAAATGTTATTATTGCTGCACACAGTCAAGTTCTAGTACTGATGCTTAATAACGTTGCAAATGGGCGCCAGCGGTGCTTTTGCTCGCCTCAGTCAGACATTTTATAAAAGTCACTCATGCGCGGGTTTCAACAACAAACCCTCGGGGGGATTATTCAGGTTTTTTGCATTACTAGTTGCTCCTGTTTTACTTTCTCACCTGAGAAAACCTCATGAAGACAACCTCAGGGAAACCAGCGTGAAGCAACAGGTGTGAATGATGGCGACATTAACTCGGGGAGCGGGCGGGTCAGAGCAGCCGCAGGTTTAATCTCTCTATCTCGAATAATAGATATAATAATAATAATAATAATAATCTCAAATCCACAGAACTTTAACATGTTGCCCAGAGCTCAAACAATTCATCTATTAATCATCTAATCCACTGGTTCCCAAACCTTTTCAGCTCAAGACCCAAAAGAGAAATTTTGGTGTCTCCCCGGGACATCAAATTTACAAAAATACACCATGAATCATTGTAACATCTACATTTTTAAACTGTGGACAATAGACAGAACAAACTATGAATTTAAATGCATGTGCAGTATATTTATTCCATTATAACGAAGCCTTCAGCGCTGCTCGGTTCCCTTTGAACGCCCGATAGATAACAGGGACAATCATTAAAAACGACCTCTCTCACCTGTTCCCGTTACATTGGTCTCACACGCTCGAGTCACACAAACTCAACACCCACGTTACAAAAAACAACGTCAAATACGCACTTGCTGCCGAATCCGCATCAGTAACGAGCCCGCCAGACGGACCACAGCGGCTAACAACGACGTGTTAATATTATTTAAAATGCTAAATGTACACCAACAGACAACATGTAGTGACTTCTCCGCTGTTAAAACACTGACTCTTGAAGGATTCTTCTTTGCAAAGGAAACATCGTTTGGACGTTCCCCGATAATGTGAATGTTTTGTTTGAAGATGTGTGTCCAGTTTATTCATTTTAAAAAGAAGAGAGATAGAAAAACCCAACAGCATCTGAGCTGAACAGACCAGCTCATTCACATAAGATTGATATGCATTTTACTCATAACCGAATAAAACGGGTCTGCGACCCATTTTGGGTCCCGACCCTAAGTTTGGGAAACATTGATCTAATCGATCGACAGAACATTGTTTCTTCTCTTTGTTTATTGGCAATTTAGAGAACAATCACACAGTAAATACTGCGTACAAATTGTGTGAAATATAAAACAAATGTCTTAGGGCGTCATCATTTTGTTCGGACTTTCGGAAATTGCAGGTGAGAAAAGGTGTCTCGGACCACGGCCCGGATCAAAAGACCACATGTTGGTCCGATCAAAAGAGGAGGTCTCGGTCCGGACCCGACTGAACCATGGCTCGGTTCGTTTACAGTGGGGAAACTTTTGGGGTGACTTTCAGACCAATTACAGGATGTTAGGCAACTACGTACCATAGAAGAAGAAGAAGAACAACCCGGAAAATATTAGATTAGATAATTAGATATTTAATTTCAATTTCGTCAAACGAAAACATTAAAAGTCGATCAGAAAACACTCCCAAAAATGCCGACATTTACGAAAAATGTATGTACTTTTTGCACTAGAAAACGTACATTTCTCACCAGTACTGCGCTTGTAGTGCTGATTCATTTGTTCAATGTCAATGTCATTTTTATTTCCATAGCACATTTAAAAACAACAACAACATTGGACCAAAGTGCTGAACGGGGTCATAAATACATAAATAACAAGTGTAAAGATTACTCCAACCAAAGTGAATCACAGGGAAACAAAACAACACTTTAAACCATCAGAAACCATGGTAACGAGGGTTAATTTAATTTTAGTCTCAATAATTCCTAATTTCTGCTTTTCTAACTCAAACATTAGGTATAATTTCCTATAAATGAGCTTTATTGACCATAAATTCCAAAAATAACTGTAAAAGTTAATAAGTTAGTGTTACGTAGTGTTGAAAACGCCAAAAATAGTGACAAACATTGAAAAAAGTGTAGAAAAATAGGACAAAAAAAGTTAAGTGTTGATGTTTAGACGGGAAGGTTAATGCTTCCTCTTTGTCTCTCCTCCTCCTTCAGCAGCTTTCTACTCTCCGGTCCGAGCCGTCCCTCTGAGACCCAGACTTCACTCTCCAAACTGCCACCGAGTGCCGTCGCCGCGGCAACCCTCAACCCACCAACCGATCGCCCCCGCCAGTCAGGCCTGTCCCGTCGGCCGACCGCTGGCTGGACTAAAGAGCTGTCCTTTAACTCAAACCTTGCTCGGCCCCGGCCAATCGCAGCTCGGCTCGTTGTCCTCGACCAACCCCGCGTCTGCTTCTTCTCGTTTCGAGCGCTCGCCGTCCGCCGCCAGGCAGCTGCAGATCATCGCCCTCTCGTCGGGCCGCCAGACGCAACCCTGCACGTACCCTGCCCCCGCCGCCGCCGTGCCGCCGGCGCCTTCTGTCGTAGGGTCGCCCGAGCTGTCTGAAGACGCGCTTCCTCTTCCTCTAAACCCGTCATTGCCAAAAACTGCCTCTCCCCTGCCCTCGAGTCCAGCGTCCCCTCAGAGTCAGGCGGGTCCTCAGACACAAACTGTGAGCCAGAAAGGAGAGGCCAAGGAGAGCGAAGACCCCGCGCGAGAGAGGACGCGGCCTACGACCAGGAGGCGGTGTCGGCAGAGACCCGAGGGATGACCAAAGAGAGAAAGCGAAGGAGGAGAAGCAGATACTTCCACCTGAGGAGGAAGGGAGCGCCGTCAGTCAGAAGGAACAGGAAGTCCAAACAGGCCGAGAGGAAGAAGAAATGGAGGTAACAGAGGAAGGCCAGAGGGCAGAAAGGGGCAAGGAGAAAAAGATGGAGGAGGAGGAAGAAGAAGAAGAAGGGGAGATCGCCATGGACCAGTCTGAGAACCTGACCAGTCAGATTCTTCATCAGTACAAGAACACGGATCCTGTCCCGACGCCTGACGCAGTTAAAGAATCAAGGATGGAACCGAAACCCACCCAGAGTCTTATTTCAGCTCCAGTACCAGGCCCAGTACCAGCTCCAGCCCCAGTACCAGTAACGCTTCCTGTACCAGTACCAGCTCCAGCACCAGCCCCAGCACCAGCTCCAGTTACGCTCCCAGTACCAGCGGTCTCTGTCCAGACTCAGAGGCTACCAGATTCTATGCAGCCGGTCATCCAGGAGGACTTCTGCGAGAACATGTCGACGCAGTCTGACAACCAGTCAGGTACTTCCATCTGCACGTCTTACAGACTCACTTCCATAACAGTAGTACTAGTCTCACACATAGACCGTTAATATTGATGGACAACGCATCCGGTTCCTTAAACCTGCATTTGGTCTGAATTCCTGCAGGGGCGACACATGCGGGTGTGACAGGAGGTCTTAGGTTTCTGTAGAGGTCCATGAGAAAGTGAACCACTTCTCACTGGATTGAGAATGAGTTTATGTCTCAATCGCTAGTTTGAAGTCTTCTGCAACACAGAATGATGTTGAAGGTGTAAGGACTCCTTCCTCTCTCCCTCTTTCCTCCAATCTCTCTCTCCTCCCTCCCTCCCTCCCTCCTCTCTCCCTCTTTCCTTCCTCTCTCCTCCCTCTCTCTCTCTCTCCTCCTCCCTCCCACTCTCCTCCCTCTCCTCCGATCTCTCTCTCTCCCTCCCTCTCTCTCTCTCCTCCCTCCTCTCCCTCCCTATTTCCTCCCACTCTCCTCCCTCTCCTCTGATCTCTCTCTCCTCTCTCTCCCTCCCTCTCTCTCTCTCTCCTCCTCCCTCCCACTCTCCTCCGATCTCTCTCTCTCCCTCCCTCTCTCTCTCCCTCCTCCTCCCTCTTCTCCCTTTCCTCTCTCTCCTCCCTCCTCCCTCCCTATTTCCTCCCCTCTCCTCCCTCCCTCTCCTCTCGATCTCTCTCTCTCCCTCCCCCTCTCTCTCCCTCCTCCTCCCTCCCTCCCTCTCTCCCTCTCTCCTCTCCTCCCTCCTCTCCCTCCCTATTTCCTCCCACTCTCCTCCCTCTCCTCCGATCTCTCTCTCCTCTCCCCCTCCCTCCCTCTCTCTCTCCCTCCTCCTCCCTCTTCTCCCTTTCCTCTCTCTCTCCTCCCTCCTCTCCCTCCCTATTTCCTCCCACTCTCCTCCCTCTCCTCCAATCTCTCTCTCCTTTCTCCCCCTCCCTCTCTCTCTCTCCTCCTCCCTCCCACTCTCCTCCCTCTCCTCCGATCTCTCTCTCTTCCTCCCTCTCTCTCTCCCTCCTCCTCCCTCTTCTCCCTTTCCTCTCTCTCTCCCTCCTCTCCCTCCCTATTTCCTCCCACTCTCCTCCCTCTCCTCCGATCTCTCTCTCCTCTCTCTCTCTCTCTCTCCTCCTCCCTCTTCTCCCTTTCCTCTCTCTCTCCTCCCTTTCTCTCTCCCTCTTTCTTCCTTCTCTCCCTATTATAAAGCGCCAAATCACAACAACAGTTCTCATTAAAGAGCAGGTCTAGACTGTACTCTGATGTTATTCATAGAAACCCAACAATGATCTCTGTCTTTGCTCCTTTCAGCGTTGTCCAGCCTCTCCTCCCAGTCTCCCCCATGCTCGCCCTTAATCTCCCCCTCGGGAGAACACCCTCCCCCTCCTCCCCGCTCAGACCGCCCTCCCGACCGCGCTCAGACTATCGCCCCCCGATGTGGAGAAGGTGGACAAAGCGCTCGGCAAGTCCCAGCACCTGGAAACCGAGACGGAGCCCCTCGGCCAATCTGGAGACAAGTCGGAGAGCTTCGGCCAATCGCTGAGCAGCCCCTGGGAGATGAGGGCGTGGCCTGAGGGGCGCCAGGTTCTGACTCACCTGGTGGAGGGCTTTGTCATCCAGGAGGGGCTCCAGCCGTTTCCTGTACGGACTTTTTGTTTATCCTCAACTGAGTTGAGCAAGCTAAAAGCTGCAGAAACGTAATATTTGATGTTTATTTATATTGTACATTTAACCCTCGTGTTGTCTTCCCGTCAAAATGGAAAATCAACACTTTTGTTGATGCTTTTTAATCTATGTTTTTAACTTATTCTTACGTTTTTGTCCCTTTTTTCAATGTTTGTCACTTTTTTTAACACTACGTAACACTAACTTATTAACTTTAGTTTTACAGTTATTTTTGGAATTTATGGTCAATAAACCTCATTTATAGGAAATTATACCTAATGTTAGAAAAGCAGAAATTAGGAATTATTGAGACTAAAATGAAAGGAATGGATGTTGATGATAATCACAGACTGGAATATGTCAACTATTTCAAAAACACTTCCATTTGTTTTACAATGCTATAAAATTGAATAAGACGCCCCAAAATTAATGAAAGTAGAGATTTGTACTTGGCAAAGAGCGTTGGGTGGAATCAATCATGTTATTTTGGGGAATTAAAAAGAACATTGATATAGGACAACATGAGGGCAACATGGAGACACCATGAGGACAACATGGAGACACCATGGAGACAACATGAGGACAACATGGAGACAACATGAGGACAACATGAGGGTTAATAATGTTAAGAATTAGCAGCCTTGTGTTATATTTTATTTGATGTTTTAACTGAAAACCAGTTAATCTTTATTCTGTCAGCCGTACTGGACATTAATATCTTCATGTATTTAGTTCAGATCTGTGTTAAAAACCAAAGCATGGGACACACCTGTGTGTGAAGCTAAATGCAAATTCTGTATTCATCTGTGAATTTGGACCTAAAATAAACTGTAGTTGCAAAACTTAGGTATTTCTTTAAGGTTTGGAGCTCCTATAAACGGCAAACTCAAAAGTCCTGCATTCAGACTTTTACTTGAATAAAAGTAGCATTAAAATGTACTTCAAGTACCAAAAGTACTCATCATACAGTGTCAGTGAAATACAGCCTGTCTCCTACCTGTCCACGGTGCAGGTGAACCGCTCGTCCCTGCTGGTTCCAGAGCCGGTGACCAAACCGGAGGACGTGAACGGGACCAATGGGAGCGCGGCGTTGCCTGTGACGGACACAAAGAAACCAGCTGAGCCGTCCACTGAGTCGGAGGGGGACGAGGCAGGAGACACGGACGACCCCGGCAACAGTAAGAGTCTCAGAGTCTCGTTGGTTTATGAACTGCACAACCTCAGCGTGTTGTGGTGGAGGTTTCTTGTACAGCGAGAGAGGAATTTGCTGGAAGTGAGACGTTGTTGAAACTAAATGATGGCTATGAGGCTGCGAACTGAATCAGGGTCTGGTCTTCGGTGAAGTTTTAATTGTTTTCTGCAGAGAATAATCGAATGACAACAACAGTTTTCACAATGCACACATCAGCTACAGAGAGACAAACGCCTTGCAACATTACAACTCAGGGCAGTAGGACTCGAGACCGGACTCAAGACTGTTTTTCTATGGACTCAGACTTGTCTCAGACTCGCTAGTATTTGGACTCGGACTTGTCTCGGACTCGCTAGTATTTGGACTCGGACTTGTCTCGGACTCGCTAGTATTTGGACTCGGACTTGTCTCGGACTCGCTAGTATTTGGACTCGGACTTGTCTCAGACTCGCTAGTATTTGGACTCGGACTTGTCTCGGACTCGCTAGTATTTGGACTCAGACTTGTCTCAGACTCGCTAGTATTTGGACTCGGACTTGTCTCGGACTCGCTAGTATTTGGACTCGGACTCGCTAGTATTTGGACTCGGACTTGTCTCGGACTCGCTAGTATTTGGACTCGGACTTGTCTCAGACTCGCTAGTATTTGGACTCGGACTTGTCTCGGACTCGCTAGTATTTGGACTCGGACTTGTCTCGGACTCGCTAGTATTTGGACTCGGACTTGTCTCGGACTCGCTAGTATTTGGACTCGGACTCGCTATTATTTGGACTCGGACTTGTCTCGGACTCGCTAGTATTTGGACTCGGACTTGTCTCAGACTCGCTAGTATTTGGACTCGGACTTGTCTCGGACTCGCTAGTATTTGGACTCGGACTTGTCTCGGACTCGCTAGTATTTGGACTCGGACTTGTCTCAGACTCGCTAGTATTTGGACTCGGACTTGTCTCGGACTCGCTAGTATTTGGACTCGGACTTGTCTCGGACTCGCTAGTATTTGGACTCGGACTTGTCTCGGACTCGCTAGTATTTGGACTCGGACTTGTCTCAGACTCGCTAGTATTTGGACTCGGACTTGTCTCGGTCTCGGCCACTGGTCTTGCCCAATGTGGCTTCTGGTCTGGACCGAGTCCAGGTGTCTTTATTATGTTGATAATAATATTGGAGGGAAAGGGAAACCCAAAATGATTGTCTTGATACTGTCATGCATAAGACCTTTATAAAGTCCTGGACTTTAAAAAGGTCCCTGGGGGAGTGACACCAGTTTCAACATTTTTGTTGACATTAGTCTCTTAGACACCAATACATGGGAAAATAGGTTAAAAAAATACCTAAATAAGGAACAACTACACATGTTTCTCTGTTGCATCTTGCAGGTCTAAGTTAAAAAAAATCACTGGTTGATCCTCCTTCTACTAAATATGTATGTTTTTACTACTGTATGTTTTTACTACACATACAGTATGTGCAGCTTTAACACGTTTGTCTCTCTCTCTCTCTCACAGGGTCGGCCCACAGGGACAGGACGGTGCTGCACTGCCAGTTCTGCGGGAAGAGAGGCCATGCACACAACTTCATGCGGTCCAAACGCTTCTGCTCTACTTCCTGTGCACGCGGGTGAGACCTGACTCCATTGGTGGAGCGTCTAGAAGCCGATGGTTGTGCTGTGTGACCTTAAGACACACAGCACTGAAACGCAGCGGTGTGTTTACAGGTGTTGCTGTCAGCCTGGAACAGCCGCAGCGCTGGCAGGATGTGGTGGACACACACACACACACACTCACACACACACACACACACACACACACACACACACACACACACACACACACACGTGTGTCTCACTATCTATGTGGGGACCAGTCATTGACATAATGCATTCCCTAGCCCCTTACCCTAACCCTAACCATCAAACCTAATTCTAACCCTGATCCTAAAACCAGGTCTTAACCCTTACCCTAACCCTAACCATCAAACCTAATTCTAACCCTGATCCTAAAACCAGGTCTTAACCCTCAAACAGCCCTTTAAAGTTATGGGGACCAGCATTTTGTCCCCACAAAGCTGTCAGGACCCCATAAGTATACTGTATTTCCAGTTTTTGGTCCCCACAAATGTAGTAAAACATGGTTCTCACACACACACACACACACACACACACACACACACACACACACACACACACACACACACACACACACACACAGACACACACACACACACAGAGGTGTTAAATGCAGATGTGTGTGAATCAAAGCAGCGGAACGAGGAGCTTTCACTACGTCTGTCATGGTTTCTCTTCTCCTTTTGTCTCCTGGCAGGTTTAACGTCCGCCTGACGAAGCGCCTGCGGGCTCTGAGTGCCGGCAGTCGGTCCGAGAGGCCCCGCCCGGCCCTGAACAGGGCCGAGTCCGTCCCTGGGAAGCCTCTTTTACTGCGACTGGTGGGTACCCTGAACTAGCCGACTAGTGCGTCCACACTAAGGTGACCAGATGTCTCAGACTAAATCCGGGGACATTTTCAGCTCAGAAGCGTAAATACCTCCAAAACACGTCATGTTTTTAATTTTTGTAAAACTTAAAACGGGGACACTAGACCTAGAGCTGGTCTCATGAGGGGCTGAGCCGCCCCCCCCCCCAAAGGTCTGATCCTAGACTCCCCCCTGCTGCTACTTCATACTCCACTCCACTACACCTCAGAGGGGGATGTTTCAAGATAAAAAGTCCTATTTCAAGATAAAAAGTTCTAATATTTCAAGATACAAAGTCCTAATATTTCAAAATTAAAAGTCTTAATATTTCAAGATAAAAAGTTCTAATATTTCAAGATAAAAAGTTCTAATATTTCAAGATACAAAGTCCTAATATTTCAAAATTAAATAGATAAAATTAAATAGATAAAAAGTTCTAATATTTCAAGATAAAAAGTTCTAATATTTCAAGATACAAAGTCCTAATATTTCAAGATAAAAAGTCCTAATATTTCAAAATTAAATAGATAAAATTAAATAGATAAAAAGTTCTAATATTTCAAGATAAAAAGTTCTAATATTTCAAGATAAAAAGTCCTAATATTTCAAGATAAAAAGTTCTAATATTTCAAGATAAAAAGTTCTAATATTTCAAAATTAAAAGTCTTAATTTTCAAGATAAAGTCCTAATATTTCAAGATAAAAAATCCTAATATTTCAAGATAAAAAGTTCTACCAGACTCCATTTCAAAATTAAAAGTCTTAATATTTCAAGATAAAAAGTCCTAATATTTCAAGATAAAAAGTTCTAATATTTCAAGATAAAAAGTTCTAATATTTCAAGATAAAAAGTCCTAATATTTCAAGATAAAAAGTCCTAATATTTCAAAATTAAAAGTCTTAATATTTCAAGATAAAAAGTTCTAATATTTCAAGATAAAAAGTCCTAATATTTCAAGATAAAAAGTTCTAATATTTCAAAATTAAAAGTCTTAATATTTCAAGATAAAAAGTCCTAATATTTCAAGATACAAAGTCCTAATATTTCAAGATAAAAAGTCCTAATATTTCATAATGTCATGTTTACTGAACTACATTTATTTGACAGCTTTTGCTTTATTGCTTCAGGCTTGTTTCTGCAACAGCTCATTGAGTATCGGATACAATATAAACTATTGAGGAAAGATGTTCCTTTGACATTGATGCAGTATGAATGGAGTAGAGCTGCAGTCGGCAGCAGAGAAAACAAAGTAACAATGGAAGTTAATGGGAGAATTGTCCAGCTTGTATTTATGTTCATAAAGTGCTGAAGCTGCTGCTGACAGACTCAGATTAATATTCTAAGTGTCTGATAACATTATGGAAAGGATTTCTAAGGAGGCTGACCTTCCTGTTAAAGATTAAGATTGTTTTTTAAAACATAAAGTCCACCAGACTCCATGTAAATAATCAGTGATTTTAGCTGTATAGAGCAGCATATCTCCACCAGACTCCATGTAAATAATCAGTGATTTTAGCTGTATAGAGCAGCATATCTCCACCAGACTCCATGTAAATAATCAGTGATTTTAAAGTAACTAAAGTGTATAGAGCAGCATATCTCCACCAGACTCCATGTAAATAATCAGTGATTTTAGCGGTATAGAGCTAAAGCATATCTCCACCAGACTCCATGTAAATAATCAGTGATTTTAGCATGTATAGAGCAGCATATCTCCACCAGACTCCATGTAAATAATCAGTGATTTTAGCATGGTAAAATACAGCTTTCTAAAACATCTCTGAGCAGCGCTGCTCAATCGGCTCCGTTTGGTCAGAGTTTTCTTTTTAGAGTAGAGTAACTAAAGTAACTAAAGCTGGTAGAGTAACTAAAGTAACTAAAGCTGTCAGATGAATGGAGTAGTAACTAAAGTAACTAAAGCTGGTAGAGTAACTAAAGTAACTAAAGCTGGTAGAGTAACTAAAGTAACTAAAGCTGGTAGAGTAACTAAAAGCTGGTAGTCTAAAGATGAATGGATAGAGTAACTAAAGTAACTAAAGCTGGTGGAAACTAAAGTAACTAAAGCTGGTAGAGTAACTAAAGCTGGTAGAGTAACTAAAGTAACTAAAGCTGGTAGAGTAACTAAAGTAACTAAAGCTGTCAGATGAATGGAGTAGAGTAACTAAAGTAACTAAAGCTGGTAGAGTAACTAAAGTAACTAAAGCTGGTAGAGTAACTAAAGTAACTAAAGCTGGTAGAGTAACTAAAGTCAGATGAATGGAGTAGAGTAACTAAAGTAACTAAAGCTGGTAGAGTAACTAAAGTAACTAAAGCTGGTAGAGTAACTAAAGTAACTAAAGCTGGTAGAGTAACTAAAGTAACTAAAGCTGGTAGAGTAACTAAAGCTGGTAGAGTAACTAAAGTAACTAAAGCTGGTAGAGTAACTAAAGTAACTAAAGCTGGTAGAGTAACTAAAGTAACTAAAGCTGGTGGAGTAACTAAAGTAACTAAAGCTGGTAGAGTAACTAAAGTAACTAAAGCTGGTAGAGTAACTAAAGTAACTAAAGCTGGTAGAGTAACTAAAGTAACTGAAGCTGGTAGAGTAACTAAAGTAACTAAAGCTGGTAGAGTAACTAAAGTAACTGAAGCTGGTAGAGTAACTAAAGTAACTAAAGCTGGTAGAGTAACTAAAGTAACTAAAGCTGGTGGAGTAACTAAAGTAACTGAAGCTGGTAGAGTAACTAAAGCTGGTAGAGTAACTAAAGTAACTGAAGCTGGTAGAGTAACTAAAGTAAAGCTGGTAAAGTAACTAAAGCTGGTGGAGTAAGTAACTAAAGTAACTAAAGCTGGTGGGTAGAGTAACTAAAGTAACTAAAGCTGGTAGAGTAACTAAAGCTGGTAGAGTAACTAAAGTAACTAAAGCTGGTAGAGTAACTAAAGCTGGTAGAGTAACTAAAGTAACTGAAGATGAATGGTAGAGTAACTAAAGCTGTGGTAGATGAATGGAGTAGAGTAACTAAAGTAACTAAAGCTGGTAGAGTAACTAAAGCTGGTAGAGTAACTAAAGCTGGTAGAGTAACTAAAGTAACTAAAGCTGGTAACTAAAGTAACTAAAGCTGGTAGAGTAACTAAAGTAACTAAAGCTGGTAGAGTAACTAAAGTAACTAAAGCTGTCAGATGACTGGAGTAAAAAGCAGAATATTTCTCTCTGAAACGTAGCGGAGTAGAAGTAGAAATTAACATGAAAAGAAAAGACTCGAGTAAAGTACAAGTACCTCAACATCTGTACTGACGTACAGTACTGGAGTAGATGTACTCGGTTACATCTAGCGTGCTGTCCCCCTTTCCGACCCCGTTGAGGGATCAAACGCTCACCTCGTCCCTGCACGTCGGCTGTAAAGCGTGTTCGTCGCAGCTCTGAAACTCATCTCAGTGGAAAAGTTGTCAGAACTTCCACAGAAACTCCAAAACTCCACTCTCGGCTCAGTTCATCCCAACAGCCTCGGGCCTCTCTCGGCCACACCTGTTACAGGTGTTAACGAGCACCAGTGGCTTATGGGATGTGTAGTTTGGAGGGTGGGTTTCGTTTTAGTTGTTAACCCTCGTGTTGTCTTCCAGTCAAAATTGAAAAAAATCAACACTTTTGTTGACGCTTTTTATCGATGTTTTTAACTTTTTTCCTGTTTTTGTCCCTTTTTTAAACACTTATGACGCTTTTTTTCAATGTTTGTCACTTTTTTTGACGTTTTCAACACTTTGTGACACTGACTTATTAACTTTAGTTTTACAGTTATTTTTGGAATTTGTGGTCAATAAACCTCATTTATAGGAAATTATACCTAATGTTTGAGTTAGAAAAGCAGAAATTAGGAATTATTGAGACTAAAATTAAAGGAACATCCGACGTCCTGGGTAGTTAAAAGGAACATTGATATAGGAAAACGGGGACAACTGTAGTTTGTAGTTTTGTAGTTTCTACTCGGTGAAGCACACAGGGACAGACACATCAAATCCTCTTCCTCTAGAACCAGAATCAGTTCTTTGTGGCTACTGATGAGTTTCTACTGATAAGTCATGAGTCCCAGTAATTGTTTACCCCACACCAAACATTTAACTTCAAACTTAAAGTGCTCATATTATGCTTTTTTGTGGTTTTTCCCCTTTCTTTTACTGTGTTCTGTATCTTTTTTGTGCACGCTATAGGTTTACAAAGTGAAAAAGTCCAAAAGTAGGTACTGTCAGGACCCTCATACTCTGCTCCTGACTGGCTAGTAGTCCTTACCTAGGTACTGTCAGGACCCTCATACTCTGCTTCTGACTGGCTAGTAGTCCTTACCTAGGTACTGTCAGGACCCTCATACTCTGCTTCCTGACTGGCTCCTTACCTAGGTACTGTCAGGGCCCTCATACTCTGCTTCTGACTGGCTAGTAGTCCTTACCTAGGTACTGTCAGGACCCTCATACTCTGCTTCTGACTGGCTAGTAGTCCTTACCTAGGTACTGTCAGGACCCTCATACTCTGCTTCTGACTGGCTAGTAGTCCTTACCTAGGTACTGGTACTGCTCAGGGCCCTCATACTCTGACCCTTCTGACTGGCTAGTAGTCCTTACCTAGGTACTGTCAGGGCCCTCATACTCTGCTCCTGACTGGCTAGTAGTCCTTACCTAGGTACTGTCAGGGCCCTCATAGGTACTGTCTGCTCCTGCTCCTGACTGGCTAGTAGTCCTTACCTAGGTACTGTCAGGACCCTCATACTCTGCTCCTGACTGGCTAGTAGTCCTTACCTAGGTACTGTCAGGACCCTCATACTCTGCTCCTGACTGGCTAGTAGTCCTTACCTAGGTACCTCAGGGCCCTCATACTCTGTCAGTAGTCCTTACCTAGGTACATCAGGACCCTCATACTCTGCTTCTGACTGGCTAGTAGTCCTTACCTAGGTACTGTCAGGACCCTCATACTCTGCTCCTGACTGGCTAGTAGTCCTTACCTAGGTACTGTCAGGGCCCTCATACCAGACCATAATAAAGGATGAACTTATCGGTTTCTTTCTCAGCCTCTATACTCTGGTTTCTTTCTGGCTAGTAGTCCTTACCTAGGTGATCTGTGGACTGGCTAGTAGTCCTTACCTAGGTACTGTGGGCCCTCAGAAGGATGGGATGGAGAAGATGGCAGCAGAGGAGGAGGAGGAGGAGGAGGAAGAGGAGGAGGAGGAGGACATGGAGGGAGGAGGGGAGGAGGAAGACGATGAGGGCGGGGAGGAGGATCCTGCTGTTGCCATGACAGCCAGGATGGAGCGACGGGCGGCGCGGCGAGCGAGGAGGGCGTCTGCGCCCGCGAGGACCACCACCTCGACCCCCAGCAGCACGTTCAAGCCCGCCCCGTCCCAGTGGAGCGTGGAGGAAGTGGCCGCCTTCATCCACACGCTGCCAGGTGAACTGTTAGAGAAATAAATCAAAACCTCATGTGGAGCTTCTCCTGCGACGCCAGCCAAACCCAAACTGTCAGTTTGATTTAAACACACACACACACACACACACACACACACACACACACACACACAGTGTTTTAACCGTCAGCAGATGGGGGTCGGGGGGTGGGGTGGCGTTTTGCTGACATTAACCGCAGGCTGGAAGTAACGCACATACTTTTCAACCAAAAGCTGTCAGCGTGAGTGACATCACTGTGAAACATCTGGAAGAAAAACCAAAACACATCTGTTGATATATGTGTAGTTCGTAGGCGATAGTTCATTTTTCATAGAATTCCAAAAATTATTTATTTTTTAAAATTTTAAAAAAATCTTGTATCTTAACTGCAATCCCATAATGGATGGATGGATGGATGGATGGATGGATGGATGGATGGATGGATGGATGGATGGATGGATGGATGATCCCCAAGGGGAAATTCAAGGTCCCAGTAGCTTACAGACATCAGCATGTTAAAATAACAAATAAACAAATCCACATGAATAATATGGATATGAATATAAATACAGTACATACATACATACATATACACATACATACACACATACATACTGTACATACATGCATACTTACATACACATATAATACACAAATACATACTGTACATACATACATACATACTGTACATACATACATACTGTACATACATACACAAATACATACAGTACATACATACACATACAGTACATACACACATACAGTACATACATACATAAACACATACACACATACATACACACACACATACAGTACATACACACACACAGTACATAAATACACACATACAGTACATACACACATACAGTACATACAGTACATACACACATACAGTACATACAGTACATACACACATACAGTACATACACACATACACACATACATACAGTACATACACACATACAGTACATACAGTACATACACACATACATACACACATACATACAGTACATACATACATACACACACAGTACATACAGTACATACACACATACACACATACAGTACATACAGTACATACACAGTACATACACACATACATACAGTACATACAGTACATACAGACATACATACAGTACATATTGTTATTTTTACCTCTTTTTGGGGAGTGGGTTGTCTTTCATGTTTTTTGAGTGGACAAATCTACCTCTTCTAAATATTGGCTGGGGACATATCCCCTGCATCCACCCCCGAAATCTCCATCTCCATCTCCAGATGTTAAGACCCCCTGATTCCATCCGTCATGTCACGTTGTCGTGTGTTTCAGGCTGCAGCGACGTGGCCGAGGCCTTCCGGCTGCAGGAGATCGATGGCCAGGCTCTGCTGCTGCTCACCGAGGACCATCTGATGACCAGCATGAACATCAAGCTGGGGCCGGCCCTCAAGATCTGCGCTCACATCAACGCGCTGAAGAACCAGTGAGGGGAGGAGATAACAGACTGATGCAGCGCAGAAACGGAGGGAGTCGGGGCCGGATTTGGAAGGAAAATCAGAGAAATAGGGAAAGTTAGAGGTGAAAAGAAAGGAGAGAGTCTACTAAATAAGAAGCTGACACCAAGGATGACAGAACAAAGTCCCAAAAAGAGATTTATGAGATTAGAAATCGGAGGTGTGGCCTTAGGAGACGGGGAGAGAAGACACCAGAGTCCAGAAGACACTTCATCGGTTTTGGGTCAGAGGATTTTTGTAACTTTGTGTACATTTTACATGCCGCTGGAGAGTGTAAATTTGAAGCTATTTCATGAAGGATTTTGAACATTTAATATATAAAATTTGTCTATTTAGTTTTTTTTAGAAACGTGACGTCAGCAACACATCTATCCAGTAGCTAACATAACCGGTGTGTGTAAAACTAAAAATAATAACAATATGTAGACTTTGTTAGTGATTAATGAAAGTTTAATGTTTTATATCACTATATTCTGGACAAAAACATGTATGTGGATTAAAAAAAAAAAAAAAAAAGAGTCACTATCAGGGTAGAGACTGGTGTCTTTAATCGTCACATTTTTATGGTATCATGCTTGAAATTATTTAATAAATGAATAATTAATCAAAAGGATTGTTTTATGTTATTGTTTGAAATAAAACAAACAGCCAGCAGAGGGCCACGGGGAGGCAGGTGGGTGATATATGAAGAGAAGTCTGGATTTTATTAAATGGACTGATTTGAATTCATATCACAAGGTTCTCTCCGGAGATCCAAGTACTCCGTGCGTGCGTGTGCGCGCGCGTGTGTGTGTGTGTGTGTGTGCGCGCGCTCTGCTGCTTTTCTGATGGATCTAGGTTTTTGTTTTTCTGTCTTGAGTCTGTACAGAGGTCTCTCCATATCTGGTTTAGGTTAGGATCTCACATGCGCTCTGATTGGCTCAGACTTTGGACTGAATGGTATGTCTTCGCCACACCCTAAATATAAATATAATAAATCTTATTCTAGGCATTTTTTCTTCAGATCATCCTGAGGCGCGTTAAAGGCACACTGCTGGATTACTTTTTCATTTCTACAGTTGGATTCTAATCTAAAATACGCATTTTAATAAAAAAAATCGAATAATACAGATACTGCAGATATCTTTACTTACAGTTAATTTCTCATCTTTTATGAACTGAGATAAAGAAGAATCTAAATATAACTTTTCCGGCGAGTTTTCCGACGAAACCTTTACGCGCGTTTTTAAGACCGTGTGATTATTTTTGGGTCGGAGTTGAGCGCGTAATTACGCACGGCGGCTCCATATGGCGCACATGTGCAGGCAGATCACCGGCAGCGCGGCGAGCTGTGCGGGCTGGGTCGGGGTCATCGTCGCCACGGCAACTAACGACTGGGTCCGGACCTGCGACTACACGGTGACCACCTGCCTCCGCATGGACGAGTTGGGCTCGCGGGGACTCTGGGCAGAGTGCGTCATCTCCCCGGCGCTGTATCACTGCGTGGCCCTCAGCCAGATCCTCACCCTGCCCGGTAAGAGAGGGGGGGGGGGGGGGGGAGTGGAAGTAAGTAAGCAAGCAATAAGGAAAGAAACAACAAAGAGACAGAAGAAAAGATGGATGGATGGATGGATGACTTCAGATACTAGTTACAGTGCTGTTATAGAGCATAGGAACCCATGCTTAAGTTGACTAAAAAGAGGAATAAAAAAGATCATCTTTTGGAAATTTATCTTAATGCCTAAACAAAAAATTGCCCCCGGACCCCCCCAGGTTTTGGGTGACCCCTCCAACCTCGTGTTTTCTCTCTCTCTCTGTCTCAGCGTACGTCCAGACGTCCCGGGCTCTGATGATCTGCGCCTGTCTGCTCGGCCTCCCCGCCATGATGCTGGTGCTCATGTCGATGCCGTGCGTCCGGCTGCAGAACGACACGGCCGCCATCAAGCAGCTCCGCGCCCGGGTGGGAGGCGTCCTCTTCATCCTCATAGGTGAGGGGGGGAGGGAGACGGAGAGAGAGACAGAGAGAGAGAGAGAAAGAGAGATCGCAGTAGAGAGACAGACAGAGAGACAGAGAGACAGACAGAGATCGCAATAGAGAGAGAGACAGACAGACAGAGAGACAGAGAGACACAGAGAGAGAGAGAGAGACAGAAACAGACAGACAGAGAGACAGACAGAGATCGCAATAGACAGAGAGACAGACAGACAGACAGACAGAGAGACACAGAGAGAGAGAGAGAGAGAGAGAGAGAGAAGACAGAAACAGACAGAGAGACAGACAGAGATCGCAATAGAGAGAGAGACAGACAGACAGACAGAGAGAGAGAGAGAGAGAGAGAGAGACAGAAACAGACAGACAGAGAGACAGACAGAGATCGCAATAGAGAGAGAGAGACAGACAGACAGAGAGACACAGAGAGAGAGAGAGAGAGAGATAGACAGAAAGAGACAGAGAGAGACAGAGACACAGAGAGAGAGAGAGAGAGAGATAGACAGAAAGAGACAGAGAGAGACAGAGAGACAGACAGAGAGAAACAGAGAGACAGACAGAGAGAGACAGAGAGACAGACAGAGAGAGACAGAGAGACAGACAGAGAGAGACAGAGAGACAGACAGAGAGAGAGACAGACAGCGACACACACACACACACACTCGGAGTAACTGGATTTTTTTTAACTGACTGAAGTTTGGGATATATACTGTACATATAAGTAGTTTTAGTTTTATTTGAAGGACACATTTGCTTTTAAAGGACAGTTGTGGTTTTATTAAACAGCAGTTTTGGTTTCGTGAGTATTAATCGACGGATAGTAATTTGGGTTTTAGGAGACAGTTTTGGTTAGAGCCCTTAAGGGGTTCCAGGGGGGTCTCCAACAAAAAGAGTAATTATTTATTTTCACTATAACTTCATCTACAGTAGTTTGGGTTTTAGAGGACACTAGTTTGGGTTTTTGAGGACAGTAGTTTGGGTTTGAGAGGAGAGTAGTTTGGGTTTTTGAGGACAGTAGTTTGGGTTTTTGAGGACAGTATTTGGGGTTTTAGAGGAGAGTTTTTGGGTTTTTGAGGACAGGTTTTGATGACAGTAGTTTGGGTTTGAGAGGACAGTATTTGGGGTTTGAGAGGACAGTATTTGGGTTTTTGAGGACAGTAGTTTGGATTTGAGAAGACACTAGTTTGGATTTTGATGACAGTATTTGGGGTTTTAGAGGACATTAGTTTGGGTTTGAGAAGACAGTATTTGGGGTTTGAGAGGACAGTATTTGGGGTTTTAGAGGACAGTGGTTTGGGATTGAGAGGACAGTATTTGGGGTTTGAGAGGACAGTATTTGGGGTTTTAGAGGACAGTGGTTTGGGATTGAGAGGACAGTAGCTTTGGTTTTTGAGGACAGTAGCTTGGGTTTTTGAGGACAGTAGTTTGGGTTTTTGAGGACAGTAGTTTGGGTTTGAGAGGACAGTAATTGGGTTTTTGAGGACAGTAGTTTGGGTTTGAGAGGACAGTAGCTTTGGTTTTTGAGGACAGTAGTTTGGGTTTGAGAGGACAGTAGCTTGGGTTTTTGAGGACAGTAGTTTGGGTTTGAGAGGACACTACTTTGGGTTTAGAGGGCACTAGTTTGGGTTTGAGAGGACAGTGGTTTGGGTTTTAGAGGACAGTAGTTTGGGTTTGAGAGGACAGTAATTGGGTTTTTGAGGACAGTAGTTTGGGTTTGAGAGGACACTACTTTGGGTTTAGAGGGCACTAGTTTGGGTTTGAGAGGACAGTGGTTTGGGTTTTAGAGGACAGTTTTGGTTTAAGGAGACATCAGTTTTAGGATGTTCAGTCCTCTGGTTTTTCCCAGCTGTTGCATGACGGAGAGGGGGGGAAGGAGGGTCAGGGTCTGCCAGACTGGACCTCATCCAGACCGGACTCATCTGCCAGACTGGCCCTCATCCTGACCGGACTGGCGTCCTTCCTGTGGGACGGGTCGGGTGGTTCCTGCCACAGTCTCAGGGACGGACAGCCAGACGCAAACAAACATTGGGGGGGATCCCCCATCCCTACTGTACCGAAGCTCCACAATGTCCAGGTATGACTCCACACCACAGAAAGTTGAAGTCTTTGACTTCTGTCCCCCCTTCCAGGTGTGTGTGGCATCGTCTCGACCATCTGGTTCCCGATCGGCGCCCACCACGAGGAGCACCTGATGGCGTTCGGCGTCTCTCTGTACGCCGGCTGGGTCGGCTCCGCTCTCTGCCTCCTGGGGGGCTTCGTGATCTTGTGTTGCCGCGGCACCGACCCCGGGACCCCGAGCAGGGACAACAGCTTCTACTACTCCAGGCAAGGGGGCACGGCCACGCCGCTGGACCCCCCCGCCAACCACGCCAAGAGTGCCCGAGTGTGAACATCACCTCATACCCTGTCTGTGCTAGGGCTGGGTGGGGGGGGGGTTGTTTTACCAAATATTCAACTAAACACACACACACACACACACACACACACACACACACACACACACACACACACACACACACACACACACACACACACACACACACACACACACACACACACACAGTTTTAGCTCCAGTAGAACTAATCTCCATTCAAACTAACACGCCCCATCCAAAATATCTCATCTACTCTTCTCGTATACTGGGCATCAACAGGAGGCAGTGTGCTGGTAGTTACCATGGTAACGTTGAATAAGACGTCGTGACCGATAAGAGCCAATCAGGAGGAGAAACGTTGGTGTCAGCGTTGCCGAAGGTCTCCGTTAGCGGCCGTCGAAACTGCAACACAACAACAACATACACAACAAGCAGGGGGAATGAGAGGGGGATGAGAGGGGAAAACACCAGAGCAGGGGGAATGAGAGGGGAAAACACCAGAGCAGGGGGAATGAGAGGGGGATGAGAGGGGAAAACACCAGAGCAGGGGGAATGAGAGGGGGATGAGAGGGGAAAACACCAGAGCAGGGGGAATGAGAGGGGAAAACACCAGAGCAGGGGGAATGAGAGGGGAAAACACCAGAGCAGGGGGAATGAGAGGGGGAACACCAGAGCAGGAGGAATGAGAGGGGAAAACACCAGAGCAGGGGGAATGAGAGGGGAAAACACCAGAGCAGGGGGAATGAGAGGGGGGAAACACCAGAGCAGGGGGAATGAGAGGGGAAAACACCAGAGCAGGGGGAATGAGAGGGGAAAACACCAGAGCAGGGGGAATGAGAGGGGGATGAGAGGGGAAAACACCAGAGCAGGGGGAATGAGAGGGGATGAGAGGGGAAAACACCAGAGCAGGGGGAATGAGAGGGGGATGAGAGGGGAAAACACCAGAGCAGGGGGAATGAGAGGGGGGAACACCAGAGCAGGAGGAATGAGAGGGGAAAACACCAGAGCAGGGGGAATGAGAGGGGAAAACACCAGAGCAGGGGGAATGAGAGGGGAAAACACCAGAGCAGGGGGAATGAGAGGGGAAAACACCAGAGCAGGGGGGGAATGAGAGGGGGGAAAAAACCCAGAGCAGGGGGAATGAGAGGGGGGATGAGAGGGGAAAACACCAGAGCAGGGGGAATGAGAGGGGGAATGAGAGGGGAAAACACCAGAGCAGGGGGAATGAGAGGGGGAGATGAGAGGGGAAAACACCAGAGCAGGGGGAATGAGAGGGGGATGAGAGGGGAAAACACCAGAGCAGGGGGAATGAGAGGGAAAAACCCAGAGCAGGGGGAATGAGAGGGAAAACACCAGAGCAGGGGGAATGAGAGGGGGAAACACCAGAGCAGGGGGAATGAGGGGGAAACACCAGAGCAGGGGGAATGAGAGGGGAAAACACCAGAGCAGGGGGAATGAGAGGGGGAAACACCAGAGCAGGGGGAATGAGAGGGGGATGAGAGGGGGAAACACCAGAGCAGGGGGAATGAGAGGGGAAAACACCAGAGCAGGGGGAATGAGAGGGGGATGAGAGGGGGAAACACCAGAGCAGGGGGAATGAGAGTATTTTCAGGAAGAACCTTTATATATTCACAATAACTTATTCATTCACAAAGAAAATTGGTGTCCTTAAAGGTTGGATTTTCCTAAATTGTTTGAATTAAGGCATTAAGATCAATTTCCAAAAGATGTTTTTTTTTTTTTTTAATTCCTCTTTTT
Organism: Etheostoma perlongum; assembly: GCA_026937815.1. Classification (NCBI taxonomy): domain Eukaryota; kingdom Metazoa; phylum Chordata; class Actinopteri; order Perciformes; family Percidae; genus Etheostoma; species Etheostoma perlongum. The sequence continues at coordinate 24,411,138 of CM049392.1, read as the reverse complement.
AATCAACTTTAGCCTGGGGGGGGGGGGGTAAACTTTCTCAAGTCACTGTATGTGTTGCTGAGCTCCTTTAATGACTTTAATATTGATTATTATACTTTACATAGCATGAATACATTTCCTATATATGACCTGACAGAGAATTAAAGTTTGCTTTCATTTAATCTCACACAGATTGTTTTATGTAAAAATAACTGTATTATTGCCATTGTATCCTCTTCCTAATCCCAATATAGTCAATATGTGCATCAGCTGTGTGCCTGTACTGAAAGATTTTTGGATGATGCTACAAATAATAAACTTCTTTTAAGTAATTAAGAGTCTCCGAATAAATATTTTCAGTCAAAATGAGACATTTATTCCCAGCATGTTCTCATTTACACACAATAACACGAGAAAAACAAACTCAAACGTGACGATCAGAGACGTCGTGAATGAAAAACGAATCATCTAAATCCTTCAAAGGAAAACGTGATACTTTGTTCTGGAGGCTGAGGGTCAGTAGAGACGGAGTTCTAACCCTCATGTTGTCCTCATGTTGTCTTCATGTTGTCCTCATGTTGCCCTCATGTTGCCCTCATGTTGTCCTCATGTTGCCTTCATGTTGTCTTCATGTTGTCTTCATGTTGCCCTCATGTTGTCCTCATGTTGCCCTCATGTTGTCTTCATGTTGTCCTCATGTTGCCCTCATGTTGCCCTCATGTTGTCCTCATGTTGTCCTCATGTTGTCCTCATGTTGTCTTCATGTTGTCCACATGTTGTCCTCATGTTGCCCTCATGTTGCCCTCATGTTGTCCTCACGTTGTCCTCATGTTGTCCTCACATTGTCCTCACGTTGTCCTCATGTTGTCCTATATCAATGTTCTTTTTAATTAACCAAAATGAATGGGGAATATTTGGTTCAGTGTCTCATATAAGCAGCACTTTGAGTCTTAAAGTTCCAGATGGTTTCAGTCCTCCTCTTCATCAAAACCTTGATTGGTCCTTCCTCTGCTCGCAGCCGGGCCTGCTGGTCCAGACTGGTATCCAGACTGGTATCCAGACTGGCATCCAGACGGGTCACCGTTGTCCTCCCACTGGCCCGTATGCTCCTCCCCGTCTCGACCATCGTCCTGGACGTTGTGTCCCCTCTCCTCCGGGGCAGACCAGCCCTGGTAGGGTGTCTCCTCCGGTTGCCCTGGGCGACTGTCGTCGTCGGGGGAGAAGGTGTCGTCGTCCAGGTGGTCGTCATAGCGCTGGTAGGAGCTGGCGTGCGCCTGCTGCTCCCGGGCGTTCAGCTCCAGCGTGCTGTGCCACACGCCGTAGCAACCGTAGATCAGCAGACCTGAGGACGGACACACGGCGGCGGTTAAACACAAAGACAGCAGGAGGACAAAGTGTCCAACTGTCCAGCTGTCCCAGGAGGGGGGGAAACTCCTCGTCGGTCAACTAACACACAACTAGCACATCTAACAAAGTCTGGATGAAACCCTGACCCTGTAGGGCTGCAACGGATAAAGGATTACAATAAAATCTCACACGACCATTTTTAAAACATCTTACAAACAAAATTAAAATGCTATTTTTTGTTTGTCTTTTCTTTTTTTAAACAATGAAACACCAGTTTTACCAGAAAAAAAACAACTGCAACCAACCAATAGAAAATGGACTCAGCTACGGAGGAATGCATATGGTTTCAAAAGACTACAGATTGTAGGTTTGCCAAACACCAAATCTCTGTGTGTGTGTGTGTGTGTGTGTGTGTGTGTGTATGTGTGTGTGTGTGTGTGTGTGTGTGTATGTGTGTGTGTGTGTGTGTGTGTGTGTGTGTGTGTATGTGTATGTGTGTGTGTGTGTGTATGTGTGTATGTGTGTGTGTATGTGTATGTGTGTGTGTGTGTGTGTGTGTGTGTGTGTGTGTGTGTGTGTGTGTGTGTGTGTGTGTGTGTGTTGTGTGTGTCTTGGAGTACATGGAGGATGCCGGTCAAATTCCAACACATACAGTATAAAATGAAATGTACACGTGGAGGTCTGTCAGAAGAGAGAAAAACGAACCAATCGGTGCTGCCGACACAGAGTCCTCCTCCTGCTAGCGTTAGCACCCAACAGGCTTCAACAGGGCAAGTTTTAAACATGTTTTTAGCCTCTAAACATGTTCAAAATGTCATTAAAAGTGCCGCCCCCACCCCATGTGATGAGATTCCTTCTGAGTGAACACAGTGAATCTGATGCTGGAGATGTGAAAGTTGTGTTAATTCAGCTGTGTGTAGTTCCTGTGTTGATACTGCGAGGACAGCTGAGGGACCGTCTGCTAACTGCAACACAGAAAAGAGATAGAGACCCTCCTCCGCAGAGCTGTGGAGGAGGGTCTCTATCTCTGGCTAGTCCACAGCATTCTGGGATGGGAGAAAAACGTGCTCTGGTTTATCTGCATTTCTTTAACCCTTCTTTAACCCTTGTGTCGACGTTTTCAACACTACGTAACACTAACTTATTAACTTTAGTTTTTCAGTTATTTTTGGAATTTATGGTCAATAAAGCTCATTTATAGGAAATTATACCTAATGTTTGAGTTAGAAAAGCAGAAATTAGGAATTATTGAGACTAAAATTAAAGGAATGGATGTTGATGATAATCACAGACTGGAATATGTCAACTTTTACTCAATACTATTTCAAAAACACTTCCATTTGTTTTACAATGCTATAAAATTGAATAAGACGCCCCAAAATTAATGAAAGTAGAGATTTGTACTTGGCAAAGAGCGTTGTGTGGATTATTTTGGGGAATTAAAAAGAACATTGATATAGGAAAACGGGTCAATTTGACCCGAGGACAACATGAGAGTTAAAGGCTAAGCGCCGGACAGAGCCACGGTGCCGCTGTAAAATAGTCTCAGGAAGGAAGTTGATTTGGTGGAACATGTGTACGTTCAGAAGTAGTTTCAGTCGTCAACAGAGACCCTGCAGAGATCTGAGGACCAGGTAACCATAGTCCTCAGATTGGACAGATAGTCTAGCTAGCTGTCTGGATTTACCCTGCAGAGATCTGAGGACCAGGTAACCATAGTCCTCAGATTGGACAGATAGTCTAGCTAGCTGTCTGGATTTACCCTGCAGAGACCTGAGGACCAGGTAACCATAGTCCTCAGATTGGACAGATAGTCTAGCTAGCTGTCTGGATTTACCCTGCAGAGATCTGAGGACCAGGTAACCATAGTCCTCAGATTGGACAGATAGTCTAGCTAGCTGTCTGGATTTACCCTGCAGAGATCTGAGGACCAGGTAACCATAGTCCTCCGATTGGACAGATAGTCTAGCTAGCTGTCTGGATTTACCCTGCAGAGATCTGAGGACCAGGTAACCATAGTCCTCAGATTGGACAGATAGTCTAGCTAGCTGTCTGGATTTACCCTGCAGAGATCTGAGGACCAGGTAACCATAGTCCTCAGATTGGACAGATAGTCTAGCTAGCGGTCTGGATTTACCCTGCAGAGATCTGAGGACCAGGTAACCATAGTCCTCAGATTGGACAGATAGTCTAGCTAGCTGTCTGGATTTACCCTGCAGAGATCTGAGGACCAGGTAACAATAGTCCTCAGAAATCAGCCGCAGGTTAGAGCGCCAACACAGAGACAGAGGACGGGGACGGACATCTGGGCGAAAAGAGGGACATCCGGCGGACTCCCCAATCCCTGAAGTGGAACATCGTGGATATAGTCTACTGCAATTATAATTCTGTTATATTCAAATTAAGGGTGGGAATCATATATTCTGCGATATATTGCAATTATATTATTTTATTATTTTTAATTTCAAATGACGTCCCCAAAAGGAAACTTTGTCAACATCTGTTTAATCTAAAAAGAAACATTTCTCTGTTTGTTCATCTCACTTCAACTTTATTGCTGCTAATTTTATTGCAACACATAATAAATAAAAATAAATAAAACTGTATTCCCATCTTGTATATATTCAAATATTTGTTCTTATATTTTTTTCCTATTATTTCATGCATATTGTATGTATGTATACTGTATCCTAGTATTTCATTTACATTTATAATCTATGCTGTGTGACTGATTTTGCTGCTGTAACACTGTCATTTCCCTTTTTTTTTAGATTAACCTATCTATCTATCTATCTATCTATCTATCTATCTATCTATCTATCTATCATAAAAGATCGATACAGTATTACCACAGAAAATATCGCGATACGATGCTGTATCGATTTTCCCCCTAATTAAAATACAGGGTACGTATCTCGCCTCTATCGCCTCTTTTGTCAGTTCCAATATAGAAAATGAATATTTCATCTCACCTATGAAGCACCAGATGGTGAAGCGGGCCCAGGTGAGTGACGACAGTTTAAGCATGAGGTAGCTGTTGACCAATATGGCCGCCGCGGGTACAAAGGGCACACAGGGCGCCATGTAGGGCAGCTTCCTCGCACTCTGCGGCTGCTGAAGAATCAGGATCAAAAGCTTGGCCAAGGACCCTGCCATCAGCGTGGCCGCGAGGCCTGAGAACACCGCCCCGGCGCCGTGTCCCTGCTCAACGCCGAATATAACGGTGGACCAGAGGAAGAAGGACGTGAGGAAGAAGAGGAGGGTGCATCGGGTCACTATGCGGCCGGTGGCAGGAGTGGGCCGGGCCGACGCGTCGGGCAATCCCAGCCGCAGCTGCAGCGTGTAGAAGTGACCTCCCAGAAGCCTTTTCAGCAACGAGGCGTGGCCTGTGTGGAAATCAGAGTCCTCGCCTTCTCCTTCCGTCCCACCTGCGTGGTAGGACCCCGATCCGTCGGCGTCTGAGCCTCCGATCAGGATCTGGTCGTCGTTTGTGGGCGCCGCCCCGTCGTCACGGGGCTTCAGGCCGTCCTCGTCCTCCCCGGAGACGAACTGGTGTGTGTCGGTGTCTTCGTCCGGCTGGTAGCGCAGCAGGAGCACGCACACGCTGACCAGAGTGTAGGCCAGCAGGGTGCCGATGGACATCATCTCGATCAGGTCCCGCAGGCTCACCAGGAGAGCCAGGAGGGCGGCGAAGCAACCCGACACCACGCACGCCACCGTGGGAGTGTGTGTGAACGCAGACACGTGAGACAGGAACCTGCAGACACATTAATTACAGAGTTAGCCCCGAACTAGTCTCAAATAGCCAGACACAGCATTCCTGGATGGGAGAAAAACCTGCTCTGGCTTATTGACATTTCTTTAAACCAATCACAATCGCCTTGGGCGGGGCTAAGCGCCGGACGGAGCCACGGTGCCGCTGCTAAATAGTCTCAGGAAGGAACTAGTTTTGGTGGAACATGTGTACGTTCAGAAGTAGTTTTAGTATTTAGTTTTAACAGAAATGGTGGATTAAAGGTGACAAAGAGGCGACGAAAAGGAGATGAAAATGCAATGAAAAGGAGATGAAAAGGAGATGAAAAGGAGACAAAAAGGCGGCAAAAAGGCGATGAAAAGGCAACGAAAAGGTGACTACAAGGTGGAGAAAAGGTGACAGAGGCAACGAAAAGGCAACGAAAAGGTGACTACAAGGCAACAAAAAGGTGACTACAAGGTGGAGAAAAGGTGACAAAGAGGCAACAAAAAGGCAACGAAAAGGTGACGAAAAGGCGACTACAAGGCAACAGCGACAAAAAGGCAACGAAAAGGCAACGAAAAGGCGACCAAAAGGTGACCAAAAGGTGACCAAAAGGCAACAAAAAGGTGACGAAAAGCGACGAAAAGGCGACAAAAAGGCAACAAAAAGGTGACGAAAAGGCGACGAAAAGGCGACAAAAAGGTGACGAAAAGGCGACAAAAAGGTGATGAAAAGGCGACCAAAAGGCGACCAAAAGGTGACTACAAGGCAACAGCGACAAAAAGGCAAAGAAAAGGCGACAAAAAAAAAGGTGACGAAAAGGTGACGAAAAGGTGACAAAAAGGCGACAAAAAGGTGACGAAAAGGCGACAAAAAGGCAACAAAAAGGCAACGAAAAGGCAAAGAAAAGGCGACAAAAAGGTGACAAAAAGGCAACAAAAAGGCGACAAAAAAGGTGACGAAAAAAGGCGACAAAAAAGGCAACAAAAAGGACAAAAAAAGGCAACAAAAAGCGACAAAAAGGTGACAAAAAGGCAACCAAAAGGTGACAAAAAGGCGACCAAAAGGTGACGAAAAGGCGACGAAAAGGTGACGAAAAGGCAACTACAAGGCAACAGCGACAAAAAGGCAACGAAAAGGCAACGAAAAGGCGACCAAAAGGTGACCAAAAGGCAACAAAAAAGTGACGAAAAGGCGACAAAAAGGCGACAAAAAGGTGACCAAAAGGCGACAAAAAGGTGACGAAAAAGGCTAATACAAAAAGGTGACGGCTTAAAAGACAAAAGGTGACTACAAGGCAACAAACAAAAAGGCAAACTAAAAAGCGACAAAAAGGTGACCAAAAGGCGACCAAAAAGGCGACAAAAGGTGACTACAAGGCAACAGCGACAAAAAAGGCAACAAAAAGGTGACCAAAAAGGTGACCAAAAAGGCGACAAAAAGGTGACAAAAAGGCAACGAAAAGGCAACGAAAACGCGACAAAAAAGGCGACAAAAAGGTGACGAAAAGGCAACGAAAAGGCAAAGAAAAGGCGAGAAAAAGGTGACGAAAAGGTGACGAAAAGGCGACAAAAAGGTGACTACAAGGCAACAGCAACAAAAAGGCAACGAAAAGGCGACCAAAAGGCGACAAAAAGGCAACAAAAAGGCAACGAAAAGGTAACGAAAAGGCAACGAAAAGGCGACAAAAAGGTGACGAAAAGGCGAAAAGCAACAAAAGGCTAATGGCGACAAAAAGGCTTAAAAAAGGACAACAGCAACAAAAAGGCAACGAAAAGGCGACGAAAAGGCGACCAAAAGGTGACCAAAAGGCAACAAAAAGGTGACGAAAAGGCGACGAAAAGGCGACAAAAAGGCAACAAAAAGGTGACGAAAAGGCGACAAAAAGGTGACGAAAAGGCGACAAAAAGGTGACGAAAAAAGGCGACAAAAAAGGTAACAAGGCAACAAGGCAACAAAAAAGGCAAAAAAAGGCAACAAAAGGTGACAAAAGGTGACAAAAAGGTGACAAAAGGCTTAATTTAAAAAAGGCGACAAAAAAGGTGACAAAAGGTGACAAAAAGGTGACGAAAAAGGTGACAAAAGGCGACGAAAAGGCGACAAAAAGGTGACGAAAAAGGTGACGAAAAGGCGACAAAAAGGTGACGAAAAGGCGACGAAAAGGCAACAAAAAGGTGACGAAAAGGCGACAAAAAGGTGACTAAAAGGTGACTACAAGGCAACAGCGACAAAAAGGCAACAAAAAGGCGACCAAAAGGTGACGAAAAGGCGACAAAAGGCAACAAAAAGGCAACGAAAAGGCAACAAAAAGGCAACAAAAAGGCGACGAAAACGCGACGAAAACGCGACAAAAAAGGCGACAAAAAGGTGACGAAAAGGCAAAAAAAGGCAACAAAACGCCGACAAAAAAGCGACAAAAAGGTGACCAAAAGGCAAAAAAAGGCAAACAAAAGGCGACAAAAAGGTGACTTAAAAGGTGACAAAAGGTGACTACAAAAGGCAACAGCAACAAAAAGGCAACGAAAAGGCGACCAAAAGGCGACAAAAAGGCAACAAAAAGGCAACGAAAAGGTAACGAAAAAGGCAAACGGGCGACAAAAAGGTGACAAAAAAGGCGACAAAAAGTGTGACGAAAAGGCGAAAAAAGGCGCCCGAAAAGCGAATTAAAAGGCAACAGCAACAAAAAGGCAAAAAAAAGGCTTAAAAAAGGCAACCAAAAGGTGACCAAAAGGCAACAAAAAGGTGACGAAAAGGCTTACAAAAGGCGACAAAAGGCAACAAAAAGGTGACTAAAAGGCGACAAAAGGTGACGAAAAAAGGCGACAAAAAAGGACGAAAAAAAAAGGTGACTACAAGGCAACAGCGACAAAAAGGCAACAAAAAGGCGACCAAAAGGTGACGAAAAGGCGACAAAAAGGTGACAAAAAGGCGACGAAAAGGCGACAAAAAGGTGACAAAAGGCGGCAAAAAGGTGACAAAAAAGGTGACAAAAAGGTGACGAAAAGGCGACAAAAAGGTGACGAAAAGGCGACAAAAAGGTGACAAAAAGGTGACGAAAAGGCGACAAAAAGGTGACGAAAAGGCGACCAAAAGGTGACTACAAGGCAACAGCGACAAAAAGGCAACAAAAGGCGACAAAAAGGTGACGAAAAGGCGACAAAAAGGCAACAAAAAGGCAAACGAAAAGGCAACGAAAAGGCGACAAAAAGGCAACAAAAAAAGGCAACAAAAAAGGCGACAAAAAGGCGACAAAAAGGCGACTACAAGGCAACAGCAGATGAAAAGGAGATGAAAAGGCTGCAAAAAGGCAACGAAAAGGCAACAACGTTTCTACCGATGTTATGTAACCCTGGTCGTCAACAGAAACCTCCGATTGGACAGATAGTCTAGCTAGCTGTCTGGATTTACCCTGCAGAGACCTGAAAACCAGGTAACCATAGTCCTCAGATTGGACAGATAGTCTAGCTAGCTGTCTGGATTTAACCCTGGAGACCTGAGGACCAGGTAACCATAGTCCTCCGATTGGACAGATAGTCTAGCTAGCTGTCTGGATTTACCCTGCAGAGATCTGAAAACCAGGTAACCATAGTCCTCAGATTGGACAGATAGTCTAGCTAGCTGTCTGGATTTACCTGCAGAGACCTGAGGACCAGGTAACCATAGTCCTCAGATTGGACAGATAGTCTAGCTAGCTGTCTGGATTTACCCTGCAGAGACCTGAGGACCAGGTAACCATAGTCCTCAGATTGGACAGATAGTCTAGCTATCTGTCTGGATTTACCCTGCAGAGACCTGAGGACCAGGTAACCATAGTCCTCAGAAATCAGCCGCAGGTTAGAGCGCCGACACAGAGACAGAGGACGGGGACAGACATCTGGACGAAACGGAATTTCCGGCAGCAACAGAGCGATCCCAGATATGAAACGCCGTGGATGTAGACTCAGTAGGGGGTTGGATTGGGAACCCGAGGGTTGCTGGTTCAAGTCACTGTATGGACCAAATGTATGGCGGACTGGTAGCTGGAGAGGTGCCAGTTCACCTCCTGGCCACTTCCAAAGTGCAGGTGAGCAAGGCACCGAACCCCCAACTGCCCGGGGCGCCTTTCCATGTGCCACCCCCCCACTCTGACATCTCTCCATTGGTGCATGTATAGGTAGGCTACTGAGCATGTGTGTAGTTCAGACCTGTGTGTAATACTACAGAGTGTAAATTGTAATAAAGTTTTTAAATTATATTTTATTTACTATTTAATTTTTAATTTTTATTATTGTTATTTTATTTATTTAATTATTATTTTTGAAAATTGTTATTTTTATTTTATTTTATTTATTTTTTATTTATCATTACTATATATGTAATAATTTATTATGCGACAGGCGGAGCCACGGTGCCGCTGCAAAATAACCTCGAGAAAGAACTGGTTTAGGGAGGCGAGACTTGGAATTAAAATGGCTGCCGAGTACGTGCTAAGAAGTTTACTCCAAAAAAATAAATAAAAAGAAAGATAAATATAATGTGATTGTCGGTTCTAGCTCGGAGGATGTTTCCCCACCGGAGTTTAGGGGACATCCGACAGCACCTGACTAGACCAAGCCCAGGACTTAGCGGTGTTTGGTGCGTCCTTACCTGAACAGCAGGCCATCCCGGGACATGGCGTAGATGACTCTCGGCATGGGGAACAGAGAGCCCAGCAGAGAGACGGTGAGTCCGGCTATGGAGCCCACGGCCACGGTGTATTTCCCCCACAGGAAGCCGTGCACGGCGAACATCTCCATGAGAGGAGCCGAGCCGTCGATGAGGTCGTAGGGGACCATGAGAGTCAGAACCACGCTCACCTGCACACAGGAAAGGTTCGACAACATCAGGGCTCCTGGATTAAAGGGACAGGACACACACATCTCGCAATTCTTACTTTTTATTAACAAATCTTGCAATCCTGACGAAGTTCTGGGGAATGTTTTAGGAAAAAACTACATCGAAAATACCACATCTTCCAAAATGGACACACATCTTGGATTAACTGAAGGTTGAATCCAAGAATATAAATATCAGCTGTGGCCTTTGGATGCAAAGATATTATAAGATATTATAAGATATTATAGGCTATTATAAGATATTATAGGATATTATAAGCTATTATAAGATATTATAGGCTATTATAAGATATCATAGGCTATTATAAGATATTATAGGATATTATAAGATATTATAGGATATTATAGGCTATTATAAGATATCATAGGCTATTATAAGATATTATAGGATATTATAGGATATTATAGGATATTATAAGATATCATAGGCTATTATAAGATATTATAGGATATTATAGGATATAAGATATAGGATATTATAAGATATTATAGGATATTATAGGCTATAAGATATCATAGGCCATTATAAGATATTATAGGATATTATAGGATATAAGATATTATAGGATATTATAAGATATTATAGGATATTATAAGATATTATAGGATATTATAGGCTATAAGATATCATAGGCTATTATAAGATATTATAGGATATTATAAGATATTATAGGATATTATAGGATATAAGATATTATAGGATATTATAAGGGACAAAAACGTAAGAAAAAGTTAAAAAACATTGATAAAAAGCATCATTAAAAGTGTTGATTTTCAGGAAGACAACACGAGGGTTAAGCAATGTTATCTATTCAATAATAATAATAATAATAATAAATGTATTTATAGAGCGCTTTCAGTCAAAGTGCTTCACAAAAATACAATTAAAATGCAAACAGTACATTAAAAATTAAAAGTACTTCCCACTGTACAAAGACCTTGATAATTGACCATTTTGGACTCTAAGCAGCAGTGAGTAGCTAGATTTTGATTGGTTGATGAGATGTGTGATGCGCGAGCGCCACTGACCGACACGTACGCCGTGAGGCAGGCGACCAGCGAGGCGGTGATGGCGTACGGGATGGAGGTGTTGGGGTTCCTCGCCTCCTCTCCCGTCGTCGCGATGATGTCGAAGCCGATGAAGGCGTAGAAGCACGTCGCTGCGCCTTGCATCACCTGGTGGGCGGAGTCAAACAACTACAGGTAAACAACAGTCCAACCAACCTGAATATTCATGCATAATAATCTGGATATTCATGCATATTCATGCAAATAATCTGGATATTCATGCATATTCATACAAATAATCGGGATAGTCATGCACATTCATACAAATAATCTGGATAGTCATGCATATTCATACAAATAATCTGGATATTCATGCATATTCATACAAATAATCGGGATAGTCATGCATATTCATACAAATAATCGGGATAGTCATGCATATTCATACAAATAATCTGGATAGTCATGCATATTCATACAAATAATCTGGATATTCATGCATATTCATACAAATAAGACAGGAAAAACAAGACAGGAAAACAGACTCTGGATAGTCATGACATATTCATACAAACAGGAAAACAGACTAACAATAAGACAAGGGCTATTCATGCATATTCACAATAAGACAAACAGGAATCTGGATAGTCATCATATTCATACAAATAATCTGGATATTCATACAAAATAATCTGACTATTCATGCATATTCATACAAATAATCTGGATAGTCATGCAAATAATCTGGATTAACAGACTACCACAATAAAACAAGACAGGAAGACAGACTACCACAATAAGACAAGACAGGAAAACAGACTACCACAATAAGACAAGACAGGAAACAGACTACCACAATAAGACAAGACAGGAAACAGACTACCACAATAAGACAAGACAGGAAACAGACTACCACAATAAGACAAGACAGGAAAACAGACTACCACAATAAGACAAGACAGGAAAACAGACTACCACAATAAGACAAGACAGGAAACAGACTACCACAATAAGACAAGACAGGAAAACAGACTACCACAATAAGACAAGACAGGAAACAGACTACCACAATAAGACAAGACAGGAAAACAGACTACCACAATAAGACAAGACAGGAAACAGACTACCACAATAAGACAAGACAGGAAAACAGACTACCACAATAAGACAAGACAGGAAAACAGACTATTACAATAAGACAAGACAGGAAACAGACTACCACAATAAGACAAGACAGGAAACAGACTACCACAATAAGACAAGACAGGAAACAGACTACCACAATAAGACAAGATAGGAAAACAGACTATTACAATAAGACAAGACAGGAAACAGACTACCACAATAAGACAAAAGACAAAACACCCAATCCACAACATGGTGGACAATCTCACCCCCGACCATCCGTAGGGCAGGAAGTTCCCCCCCTCCCAGTTGCTGGCGGAGAGGAAGAAGAGCCCGGCGATGATCATGAAGACCCACACCACCAAGTTGACCACGTTGAGGACGTTGTTGAAGACCACGGAGTTGCGCACGCCGAGAGCGATGATGACTGTGACCAGCAGGGCGATGAACAGGGCCAGCAGGTCTGGGTACGTGTCCTCACCTTTACCTGAGACAGACACACAGCAGCACGTGTTATAGAAATACAAATTATAGAAAACCTTCCTCTTGAGTACCTGACTTGTCTGCTTCACTCGTCTGAGGGACAGTTTTTGAACATTTGGGCTCCAGATCTTCACTTTGTCCAACACCACAGTGGCTTCAGTGCTTTCCAGTGTTGTCCTCTGTCCCAAATTGTAAATAATGTCTGAAATCTCCAGTTATTACCTGTAGATTTCACAGTAACACTACTGCATATGATTTCACAGTAGAACGCTGTAAAGGTACATTACAACCTTTTCAACATGACAAAATCACAGTGGTATAAGTATTACAGTTAAAATCACAGTAGTCTTAGTATTACTGTAAAACAAATCACAATATAGCCACTATAGTACTGTGAATAGTACAGTAACTACTGTATTTTTACTTTATTTTAATCTTATTTTGTGTTTAATTGTTTTGTATTTTACAATGAATACATAAAATACTGTAAATGGAAGTACGGGACCTTCAGTGTAAAAGTAATTTACAGGAACTTGCTGCCAATTGTTGCCATAGTTACTGTAAATCTTACGTTAAATTTCTTACAGTGTATTTTTAACACTGTATTTGCAACCTGGTCATTTTGAACTTCTAGAACTAAGAACTGGGGTGTATTTCTTCTTCTTTATTTATTTCCTATTCATTGTACTGGTTGTGTGCATGTGCAATGTAAAGGGGTACAGACCAGTATTGTACTGAGCGTTGTTGTTATCTTATTGTTATATATTAATATGCAAAAAAAGGGAAGATCAATATGACAGGAATGGCTTCCTACAGCTGGAGGATATGGAAAAAAATCAAATATCCGGATATTTTTGACCAAATACTGTATTGTAGGGTTGAGAATTGGTTGCTTTACTATTTTAAAGTTTTTAATTAGCTCTTAATGTGTTGAGAAACGACACAGTACGGGCCGTACTGACCGAGTCCTCTGAGCGTGCCCAGGTGTGTTATCATGTAGTTGCTGATGCTGTGATTGGCCAGAGAGTCGAACATGCTGCTGAGAGCCGACGCCCCCGCAGCCGTGCCGATCAGATACTCCAGGATCAGATTCCAGCCAATGAAAAACGCCACAAACTCCCCGACTGTCACGTAGCTGTAGGTGTAGGCCGAGCCGGTTGTCTTCGGGACGCGGGCGCCAAACTCTGCGTAGCACACACCTGACGACAGAAAAACAGCGAGACAATAATAGTCTTTAACCCTCCTGTTGTCCTCGGGTCAAATTTGATATGTCTATATCTGAAATATGGGTTTTGTTTTAACCAAATTACCACAAAAAATGGATTGGATTCCTTACAACGCTCAGGGACGTTAAAGAGCGTTCTCTGGTGGACAGACTATGCAACGCCATCACTAACAGGGACGTTGGACAGGACAGACTATGCAACGCCATCACTAACAGGGACGTTGTAGAGCGTCCTCTGGTGGACAGACTATGCAACGCCGTCACTAACAGGGACGTTGTAGAGGACAGACTGTCCTAACAGGGACGTGGTCCTCTGGACAGACTATGCAACGCCATCACTAACAGGGACGTTGTAGAGTGTCCTGTGGACAGACTATGCAACGCCATCACTAACAGGGACGTTGTAGAGCGTCCTCTGGTGGACAGACTATGCAACGCCATCACTAACAGGGACGTTGTAGAGCGTCCTCTGGTGGACAGACTATGCAACGCCAATGCTCATAACATGGTTAACTCTGTTTTTATTTTTTAAATATTCATTTATCAGAATTATTTTTTTGTCATTATAAATAATAAACGGCCAATTAAATTTTTTTAATCGGCCGTTTATAGATGCTAATAAATCCGGAAATGCCTAATATTGGCCATGGAGGGATCATGTCTCCAACCTGGCCTGGGAACGCCGCGGGACCCCCCCAGTCGGAGCTGGTTGATGTGGCTCGGGAAAGGGAAGTCTGGGGTCCCCTGCTGGAGCTGCTGCCCCCGAGACCCGATACCGGATAAGCGGATGAAGATGGATGGAAGATGGAATTATAACTGCTTGGTTATAAAAATATAGAAAGTCATTATAAAAGATTCAGGGCCTTGTTTTGCTGGATTTAGGACCTTTAGCATGTTGACTTTTATTTAGTTCTTATTTATTTATTTAGGACAAACACGGTGGTGGTTTTGGTCTTTCCATGGGATTAGTTGACAATAGGAAAAAAACATATAAAACCCCACCAGACTCACCCGACAGTATGGACGCCACCGCTGCGATGATGAAAGACAAGATGACGCCCGGCCCAGCCATCGCCTTGGCAACCAGCCCAGCGACCACATACATCCCTGTGCCAACACAGCTGCCCACCCCGAGCGACACCAGGTCCACGGTGGTCAGGACCTTGGCGAGCCCGGCCGCCGACCCCTCCCCGAGCTCGGTGAGGTCGTCGGCGCCGGTCGCCATGGAGCCCACAGGTTTGGTCCGCAGCAGGCGGGAGTAGATGTTGTACCAGGCGTCTCCCGGAGACACCCGGGACAGCCACGCCGCCATCTCCGCACCGGTTTATCGCCTGTTTATGTCTGAGACTGCTTCTACCTTCTCTCTGTCACTCCCTCGTTCATTCTCTCATTCTCTCAAGAGCCGCTGATCCAGAGGGAGGACGTAGACTCTGTGGAACGAAGAATTCAGATAATTTACTTTGGTAAAAGTATCAATTACCCAATGACAATTTTATAATCAGTTTTGGATTTAACCCTCATGTTGTCCCCATTTTGTCCTCATGTTGTCCTCATGTTGTCCTCATGTTGTCCTCATGTTGCCCTCATGTTGTCCTCATGTTGTCTTCATGTTGTCCCCATGTTGTCCTCATGTTGTCCTCATGTTGTCCTATATCAATGTTCTTTTAATTCCCCAAAATAACATGATTGATTCCACCCAAAGCTCTTTGCCAAGTAAAAATCTCTACTTTCATTCATTTTGGGGCGTCTTATTCAATTTTATAGCATTGTAAAACAAATGGAAGTGTTTTTGAAATAGTATTGAGTAAAAGTTGACATATTCCAGTCTGTGATTATCATCAACATCCATTCCTTTAATTTTAGTCTCAATAATTCCTAATTTCTGCTTTTATAACTCAAACATTAGGTATAATTTCCTATAAATGAAGTTTATTGACCATAAATTCCAAAAATAACTGTAAAACTAAAGTTAATAAGTTAGTGTTACGTAGGGTTAAACGTCAAATAAAGTGACAAACATTGAAAAAAAGCCTCAAAAGTGATGAAAAAAGGGACAAAATCATATTATTCTTTTTTTTTTAAATTGATAAAAAGCCTCAACAAAAGTGTTGATTTTCAATTTTGACGGGAAGACGACACAGGGTTAAACAATTAAATGATAAAACTGCAGAAAAACAGTATGTTGTCGACAAAAAAACGACAAAATAAAAAATAAAAATATATATATATATATATATATATATATATTACAGTTACAGTGCAGCATAAGAAATTTAAAGAAATGAGCAGTCATTTAAAGAAAGGCAACATCAAAAAGAAAGGTCTTCAGCCTTGATTTAAGAAGAACTGAGAGTAGCAGCGGATCTGCAGGTTTCTGGGAGTTTATTCCAGATATGAGGAGCATAGAAACTGAAAACTGCTTCACCCTGTTTAGTTCTGACTCTGGGGACAGAAAGTAGACCTGTCCCAGATGACCTGAGAGGTCTGGGGGGGGTCATAGTGTAGTAGTAGACCTGTCCCAGATGACCTGAGAGGTCTGGGTGGTTCATAGTGTAGTAGTAGACCTGTCCCAGATGACCTGAGAGGTCTGGGTGGTTCATAGTGTAGTAGTAGACCTGTCCCAGATGACCTGAGAGGTCTGGGTGGTTCATAGTGTAGTAGCAGACCTGTCCCAGATGACCTGAGAGGTCTGGGTGGTTCATAGTGTAGTAGTAGTAGACCTGTCCCAGATGACCTGAGAGGTCTGGGTGGTTCATAGTGTAGTAGTAGACCTGTCCCAGATGACCTGAGAGGTCTGGGTGGTTCATAGTGTAGTAGTAGACCTGTCCCAGATGACCTGAGAGGTCTGGGTGGTTCATAGTGTAGTAGTAGACCTGTCCCAGATGACCTGAGAGGTCTGGGGGGGTCATAGTGTAGTAGTAGACCTGTCCCAGATGACCTGAGAGGTCTGGGTGGTTCATAGTGTAGTAGTAGACCTGTCCCAGATGACCTGAGAGGTCTGGGTGGTTCATAGTGTAGTAGTAGACCTGTCCCAGATGACCTGAGAGGTCTGGGTGGTTCATAGTGGAGTAGTAGACCTGTCCCAGATGACCTGAGAGGTCTGGGTGGTTCATAGTGTAGTAGTAGACCTGTCCCAGATGACCTGAGAGGTCTGGGTGGTTCATAGTGTAGTAGTAGACCTGTCCCAGATGACCTGAGAGGTCTGGGTGGTTCATAGTGGAGTAGTAGACCTGTCCCAGATGACCTGAGAGGTCTGGGTGGTTCATAGTGAAGTAGTAGACCTGTCCCAGATGACCTGAGAGGTCTGGGTGGTTCATAGTGGAGTAGCAGATCAGAAATGTATTTTGGACCTAAACCGTGAGTGATTTATAAACTAGCAAAAGTACTTTGAAATCAATTCTTTGAGACACAGGAAGCCAGTGTAAAGACTTCAGAACTGGAGTGATGTGATCCAGTCTCCTGGTCTTAGTGAGGACTCGGGCAGGTGCAAATTAATCGATTCGTTTTTTTAATAATAATAATAATTTATACTGTTTATTGATCCCCAGTGGGGAAATTACAATTTACACTCCAGGTGCCTTGCTCAACTTACTTTGGTCCGAACGGGTAATTGAACCCACGACCCTCCGGTTCCCACCCCAACTCCCTACAGACTGAGCTACCATCCCAACTATTAAGTTAATCGCCAACTATTTTGATAATTGAGTCATTTTTATAATGAAAAAAGGTAAAACTTCCCTGATTCCAGCTTGTTAAATGTGAATATCTTCTAGTTTCTTCTCTCCTCTGGGACAGTGAACTGAATGTCTTTGAGTTTTGGACAAAACGAGACATTTGAGGACGTCATCTCGGGCTTTTTGGGGAAACACTGATCATCATTTTATGACATTTTAGAGATTGAACAACGAATCCATTCATCCAGAACATGATTATTATGATGACCGGATTAATCGCCAATGATAATAATCATCAGTTGCAGACCTTTACTTTCCTTTCAGCCCTCGTGAGTCACAATATGCTGAAAGATTATGATGGATTTCACCAAAACGATGCCAAAAATAAACTTTAAAAAGTATTAAATGGAAGTTATTAAGTACTGTACCTTGAGCAAATGCATTTAGTTATTTTCGGACCAGAAAGACGTCATCACGTACACACTGTAGTGTTTCACCTTGAAGAATTCTTTTAGAAAGAGTTTTAATCAACTCTTCAATTAATTAACAATGCAATCATAAAAGGCCAAAATGTGGCAGGTGCACCGGGCGAGACTCCCCCTCTGAAACATTAATGAATCCACGAGGGTCCGCTTTCAAAAGCTAAAACTGAACCGCATACACACCTGAACCAGTTTCTTAACATCTGAAATTACTGCTGCACACTTTAATCAACACCTAATAATAATTAATACAACAATCTGAATCAACAGGTTGGGATTAGGAGAGCAAGGAGCAGCGGTGGAAAAAAACAACACTGATAAAAGCAGCCGACACACAGGTTAAAGAAGCTCAGGTGTGTGACAGGTAACACACACACACACACACACACACACACTCACTCACTCACACACACTCACTGGTTGTGTGTCTTCCTGACGGAGCGTCGGTGGAGTCCACGTCCTCTGCAGACCTGCAGGAAATGATGACGAGAGGAGAAGACAGCGTTAATCCTTCAGACCGGACCAGGTGGATACATTATTCAAAACCTGTGTGTGTGTGTGTGTGTGTGTGTGTGTGTGTGTGTGTGTGTGTGTGTGTGTGTGTGTGTGTGTGTGTGTGTGTGTGTGCGTGTGTGCATGTGTTACCTGTGCTACAGTGTCTGTGTGTGTGTGTGTTAACTTTGTGCTGCAGCTGCCATGAGTAACATTTCTTAACTCTTTGTATGCAGAGCTGGGAACTGACCAGGTGTGTGTGTGTGTGTGTGTGTGTGTGTGTGTGTGTGTGTGTGTGTGTGTGTCTCTCTCTTTGTGGGGACCCATTTGAGTTTTAGACCTAAAGATTGAGGACATTTTGGACGGTCCTCACTACTATAAAGGCCTGTTTGAGGGTTCAGAATTGGTTTTAACGTTAGGTTTAGGTTAAGTTAGGTTTTAGTTAGGTTTAGGTTTAAGTTAGGTTTAAGTTAGGTTTAAGTTAGGTTTTAGTTTAGGTTTTAATGTTAGGTTTTAGTTAGGTTTTAGTTAGGTTTTAGTTAGGTTTTAGTTAGGTTTAGGTTTAAGTTAGGTTAGGTTAAGGTTAGGTTTGGTTAATGTTAGGTTTAAGTTAGGTTTAAGTTAGGTTTAAGTTAGGTTTTAGTTAGGTTTAGGTTAGGTTAGGTTTAGGTTAGGTTTAGGTTAGGTTAAGGTTAGGTTTAGTTAGGTTTAGGTTAGGTATAGGTTAGGTTTTAGTTAGGTTAGGTTAGAGCTAAAAGTAGCATCTGCTTAATTGATCTTAACTGAACAGCATCGGACTCATTGGAATGGTTTAATGACTTTGTTCTCATGTTGAAGTGTGGCGTGATATCAGGATTAAGTTAGGTTAGGTTTAGGTTTGGTTAAGACACTGCTCACATACGGCCAATCAGGAACCGGCTAACAAGGTAGAGATGGAGTTTTTCACAGTGTCGTCATGGCTGAGTCGGCAAGAAAGCTCGGAAAGCAATGGCTGAGGGAGGGTCAGGTTAAGAGATTTAGGTTAGCTGTGGGAGGGGGTGCTTTAGAGAAACATGCAGGGGGTCTATAGAGGTTTTACCTGTAAGGGGGTTAGGTTTTAGTTCTATAGAGAAAAAAGTAGTCTGCTTAATTGGCTTCTCTGTAGAAAAACTTGTGGGGGGTTCAATAGAGAAACCTTGTACCTGTTGGGGGCTCTATAGGAAACCTGTAGGGGGGGCTCTATAGAGAAACCTGTAGGGGGGGGCTCTATAGAGAAACCTGTAGAGGGGATTTTTATAGAGAAACCTGTAGGGGGGGGCTCTATAGAGAAACCTGTACCTGTAGGGGCTCTATAGAGAAACTTGTAGGGGGCTCTATAGAGAAACCTGTACCTGTAGGGGGCTCTATAGAGAAACTTGTGGGGGGGGGCTCTATAGAGAAACCTGTAGGGGGGCTCTATAGAGACACCTGTAAGGGGGGCTCTATAGAGCAACCTGTAGGGGGTTCTCTGTAGAGAAACTTGTAGGGGGGGCTCTATAGAGAAACCTGTACCTGTAGGGGGGGCTCTATAGAGAAACCTGTAGGGGGGGGCTCTATAGAGAAACCTGTAGGGGGCTCTATAGAGAAACTTGTAGGGGGGGCTCTATAGAGAAACCTGTACCTGTAGGGGGCTCTATAGAGAAACCTGTACCTGTAGGGGGCTCTATAGAGAAACCTGTAGGGGGCTCTATAGAAACCTGTAGGGGGGCTCTATAGAGAAACCTGTAGGGGGGCTCTATAGAGAAACCTGTAGGGGGGCTCTATAGAGAAACCTGTAGGGGGGAGCTCTATAGAAAACCTGTAGGGGGGCTCTATAGAGAAACCTGTACTATATAAAGGGGCTCTATAGAGAAACCTGTAGGGGGGCTCTATAGAGAAACCTGTAGGGGGGGGTCTCTATAGAGAAACCTGTAGGGGGGCTCTATAGAGAAACCTGTAGGGGGGGCTCTATAGAAACCTGTAGGGGGCTCTATAGAGAAACCTGTAGGGGGGCTCTATAGAGAAACCTGTACCTGGGGGAGCTCTATAGAGAAACCTGTAGGGGGGCTCTATAGAGAAAACCTGTAGGGGGGCTCTATAGAGAAACCTGTAGGGGGGCTCTATAGAGAAACCTGTAGGGGGGCTCTATAGAGAAACCTGTAGGGGGGCTCTATAGAGAAACCTGTAGGGGGGGCTCTATAGAGAAACCTGTAGGGGGCTCTATAGAGAAACCTGTAGGGGGCTCTATAGAGAAACCTGTAGGGGGGCTCTATAGAGAAACCTGTAGGGGGGCTCTATAGAGAAACCTGTAGGGGGGGGCTCTATAGAGAAACCTGTAGGGGGGGGGCTCTATAGAGAAACCTGTACCTGTAGGGGGCTCTATAGAGAAACCTGTAGGGGGGGCTCTATAGAGAAACCTGTAGGGGGGGGGCTCTATAGAGAAACCTGCAAGCAAAAAAAGATAAAACCGCAAAGAAATGGCCAAAACTGCATCGCGCCCCTTTAAAGTGAGAAGATAAACCAAATCCTCTGCACCCTGAATTTCAAAATAAAAGACTAAATGAATCATCTCCAACATGTGCACACGGGAAGGTGTGTGTCTGTCTGTGTGTGTCTGTGTGTGTCTGTCTGTGTGTGTGTGTCTGTCTGTGTGTGTGTGTGTGTCTTTGTGTGTCTGTGTGTGTGTGTGTGTGTGTCTGTCTGTGTGTGTGTTATCTGCTGCTGTAATCTGATGCACAGAGTCAGATTACAGCGGCAGACATGGTAACATGATGGTCAAAAACAAGAGAAACAAGACACTGAGCTGCTGTCTGCACCACGTTGCTTCCCAGGATGCTTTATGTGACTTATTATACGAATGTCTAATCTGTCATTTGATGCCTTTTGGAGATTTTTCCATCTTTTCTTGGCTTCTTTATGCACATAATACACTTTTTTTTTTTTACATTACACATTTTCGAACCCCACTGTATACACACTTACATATAAATAATCTAACTGTAAAGTGTTGATCCTCTGCATGTTATACAATCCAATAACTGGCTCTTTATACAGAGATATGAGACAAAGGTGGATGCATTCCTGAAGCAATGTGCTTTATACGCAACAGATGAGCAAATGGGACTGAATCCAGACACACACACACACACACACACACACACACACACACACACACACACACACACACACACACACTTTTCTGTTTAAGGGAATAAAGGTTTTGGTTGGCTGACTGACGCTGCCTCATCATGCCAGTCTGAACTGAGGAAGACTTACATTTTTGTTTTCTCTTGAACCAAAACAAGGCAAAATCCTTCTGTGTGAGAACATAGTTTGAGTTGTATTATGGACATTGCCAGTGAGTGTTTTTAACCCATTTTATTTAAATATACACGCTCGCTCAGGTCAGAGGACCAGGTCAGAGGACCAGCTCAGGGGACCGGGCCTTTGTGGGGTCGGCTCCAAAATTGTGATCTTCCTCTGCACGTTAAACACGCCTCTTCTTGTCTTTAAACCACGTCTTAAAACTCATTTCTTCTCTGTGGCCTTTCACACCTTCATTTACTGCATTTCATTATTTAGTTAGTGCAAAGGTAGTGTTTTTTTACTTGTTTCTTTTTGTATTTTTCTGTACAGCACTTTGGTTGTTTTAAAGTGCTTAAATAAAGATGGATTGGAAGTGGATGGTTCACAAGCGTCTGTAGCACCACCTAGTGTTCATTTATTGAACTGCTACAGAATCATACACAAGTAGTGTATACATCATAACCCATAACACTTTATCTTCCTCCGTCCTGTTTTCAAAATCCTTTAATTTGGCCGTTTTATGAAGAAAAATACTCTTTATCCAGGGTTTCTGCAGATTTCACCAAGTTGTATCAGGAACATTTCCATAGGAGTAATCTGTTAGAATAACTCCAGTGCAACAGCAGCACCAAGTGTAGACTCCAAAATGCCATATTACATCAACACCGTTGTTATATTTTAACCATCATGGAGGCAAGATTTACTGCAGGAACTTTTATCCGACTCTGTCCTGTTTATAAAATCCTTTGATTTGGCAGTTTTATGAAGAAAAACACTCTTTATCCAGAGTTTCTGCAGGTTTCACCTAGTCAAAATTACAACTTTTTAAAACCATTATGAATGAAATTTAAGACGACCAAGTCCTAAATTCACGATTTTTAAAATCACACTTCCCTATTGTCAAAAGAAAATCTGGTGTGGTATAATCAGACAGACTCTCAAATAACAAGAAAGCTGATTGGCTGCAGGGTCTCATGTTGGTCTCATTTGTAGTCGTACTACAGCGAGTTATATGTGGATTAGCGACAGAAAGAACTACAAGGTGGAATGAAAAGAGAACTAGAGGCGTTGCATGTGCAAAGGAAAATTAAGACCAGTCTCAAGTGATTTAACCCTCGTGTCTTCTCGTCAAAATTGAAAATCAACACTTCTGAAGCTTTTTAATCAACGTTTTTGGCACATTTTTTTCAACACACGTTTTTTTTTTTTTCATTGTTTGGTACTTTTGACGTTTAACACTACGTAACACTGACTTATTAACTTTAGTTTTACAGTTATTTTTGGAATTTATGGTCAATAAAGCTCATTTATAGGAAATTATACCTAATGTTTGAGTTAGAAAAGCAGAAATTAGGAATTATTGAGACTAAAATTAAAGGAATGGATGTTGATGATAATCACAGACTGGAATATGTCAACTTTTACTCAATACTATTTCAAAAACACTTCCATTTGTTTTACAATGCTATAAAATTGAATAAGACGCCCCAAAATTAATGAAAGTAGAGATTTGTACTTGGCAAAGAGCGTTGGGTGGAATCAATCATGTTATTTTGGGGAATTAAAAAGAACATTGATATAGGACAACATGAGGACAACATGAAGACAACATGAAGACAACATGAAGACAACATGAAGACAACATGAAGACAACATGAAGACACCATGAGGACACCATGAGGACAACATGAGGACAACATGGGGACAACATGGGGACAACATGGGGACAACATGAGGACAACATGAGGAGAACATGAAGACAACATGAAGACAACATGAAGACAACATGAGTACAACATGGGGACAACATGGGGACAACATGAGGACAACATGAGGAGAACATGAAGACAACATGAAGACAACATGAAGCCAACATGAAGACAATATGAGGACAACATGAAGACAACATGAGGACAACATGAAGACAACATGAGGGCAACATGAGGGCAACATGAGGGCAACATGAGGCAACATGAGGGACAACATGAGGACAACATGAGGACAACATGAGGACAACATGAGGACAACATGAGGACAACATGAAGACAACATGAGGACAACATGAAGACAACATGAAGACAACATGAAGACAACATGAAGACAACATGAGGACAACATGAGGACAACATGAAGACAACATGAGGGCAACATGAGGGCAACATGAGGACAACATGACGGCAACATGAGGACAACATGAGGACAACATGACGGCAACATGAGGACAACATGAGGACAACATGAGGACAACATGAGGACAACATGAGGACAACATGAGGACAACATGAGGGACAACATGACGGCAACATGAAGGCAACATGAGGACAACATGAGGGCAACATGAGGACAACATGACGGCAACATGAGGACAACATGAGGACAACATGAGGACAACATGAGGACAACATGAAGACAACATGAAGACAACATGAGGACAACATGAGGACAACATGAAGACAACATGAAGACAACATGAAGACAACATGAGGACAACATGAGGACAACATGAGGGCAACATGAGGACAACATGAGGACAACATGAGGGACAACATGAGGACAACATGAGGACAACATGAGGGCAACATGATGAGATGAGGACAACATGAGGACAACATGAGGAGAACATGAAGACAACATGAGGGCAACATGAGGACAACATGAGGGCAACATGAGGACAACATGAGGGTAACATGAGGACAACATGAGGACAACATGAGGACAACATGAGGGCAACATGAGGACACCATGAGGACAACATGAGGACAACACGAGGACAAAATGAAGACAACATGAAGACAACATGAGGACAACATGACGGCAACATGACGGCAACATGAGGACAACATGAAGACAACATGAGGACAACTTCTAATTTTTCCCCAATTTCAAATGACGTCCCCAAAAGGAAACTTTGTTTTATCTAAAAAGAAACATTTCTCTGTTTGGTCATCTCAGTTTAATGTTATCGCTGCAAAAATGGGACAAACTGACCAACACATATATAATATATAATAAAAGATTGATATTTGGCTTCTGTGTATCGATACAGTATCGCCAGGGAAAATATCGTGATACTATGCTGTATCGATAAGCAGAGACGTACCTCACCAAACCAGCAGGGAACCTTTAGACAACAGCAGAATAAAAACACATGACCGAAGAGTTATTTTCCAACATTTATTCTCCCGGCAGACAGACAGACAGACAGACAGACAGACAGACAGGCGTTCACTCGTCCACCTCCGACTCCTCGTCATCCTGACTGATCTGGAAGTAACGCAGCTCGTACGTCTCCTTGTCCGACGCCACCACTCTCAGCCAGTCCCGCAGGTTGTTCTTCTTCAGGTACTTCTTCGTCAGGTACTTCAGATACCTTGGGTGGGGGTCCCGGAACATGCCAGTTTAATTTCACTTCTGATTCCCAGTTATATAATTGGCTGTGGTTTTTAAGGGGGCGGCGGGTCGTCTCACCTTTTGGAGAACTGCTTCTCAGACGTGACGTTGATCTT
The DNA here is from genome assembly GCA_026937815.1 of Etheostoma perlongum. Taxonomy (NCBI): domain Eukaryota; kingdom Metazoa; phylum Chordata; class Actinopteri; order Perciformes; family Percidae; genus Etheostoma; species Etheostoma perlongum. The sequence goes on along the minus strand of CM049392.1, from coordinate 24,385,904 downwards.
GGTCTTCACGCGGCCGACCTGGACCACGTTACTCAGGTTCCCCGTCTTGCCGTTGACCTTGATCCTCTCTTTGAGGAAGGTTTCCTGTTGGACAGAACACATTGACGCACTAGGGAAGAGAACCCTAGTATATTCGGAGCTAGGGAAGGGGGCCCTAGTCCAGACACGGGGTTAGCTGCTTGCAAAGACCACTAACGAGCTCATGATGTTTCGACCAATCGGCGCCATTTGTGACCAAAAGGTGCGACACGACTGGCTGAGTCGTTTTAAAAGGAGCAGGCATTAAAGTGTAATGGGAAAATTACATTTAACCAATGATTTTCATATTAATCATTCATAATAAGATCTCCAATGCCTCTCAGAGTATATGACTTCTGTATCTGTGTGTTTCTCCTTGATGGAGACCACTGGGTTTGTTATGACTCCACACCATCTCCTTAACCCGTCTGTGCCGGATGCTTCGCGCCGACACATCTACCGCCGGTTACCGCGTTGCAGCTCCGAACCTCCCGCCGGCTGCTGCGTGGCGCAGCATTTTGTATTCGTCGGTCTTTTCATGACGCGTGCAGCAGAGAACGCACCGTCATTGGTTCAAATGCACATGAGGGCGGGTCTTGTTGGCCATTTAAAGCCATGTGACCACCAACATGTACTGTGGTTTGCTGAAAATCACGTCAATCAACCAGACATACACGTGCGTTATGAATTTTTTGAAAGACGAGCGAGAAGATGGCTCCGACAGAGGAGGATGTGGACAGCGAGGCCACTGCAGATCTGAGCCAGTGCCTTGCTCAAGGGCATTGACTGGAGGATAAAGGTGGGTGATTATTTTTGTTTTTTTATGTGTGTATGTGTGTCCGTGTACATGCATTTATGTTTAAAAAAAAAAAAATAAAGATAAATTGTACCTGCGACTGAACGTATTGTAGTGTATATTTCCAATAAAAATACTTTGAAAAAAAACTTCACTTATATGTAGTACATCGTACTGTAGTGCGTAAATTTCAGCGAGGCAGAGCTGTTTTTTCCAGTTATTTATTATGCTTGTAACTTATGATGTTATCTATATTTGTACAGCACTTTGGGGCAGTAGTAACTGTTTGTAAATGTGCTATAGAGATAAACTTTGACCTTGACCTTGACCATGGTTGCCTGTTTTGATCGCAGCAGTGCAGCGTTGTGCTGCATTTGGCCGCATGTACACACGAGTACAGCAAGAATCCATACAGAAGTGTGCGATTTGAGACACAGAAAAGATCTTTACCCACATAAAAGTGTTTTAATATACTTACAAAGTTGGCCGAGTCCAGGATCCCATCCTCCACAGGGTGGGTCAGGTCCAAGGTGAACTTCCATGAAGCACCCCTCTTGGTCTTCCTGCCAACAGTGGGCCTCTTCTGTTTGAGCTGCAGGGCAAGGAGGCTTTATTTATACTGCACACATGTGTCCCCCCAGCCTGCCTATGTATTGTATTGTATTAAGGGACCACTAAGGTCTATATAAAGAGACTTCAGATACAGTATTAGGGACCACTAAGGTCTATATAAAAGAGACTTCAGATACAGTATTAGGGACCACTAAGGTCTATATAAAGAGACTTCAGATACAGTATTAGGGGCCCACTAAGGTCTATATAAAGAGACTTCAGATACAGTATTAGGGACCACTAAGGTCTATATAAAAGAGACTTCAGATCAGTATTAGGGGACCACTAAGGTCTATATAAAAGAGACTTCAGATCCAGTATTAGGGGACCACTAAGGTCTATATAAAAGAGACTTCAGATACAGTATTAGGGACCACTAAGGTCTATATAAAAGAGACTTCAGATACAGTATTAGGGACCACTAAGGTCTATATAAAAGCATCCAAAGACCACCATGTCATGGGACCTTTAAAGAGCAGATAAATCATTAATTGACGTAAACCACGTGGACAGGATCAGAACTCTACAGCAATAGTAAATGAATTAAATGAATTAATTAATTGAACCAGTCAGCACCTCATTTCAATAAAACCAGGGCCAGAAAACGCAAGATGGAGATCATGGAGTTAGTTTAATTTCTGCTGCTTTAATTTTAATTTTGAGCAATTAAAATAGGAGCTAGCTAATGAAAGTTGGTGTAAACCTGTGCCGAACTGACTACCGGGCCTTAGACTACATGTAGACCTGCAGCACACATCGCGTTTACCAGTCAAACGCAGTAAAACCACGGATATAAAATAAAACGCCATTCCTTCTATGGAGCCTGGTCTAACAAATGGAACACGTGTCAGCAGACGGCGACTACTACGAGCTAATGCTAACACTGCTAGCCTTCGTTATAAACCCGCTCAATGTTTAACACAAAGCTTCGTGGTTTACATGTGTACTTTGTTTCGTAGGTGACCGCAATACGTCGAGAAAAAGCATAAAATTAATACTAAAATGCGTAAATTGCGGCGCAGCTGACAGGACTTACCGGCGCCATTGAGAGAAATCAGACCGGGAAAGGGAGAACCGGAGGTGACGTAGCAGTGACGTAGATGGCCCTGACCAAATATGGCATCCCGATTATCGCTGCAGAAATAGATTAGATTCAACTTTATTGTCATTACACAGGTACAGGTACAAGGCAACGAAATGCAGTTTGGGTCTAACCAGAAGTGCAATAGCAGTGAGTGCAGGATATACACTGGTCCCATGAGTGCAGGACATGGATATATACTGAATAAATATAGAGATTAATACTATTATAAACAGAATTTTACAGATGGGTTTGTCCTATGAATATAAAATATAGATAACAAGTATTGTGAGCAAGATTTACAGCTGGATATGTACTGAATATAATATACAGTTTGGGTATTACTATAAGTAGAAATTTTACAGATATGTACAATGAACATAACATGAGCAAGATTTACAGGTGAGTATGTACTATGAATATATATACAGGCGGCTATTATAGACAGAGTTTTTACAGATAGATATAATAAGTTAGGCTAAAATGAGCAGTGTAACAATGATTTAAGGTAGTATAAATAAAGTTTGGGCAGAAGCTCTCCATGTCATCACTGGGGGCTAGATAAGACTTTTGGACACCACACTACTGCACTAATGCAACCTGCACAATTACATTTTAGAATATTATTTAAGCAGTTGCACATTTCTGTTTACCCATACTGTGCATATTCAAATATTTGTTCTTTTATTTCATTTTTATTCATATTATTATTTCATGTATATTGTATGTATGTATATTTTTCCAGGTATTTCATGTATATTCTGTGAACACTGGAATTTCCCACTTTTCTTGGGATCAATAAACAACTATCTATTTATCTATCTATCTATCTATCTATTTTAGAATATTATCTATCTTGGTGCTACATTTTAGAATAAATTTCTGTTTACCCATACTGTGCATATTCAAATATTTGTTCTTTTATTTCATTTTTATTCATATTATTATTTCATGTGTATATTGTATGTATGTATATTTTTCCAGGTATTTCATGTATATTCTGTGCTTGTGACTGTGTTTGCTGCTGTAACACTGGAATTTCCCACTTTTCTTGGGATCAATAAACAACTATCTATCTATCTATCTATCTATCTATCTATCTATCTATCTATCTATCTATCTATCTATCTATCTATCTATCCGAATTAAAGTGCAGTGGAAAGTATTTGCATATTACAGTTAAAGTATGGTATTGCAGATGTATATGTAAACAACTGGTACTGGGAATAAACAGTCAGTAGTGCAGATTTAAATGTAAGTAGTGCAAAAAAGATGCAGGTATAACCAGTTGTTACTATAGTAACAGTCCGCAGTGCAGGTGAACATTATAGTTTGCAGATAAAAAATGGAGGCAGGTGTGGGGAGGGAGAAGAGTCTATCAGTGTATGAAGGGGAGTCTTAATGAGGGTTAGAGTTCAATGAAGAGACAGCTCTGGGGGAAAAACTGTTCTTTAGTCTGCTGGTCCTGGTCCTGGTCCGGAGGCACCTGAACCGCCTGAAAATAGACATTTCCACACATGAATCTGGCGGAGAAAAATAGCGCGATTAACGAGTTGTGAGGAGACTGATTGCTTTGCTGAACTCACAACTAACTGCCAGTCAGGTTCATGACTTAAATCACATAAGAGTTGAAGTTTTGTCTGTGGTTTCAGGAGCTGGGTGGTTCAGGTTCAAAGGTCAACCACAGCCAAAACACGCCTTGATAATAAACCTGCTGACACACACACACACACACACACACACACACACACACACACACACACACACACACACACACACACACACACACACACACACCCAACTGATGAGTCAGAGAAACCACAACATGCATTCTTCTCTCCACTGTGGTGCCGTTTGGAGGCATGGCGCGCAGACAGGTGCAGACACGCACAGGTGAGTCTTCATCGTCACGCTCAAGCGGGCCGTCTGAGTCTCTCTCCGTTGCCATGACTACGAATGCAGATACACAACAAACAAAAAAAAGATGCTCCAGCACACAAAAAAAAACGAAACAAAAGTAATCATTATTTTCCATCCAAAACATTCTGCAGGCTGCACATCCTGGAGTTTATTATTATTATTAATTGTAATTTCCTCACTGGAGATAAATAATAAACAATAATAAAGAAACAGCTTTATTAGTGCATGTATAGGTAGGCTACTAAGCATGTGTGTAATAACATTGTAAATCCCCCATGTGGGATTCATAAAGTTTACATTATTATTATTAATAAAGACCAGCGGTGTGTAACCCCGTATTCTTGTATAAATTATATATTCTATGTATGTTTACATAAGATGATCAAATCTTAAAATTAGCCGATTAAAGTTTCAGTCAGGTGAAGTCAATAACCCAGTTGTTGACTAGCTTGACAACCCGTTTAACCGTAAGGCGTCAACATTTTATAAAAACTCAATTCATTTAACCAGTAGCATATGTGACAACTTGAGAATAATTTGGCAGAGAGACCTTGAGTGCACAATTGACATGGATACATGGAAACAGATTTTAGCTAATAATGGGTAAATATATTAAGGAAGCTAGAGGGAAATTTATTCAATATAAAATTTTGCACCGGTACTACTGGACGCCAAATAGGCTTTTCAAAATAAGACTAATAAGTACCAACACATGCTGGAAATGTAAAACTGAGATGGGTACCTTTTTGCATCTCATATGGGAATGCTCTATGGTAAAACCTTTTTGGCATAACATGCTGGAGTTCTTGGGGACGTGGGCAGGGGTAACCTTGCCGATATCTCCGAGATTATGCCTTTTGGGAGATAAAAGAAACAGAAACGCCAACCCTGACAAAAAGTGCATATTCAAGTTGTGATGGTTGGGATAGCCTCTGCTGCCAGAATTATAATGAGACACTGGAAATCACCCATAAACCCAACAATGCAGGAGTGGAAACTCCTCATGAGTGAGACAGCATCATATGAGGTTATGTTGGCCAGGATAAGGGGCAAAGGACCGGGGACATTGGGGATTTGGGACTACTTTATGGCCCACCTGACTTCCAACTAGTAGCCTGATTGTGAGATTATAACTGGGTTTTCATGCCATATTTATTTCATTTGCTGATATTTTGTTTGATTGTTTTACTTAACCAATACTACTGTGCTTTTGTCTGCTTACTCTGAACATTTTTTGTTTTTCATTTTCACATTCCTTGTGACCAGGATAACTTATGCTTTGACTGAACTGTTACCTCAATTCTGATTTTATTTGTTTTCTGTAAGCTGTACCATATGAGCTATTGTTTGTCATATTTGCAAATAAAAATTAAATTACAAGAAAACTCCGATTACTCCTGGCTTTTCATGCTTTGAGTACATGAAGCGGTTTGGCAGCTGACGAGTTCCTCTTGATGGTTTCTACATGTGGTCCTGGGTGCGGTCTGGTTTTCTGGGTCTGTGTAGGAGCGTTGGTGGATCTGCTGCTTCCAGGGGCTTTTCCCTCCACAGGTCTCTGTTTCTGAACAGTTTGGGGACGCAGCCTGAGCCTTACGTCATCAGTTGTAATTAGTCACGGTAATTAACTTAATGAATTAATTAAAGAGGGAGGATGTTGGATGGTATGGATCCGGTCCAACTCTAAAAGGGGGCACTACTATGATCGCATCAAAATGACTAAAACATTAACCCTCCTGGTGTCCTCGGGGTCAAATTTGACCCATTTTCAAAAAGTTTCTAAATCAGAAATTTGGGTAAAAATAAAAATACATTAAAAAAAAATAAAAGTGGGCGGTACCATAACGACGTTCCTCACAAGTTAAATAACTGATCAGTTCACTATTTTCACTGAATTTGGGTGTTTTAATTTCCTAGCATTTTAAGAAATAAAACATTTAATAACACTGATAAAAGTGATAAAATGTAGGACAAAAAAAAAACAGAATATTGGACAAAGACATAGTTAAAAAAAAGTGAGAAAGAACTTCGGGAAAAGTTAGAAAACATCAAAAAGTGACAAATGTCGGCAAAAGCTTAAAAAAACTTAGTCAAAAAAAATAGTAATAAAATGCCTACGGGAGGTTTTAATTTTATATTTTGACCCAGAAAGACTAAATGTGGGTACAGAAAGACAACACGAGGGTTAGGGTGACGTCACCGAGACATCCCGACCGAACCTGTGAAACGACGGATTATCAGAGACAGAAACCCAGACGTGGTTTGCAGTTTTTTGTCCATTTGTTTCGTTTTTTTTTTTTTTGCCATCTCCAGTCAGGTGACAAAGGCCTCGAGTGAACACAAAGTTTGCAACTCTCCACCCTCCCCAACCCGATCGAGTCCCTCAAAACAAACACGCCTCACTGCAAACCGCCGCACACGGCTCTACACACACACACACACACACTGATGCCTCTCAAAACAAAATGCAACACTCCCTTTTGTATTTGGGGGTGGGGGGGGGGGGTCGGTGGTGGTTGGGGGGTGGCGGTCTTTGTGGCCTGTGAGGTGTTGAACGCACCCTCGCGCCCCCTCAAACTACTACAGACAGACTGGCATCACGAGGGGGAAAAAAAAAAAAAAATCACTGAAGTTTGTTTCTGTTCTTCTGGATGGGAAGACAAAATAAAATGAAATAAAAACACTTCTCTTTTCTTAGTTTGTGGAGCTCTGACATGCCGGGTGGACCTGGGGTGGACCTGGGGTGGACCTGGGGTGGACCTGGGGTGGACCCGGGGACCTGGGGTGGACCCGGACGGGACCTGGGTGGACCCGGGGTGGACCTCAAGTGCTCGTTA
>CM049392.1:24346143-24373643 GCA_026937815.1 Etheostoma perlongum | reverse complement strand
CATGGACATTTAGATGTCTCAGTAGTATATAAATGTCCTATATTTTTAGATTCTCAGTAGTATATGAAATTCCTATATGGACATGGACATTTAGATGTCTCAGTAGTGTATGAAATGTCCTATATGTACATGGACATTTAGATGTCTCAGTAGATATGAAATGTCCTATGTACATTTAGATGTCTCAGTAGTAATGAAATGTCCTATATGGACATACATTTAGATGTCTTTCAGTATATAAACCTATAACATTTAGTCCTATATGTACATTTAGATGTCTCAGTAGTATATTTTGTCCTATATGGACATGGACATTTAGTTGTCTCAGTAGTGTATGAAATGTCCTATATGAATTTCAGATTAAGATGGACATTTAGATGTCTCAGTAGTATATGAAATGTCCTATATGGACATGGACATTTAGATGTCTCAGTAGGACATGAATAAAATGTCCTATATGGACATGGACATTTAATGTCTCAGTAGTGTATGAAATGTCCTATATTGACCGGACATTTAGATGTCTCAGTAGTATATGAAATGTCCTATATGTACATTTAGATGTCTCAGTAGTATATGAAATGTCCTATATGGACATGGACATTTAGATGTCTCAGTAATTTTTTCATCAAATGTATGAAATGTCCTATATTGACATGGACATTTTGATTTCTCAGTAGTGTATGAAATGTCCTATATGTACATGTACATTTAGATGTCTCAGTAGTATATGAAATGTCCTATATGGACATGGACATTTAGATGTCTCAGTAGTATATGAAATGTCCTATATTGACATGGACATTTAGATGTCTCAGTAGTATATGAAATGTCCTATATGGACATGGACATTTAGATGTCTCAGTAGTGTATGAAATGTCCTATATGTACATGGACATTTAGATGTCTCAGTAGTATCAACAAATGTCCTATATGGACATTTAGATGTCTCAGTAGTATATGAAATGTCCTATATTGACATGGACATTTAGATTTCTCAGTAGTATATGAAATGTCCTATATGGACATGGACATTTAGATGTCTCAGTAGTATATGAAATGTCCTATATTGACATGGACATTTAGATGTCTCAGTAGAGTATGAAATGTCCTACATGAACATTTAGATGTCTCAATAGTGTATGAAATGTCCTATATGGACATGGACATTTAGATGTCTCAGTAGTATATGAAATGTCCTATATTGACATGGACATTTAGATGTCTCAGTAGTATATGAAATGTCCTATATGGACATGGACATTTAGATGTCTCAGTAGTGTATGAAATGTCCTATATGTACATGGACATTTAGATGTCTCAGTATATGAAATGTCCTATATGGACATTTAGATGTCTCAGTAGTATATGAAATGTCCTATATGGACATGGACATTTAGATGTCTCAGTAGTATATGAAATGTCCTATATTGACATGGACATTTAGATGTCTCAGTAGAGTATGAAATGTCCTACATGAACATTTAGATGTCTCAGTAGTGTATGAAATGTCCTATATGGACATTTAGATGTCTCAGTAGTATATGAAATGTCCTATATGGACATGGACATTTAGATGTCTCAGTAGTATATGAAATGTCCTATATTGACATGTACATTTAGATGTCTCAGTAGTATATGAAATGTCCTATATGGACATTTAGATGTCTCAGTAGTATATGAAATGTCCTATATGGACATGGACATTTAGATGTCTCAGTAGTGTATGAAATGTCCTATATTGACATGGACATTTAGATGTCTCAGTAGTATATGAAATGTCCTATATGGACATTTAGATGTCTCAGTAGTGTATGACAGAGGAAAAGACGTGAGAACGCTCGGGCGATGGATTTTCCTCCTCTATTCTTACTGAGCTGGACATTAAGGAGCTCTTATTGCATAATTCAGAGTTGTTGAAGCATGGTATTTTATTGTGAAGGACAGAAGTAAGATCCGGTAGTTTGGACAGCAGTGTTGGGACTTTCTTTAACTGTCTGTCTCCAGCGGTGTCCGGTTACGCCCGAGGGTAGCGCACCGCCGATAGCGTCCTTTAGCCGGCTCTTGTAAAGTAAAAGCTAAAGTAACAAGTTAACACCATATACCATTGAAAGATAAGAAGTCACACGATAGGTTTACACCATTAAATTAACTTAAAACATCAACAGATCATTTATATTCATATTTTAACAGATATTTTGATAGCCAATCCGCGTCCGAACGTGGACACAGTGACGTTAGAAGAGCACAGCGGTCACGTGTTGGATAACCGAGTTTTGCATTTTTTTTTGGGTCAACTGCGTGCAACAGGAGTCCCAGGAATGGTCTGCCGCGCCTGCATACCTGGTAGTCTATCCTCTTGATGTGGGGGACGTCCATGTTGTGGGTGGAGGGGCACATATCTTCATGCTTCTTGTTGGTGAAGATGTCGATACCCACCAGGTTAACCTACAGAACAAACACGGGGTGTATTACAAAGGGGCGTCTGGTGTTAAAGGAACAAGATTCCCAATTCCAATCTCTATGTATGGTGAAGGGTATGTTATGATGGGGTGTGTGTGTGTGTGTGCATGCATAGTATCCTGATCCATGTAATAACCGGCCTTTAATAATAAAATGTGCCTGCCTCTATGGGGATTTAACGTTGATGTATACTTATGCCCCCTTGTATTTTAAGGAACAACATTTTTGGATGGATTTTTTTTTTTTTATTAAAGGCATTAAGATCAATTTCCAAAAGATGATTTTTTTAAAAAAAAATCCTCTTCAGTCAACTTCAGCATAGGTTCATAAACTTATGCCGACAATGAAAACAATCGTCAGTAGCAGCCCAACAGTACACATTTAAGTCACTAAGTGATGAAAATGCACAGCAGTAATCTTAAATTTTCTTTTTATTGTGACTAAGTCCCACACGAGGACAAAGTACAAGTGGGAGCGAGCACGCTGGTGTTTAAATAAAAAGATAAGGAGATTTGGCTTTGCTGAAGAGACACCTGTGCCAGCTCGGCTCAGCCTGGGCTGTAACCCGAGAACCCTCGGGTCTCCGGCACCACCGGCCGAGTTTAATTACCCAACCCCATTTTAAGTGTTGCTCTGCCACTCGACTGGACGGGGCTACACATGCACACTTTAAGGATTTTACCTTGGCATGTCCGTGCTTGCCGGTCTTGGAGGTGGACATCTCCACGATTTTGCAGGGACGTCCCTTCAGCACCACATACCCGTTCTTACGCAGGGCAGAGCACTGCATCGGGATGGTGGCGGAGGCGCCAGACTCACCAGTCGTGAAGTCACAATCGGGATCTGCCATGGTGCAATGGGTCAGCCGTGCTGCAAAACACATCCACAGATCCTTTATCGTACCACCCAACACGCAAACTCATCAATTAACTGCATGGCGAACTACTGCACAAATCAGTACAGCTGTCTTTTCCTATCTAAAAACCATTACATGGCTCTTTTTTGTTGCGTGTCTTACATTTAATGGCAATATTTCAATTCTATATTTAGGTTCTTAACGGTTGCAGCACTTGCTCTATTTATTGCGTTGTATATACACCAAACCTAAGGCAAATTACACGTAAAATACTTACAATAAATCTCACTCAGATTTGCTTTTCTAGCATCACTATTTTCTTGTTTCTGTAAGATCCGGCTGGACCATAATGGGGACAAAGTCATCTGGAAGTGCACCACATACCCAGCTGCAGCTGCATGTTGCACATTTAACTGTATCGACTTTTTCAATTAAAGTTGTTTAAGTGGAAAAACAACAAGTTTAAGTGGAAAAACAACAAGTTGACGTTTTTGGCCAGGGACACGACGTCACCTTACAGCTCATAAAACAATAGCAGACTATGTTTTTAATATATAAAGATATAAAAACTATAGAAAATATAACTCTAAGCTTGTAATTGTAATTTTAGCAGTCTGACATTAGCTGGAGTTTCCAAGAGCAACAGTGCCAGATAACGGTTAAAATGCTGCCTTCAGGGGCTCCCGGGACGGTTAGATTTCCCCGTGTTGGGATGTTGTTATTCCGACTCAACCACTCAAAATGTTGCTTTACCTGACTCGTTATCAGGGTTAATGCTAATAAATAACTTTTTAAATAATCTAGTTTACTTTACGAAGACACAAAAAATTTATTACAACTTAACACCGCATTACAAATTACGTTAACAAAATGTATACGCGATAACGTCTGCTATATGAATTAATACTACACAGCTTCGCATCATAAACATAATTACTTACGTTCACCATGTTACTATATTTACTTACTACATTACTATATATATATATAAATACACACACATTAGTAATTTCACACTAGTTAGGCAATTCGGGGAGTTGTTGTTCCGACATGAGGTGGCGTTCATGTGAATTTTTCCGATTTTCCGATTATTCCGCCACGACTTTGAACGTTGCGTAAAAGCCAACTAATAACGGTCGGTAGCTAGGCAAACACCAGATATTAGCGCGAGTCAAATTAACGCCTCACGCGGACAAACTCACGCTGGCCGCGAGGTATAAATAACCGGCACGCGCTGCTGCTCGCGCCGCTGCTCCACAACAGCGCGAGCTCCGTTATCCGTTAGCTAACGCGATGCTAACATGCTAACCGTTCATTCAACTCGGTCGACAGCGGCCCTGTACGTCGTTATAATCGGCATTTAAAAAGCCGGATCGATGGTGTTGAACGCGTACCCCACCCCAGACCCCCCACCCCCTAAAAGAACAGCCATTATCGGAGAGAATGACAACCGACTTCCACCGACCGCGCCGAAGGCCGCAAGCCCCCCGTTGATTCAACCTGGACCACGGACACCCACACCCCGAGTCCACCGAGCACTTCCACTACTTCCACAGCTGCTTATACCACCGCACGGCTACTTTAGTACACGTTAATCCTTTATGGTGCACTTTAAAAACCCGTTAAGTCCTCCGTTTATCCACCCCAAGGCAGAAACACGCGCCATGCCACACTTACCTTCCAAGAAAAAGAGGACCGAAAGTGCGCATGCGCGGCCAACTTTACTGCGGCATCCGTAGAGGGAGAAGGGGAGGGGCACGTTTACGTGTTCCGGTTGTTGACTGGCTGAAAGGGTTGCCAGGTCTGAAGGAGTCAGACATGGCAACCCGGCTCTCAGATAAGGGGAGGAAAAACGCTGAGAATATCTATATATATATATATATATATATATAAAATAGTTAGTGCACTCTCTCCTTATGTGTTCCGGTTGTTGACTGGCTGAAAGGGTTGCCAGGTCTGAAGGAGTCAGACATGGCAACCCGGCTCTCAGATAAGGGCCATCTGCAGGGTTTCCAGGGGAGGAAAAACGCTGAGAATATCTAAGAATAGTTAGGGCACTCTCTCCCACCACCGTCACAATTTATTAAATATAAACTGTTGTACAAATGTCTAGTAAGGGTGGAAGTAGTACTCTGATCTTTTTTTTTCAGATCTACAAATCACCATAATATTATATCAGAGACGGTCAAAAAATACAATTAAAGGACCCGGCATATAATTTGTAAACTGCATGTAATAAAGTCAGTATGATTGAACAATATTTTTGGTTTATTTAAAATCTAAACTGGATGTTTTTCATACTATACTCCTGCCATGGAAGCCCATTTCCACCAATTATTTAAAAAAAAATAAAATAAAAGATTCCTCTGAGAGATAATTCAAAAAATAATGAGAATAATAATTATTTAGTATCTCATTAAACATCCAAATGTTAATTAACATCTCACAAACAATTTCTTACAGGTTTAGAAATCATTAACAAATACTTTGCATAACATAAAATGTTATGTGCAACAATAAACCGTTAGAATAACTTAAATTATAGCACTACGACTACTTTTTTTAACGCTTTAGATTAGATTAGATTAGAGAATACTTTATTCATCCCACAGTGGGGAAATTCCTTGTTACAGCAGCGTTTTCTACAATAAAAGCAAAACAAACAAACAAATAAACACACAAGAAAAACAGGCAAACAACAGCCAATGGGCAGAAGGTAGAGGTGTTGTAAAGTGCGGTTGCCATAGTACAAGAAACAATATTGAGGTGTAAGTAAGTGACGTTAAACTTAAATTGAATATGTAATTAAAGTAATAAAGCAAAAGTAGGTAACCATAAATACATGATATTTACCTGTGACCATAAATAATATTGAAAAAGTAAGTACTTGTAATGGAAAAATATAAATACAGATACAGATGTACAGAAAGTGTGGAGTATAAATAAAAAAACAGGATGAGAAACTACATTATCAGGTAGTGCAGGTGTTGTAGAGTCTGACAGCGGCCGGGATGAATTTAAATGCTATTTATGTGATTATTATTATTAATATTATTATTATTATTATAAGTTATTATTGACTGGTGCTGAGAGAGTGCAAAAAGGCATATTGTATTTCATTGCTTTGGTACTCTGTACTAAGGTGCATATGACAATAAACTTGAACTGAACAATTATAATATAATTAATAAGTAATTATAATGCCATTGTTTGTTAAATAACTAGTAAAATAACTACTAAATCACCATCAATTCACCATTTATTATTAATGGTTATTATAAAGTGTTACTGTGACCAACAGTGTGGAGGATTCTTTGGTTTCTTCACAGTTTTTCATCCTACTTAACAGCTTATGTCATATATTTATATTAATTACATTAATTATATTTGAAAGGGAAGTTTGGATGGATGGATGGATGCATGGATGGATGGATGGATGGATGCATGGATGGATGGATGGATGGATGGATGGATGGATGGATGCATGGATGGATGGATGGATGCATGGATGGATGGATGGATGCATGGATGGATGGATGGGATGGATGCATGCATGGATGCATGCATGGATGGATGGATGGATGGATGGATGGATGATGCATGCATTGATGGATGGATGGATGCATGGATGGATGCATGGTTGGATGGATAGATGGATGCATGCATGGATGGATGGGTGCATGCATGGATGGATGTATGATGCATGCATTGATGGATGGATGGATGCATGGATGGATGGACATTTGGATGGATGTAGAATGGATGGATGCATGCATGGATGGATGCATGGATGGATGGATGGATGGATGGATGGATGGATGCATGCATGCATGGATGGATGCATGGATGGATGAATATTTGTGGTACAAATCAAGTGATTCAGAATTTCAACATTACAGATGTGTGTTACCGTCTTTTGACTGATTCCAGTGATTCAGACAAGGTGAAAACATACACTCACATGCATGTTACACACCCACAAACACACACCCACCCACACACACCCACCCACCCACACACACACACACATCCGTATATATGTTCACAGTCTTGATACGTACAAAAAGTTGAAATACAAATAATACCACAATAAAAACATTGTATTATTTTTTTTTTTTTAGAAATTCTTATAGCTATGTTCTCTATTCTGTAGAAAGACAACTAAGTTTTAATAAGTGAACATTATTTTTTTGTCTCTCTAAAATGATCAGTAAGATATTATAACGAAAATTCTTACAGTATATATAAGAATCTTTTTTTTTTTTTTTTTTAAATCTATGGTCTCTCAAGCTGACCCTGCCTCCTGACCTTTATTCACAGGGTGTTGATTAATGCTAACATCCTGCACATGTAAAAGGCTTCAGCTGGCTTTAAAGCGGCATCGCTTGCACCTAGCGCATCCTTTAAGATCAATAAACAATGAAAGAAATATCAAGTAAAAAAGTGAAGTAACCACTTCCCTCTCTCGCAGCCTGATCACAATCTCACAAACATCAGAGACCATCGTCAAAAGGTCAAAAGAATAGAAAATGTCCTCCAAAGGGATGCTGAAACCCATCCTGCTCGCTTGTTTACAAGCGGCTCTGGGTGTGCGCATCAACCATAATTCGTAAAATATAAGTTTAATAGTAAATTATCCAGTGTACAATCTTGACTCATGTGACTGTGACTCATGAGACAAAAGCCCAGACGCTCTACAATTTCAAAACGTTCAATTTACAGCTCAGTGTGGTGAGAAAAATGCTTCAGGGCTCATGTAGAAACTCTCCGTGTCCAGTTTGTGCAGTCAGACCAGTCTGTGTATTGCCTTTAACTTACAATTCATAACAAGTGACGACAGGTCTAAACATGTATGTCACCATGCAAAAATGCACAACTAAATAAACAGTGATGAACTACAGTACGGCGAAAAAAAGAGTAAACTCGGGAGCGTTAACCCAAAATCAAACTTCTGTGGAAAGTCTTCGCTCAGATTGCCGATCACAACTAAAACCCCTCCCATCTGAGAGCAAATACACAACGGACAGATTTACAGAGGTATGACAAAAAGAAAGCGAGACGGTTATTTTTCCTTCTTCAGCGTTCTCACCTGCTTTTTGCGAAGTCTGTCCTTTACATCAAAGTGAGTATTTACACAGGTGGACACCGAACAGCAGGGACACAAAAAGGTGGAGTGAAACTTCCAGAAGTTGACAACTACTCTACAGCCAAGTTCTTCTTGTGAGAATGATTTTGTTATTGGGTTGATGTTGCAGCAATTATACAATATCTACAACCCTCCTTCCTGTAGCAGAAACACACCAGGACCAAGCAGCTGTGCAACATCCTCAACGACAAGTGTAAAATGTTTAATTTCCCCATGGACACGCACTGTGTTGTATGTAGTGTTTTTCTCTCGTGAAGGGGAAAGAGAGAGTGTTTTAGCAGCAGCAGGACTCAGAATGAGTGTTCACACTGTGAGCAACACCGTCCTCAAGTCCATTCCCCTCCTGCATGATCGACGTGCACGTCGGCCACCGCTCAACTTCTCAGGGTTTCCCAGATTTTGAGGCAATTTCGCTTTGATTGAAAAATACCTGACGGTTTAAATTTTTTGCTACAAGAAGATATTAGTCTAGAAAACACTGAGATTGAGTCATCACTATCAGAAGTGTTTGAGGTGATAATAACAACAACAACAAGGAACGTCATACTAATATATAATGAGTCAACATCTGGCCTTTTAACCCTTGTGTTGTCTTCACCTTTGGGACCCTCTCGTGTCCCTCGCGTCAAACTGACCCGTGACTTATTTGGGGTTTTAAAAACATTTCCGAAATAAAATTTTACTTCTATTAACAAATATTGTCTTTAACCCTTGTGTTGTCTTCCTGTTAACCATGAAATTGCCCTTCCAGGTCAACATTTTTCAAAGAAATTGTGCTTTTCCAATGTTTTTTGTCCTTATTCTGATTTATTTGTCACTTTTTCCAGCTTTTGGCGCTTTTTTTTTTTTAAAAACCCGAGCTGGTTTAATAACAGGTTTTACACTTATTATTGGAATTTATGGTCAACAAATCTCATTTGTATCAAATTACACATGAGGTTTTAGTTAAAAAGGCAGAAATTACGAATTATTTTACCTAATAGTTAAGATCTGAGGATGTTGAGTGGATCACAGATGGGTAGATGTCAGAGTTGAGTCCGGATACTGTTTCTAAAAATAATTCAAATTCTATAAGATTAAATAAAACACCCCAAAAAATTCAATGAAAGTAATCATTAATTTTACCTGATGAATGTTGTATGGAATCATCCATGTTATTTTTGGGCAATTTGGTTGAAAGAAATCTAATACTTCAGATATAAAACACTTTGAAACGGGTCAGTTTGACCCGAGGACAACACGAGGGTTAAAGTTGACTCAGACTCGTAAAACCACGCTTACGACGGCTAGAAATTAGGAAAGTGTGAAAATGAAGTGTCCACATTCAACGTATCCTCATACATTGGTTTGTGTGATATTTTACAAAAAGTTACGCACAATTATTCGTGTGCCATCCTACGAATGTTGTCAACATAAGCAACCAAAACTACTTGCTAAGGTTTTGGAAACGGGTCATGGGTTAAAATAAGTACGTTTGTTACATCTCTTACGTATAAGTATTAGTTAAACAAGTACAAGTTTACAAGTAAGTTGACATAAGTCAACATTGACTTTTGCTTTTACATGGGACACGAGCAAAGGCCTCCTGACTGAAAGTGACCCCTCCATCCACCCCAACCTCCTCCCTACATGGACTTTGTCCATCTTTATACTACATCACCTGCCCTCCTCCTTTGAGGCAGCCCTGCACGTCCTGGCACATGATTACTAGGGCCATATACAAATGCATTACTTTTCATAAGAAAACGGCAAAATCTATTTTTAACCCTCTTCCCTTTCAGGACCCTCTTATTTGGGGTTTTAAAAACAATTCTGAAATAAAATTTTAATTCATAATCTATTAACAAACATTATCTTTATCTCAATTTATCTCAATTTCCAACAGCTGAGATAACATCTATGTTTAGGGAATGCAATCAGTCTTTACTAGAACACAATTAAACATGGAAGTGGGGTTAGTTTTTTGTCATAAGGTTATAATTCATGTTAAAAATGCACTTTGTGATTATTCTTATCTTGGAAAAAGTGGTCATATCCAGAATAATTTTCTGAATTGAGTCAGGAATACATGTTTATCACAGGAAATAAGGCAAGGCCGTTGATTTTTCAGGTAGAAAAAAATGTAACTTGTACTATTTTTCTTCTTCTAAAAATTTGAAATGGGTCAATTTGACCCGAATACCGTACAAAGGTTAAGGTGCGAGATGAGTCTAATAAAAGTCTGACTGTATGATACCCGCTTTGAGGCATGTCAGATTGTCTGAGGAATGTCAAAATGCTGAATTGTAGCTCTTAATATTGATTGAAAAACAAACCGATGGAAGAAGAGACACTCACACTCTCAACACTCCTCAATCTCAGGTTTTGAATATGAAGGAAAACAAGCTTCGTCCACAGCGCTCACATTTCAAGTTGCTATTTTGCAAAGTGACTTTTGGGTAATGTTTTCAGCTGTAGCATTACATCAGTGTTCTGTGTCCTTACATGCCGCATATTGGTTTATTAGATGTGGGTCGTACTTCGTTGTTGGTGGAGGAACGAAACGTAGGACCAAAGACTTCACCATGTTTCCTTCACGGGTGTCTTCTAAAACCATCCAAAAATCACAGATTGCAAAGGAGACTATGGTATCTTCTAGTCAGCAGCAACTGTGTCTGGGAAGGCTGATGTTCTTTCCTGCTTGTCCACGATAAAATATTTGGTTTCGAGTTTATCAATCGATGTACTTTGTTTTCAATGAGCTAATATATTTGGGAGAGGAAAACACAAGGCCAGACTGGGGGGAGAACTTCAGCCGGCTTAGCGTGGATCTACTGAAGTGATTTTGGTTAAGTCCAGACTGACGTGATGCTACCTTACCGACCAGTAACGTTACTCACTACAACACAGCGCAGTAAAATACGCCTGATTGGATCAGCACCAACAAGCAGAGTCCAACAACCAATCGTACTCGCAGTGTGAACACCCTGTGAGAAATCATTAATGTGCTACACAGAGAACTTCTCCGCAGCTCCCCCGTCCGATCAATCGGGGAAGTCAAAGGCTACTCGGCATGATGGCAGTGTCCTTTAAAGTCTGGATCTAAACCCCCGAAGAACAACCATCCGCCCAATCTAACTGTCCGCAGGCAATGGGGAAGGCGTCGGCCGCCGTCGGTGTGTGGAGACACCTTTCCTCCATCCAGACTCGTCCTCCGGCTGCTCAACCGTCCATTCAGCAGCTCGTTAATTTCCTCCACAAACACACACACACACACACACACACATATATGGTATACGCACACATACACACACTGTCCTCCTGGCATCCCTCGCTCCTGACGTCGGGCGATGATCAGAGTGAAGAAGAGGAGGGTTCTGGGTCGAAGGAGAAAGGTTACCAGTTCATCATGGAGCTTCTGTTGAGGGTCATGAAGAAGACTTGACTGCTGCCTCCAGAACGCACCGAGGCAAAGAAAACCTGCAGGAAGGAGACAGCGTTAGCCTTTTCTATATCGGCGACGAACTCACAGCAAGCGAGTCGGCGTGTTGATGACATTTCTAATAGAGCCCGACCGATAAAGGATTTTTAAGGCCGATACCGATATTTGATTATTTAAAAATACGATATGCCGATATACAGTATATTTAAAAAACAAAATCCAGAAACGCGTTACAAAACATAAACATATTTCCATAACATAACGTTATTTATGAGTTCTCACTAAAATAATATGATAATAATTTGTTTTATTGTCACAACAGAACATCAAAATATATTAAAGTTCTGATAAATAAAATGTATAAAAATACAAACTTAAGATATGAAACTTAAAGTCCTTTGAACAAAAACACAATAACAAAAAAAAATCTGAGTTGCCAACAGGGACGTTGTAAAGCGTCCTCTGGTGGACAGACTATGCAACGCCATCACTAACAGGGACGTTGTAGAGTGTCCTCTGGTGGACAGACTATACAACGCCATCACTAACAGGGACGTTGTAGAGCGTCCAACGCCATCACTAACAGGGACGTGGACAGACCTATACAGACTATGCAACACCATCACTAACAGGGACGTTGTAGAGCGTCCTCTGGTGGACAGACTATGCAACACCATCACTAACAGGGACGTTGTAGAGCGTCCTCTGGTGGACAGACTATGCAACACCATCACTAACAGGGACGTTGTAGAGCGTCCTCTGGTGGACAGACTATGCAACACCATCACTAACAGGGACCACAGACTCAACACCATCACTAACAGGGACGTTGTAGAGTGTCCTCTGGTGGACAGACTATGCAACGCCATCACTAACAGGGACGTTGGTGGACAGACTATGCAACGCCATCACTAACAGGGACGTTGTAGAGTGTCCTCTGGTGGACAGACTATGCAACGCCATCACTAACAGGGACATTGTAGAGTGTCCTCTGGTGGACAGACTATGCAACGCCATCACTAACAGGGGACATTGGTGGACAGACTATGCAACGTCATCACTAACAGGGACGTTGTAGAGCGTCCTCTGGTGGACAGACTATGCAACGCCATCACTAACAGGGGCGTTGTAGAGCGTCCTCTGGTGGACAGACTATGCAACGTCATCACTAACAGGGACGTTGTAGAGCGTCCTCTGGTGGACAGACTATGCAACGCCATCACTAACAGGGCCGTTGTAGAGCGTCCTCTGGTGGACAGACTATGCAACACCATCACTAACAGGGACGTTGTAGAGCGTCCTCTGGTGGACAGACTATGCAACAGTTGTCAGACTCACCTTGTCATTCCTCTCTGACAGGAACTTCAGCCGCTGAGCTCGCTTGTGCATGAAAACTCCGTCGAGGTGTCCCGTCTCCACGGAGCGGATCTCAATGGCCTTCTCTCCCCAGCCCATGATCTGGTTGGAGTGGATGTAGGCTGCAGGGACAGGAGAGGGTACACACACACACACACACACACACACACACACACACCCACACACACACACACACAAACATACAGACAGACACACACAAACATACAGACAGACAGACACATTCACACGAGTTCATGCACAGATGCACACACAAACACACCAGTGCACGCTCACACACACACACACAGACACACACACACACACACAGACACACACACACACACACACACACACACACACACAAAACATACAGACAGACAGACACATTCACACGAGTTCATGCAGACACAGAGTGCACACACACACACACACACACACACAACATACACACACACACAAACATACAGACAGACAGACACATTCACACGAGTTCATGCACAGATGCACACACAAACACACCAGTGCACGCTCACACACACACACACACACAGACATAGACACACAGACACAGACACAGACACACACACACACACACACACACACACACAGAGGGGGATTGGACAGGAGAAGACTCAGCACCAGTCTCACACCCAAGCCAGTCACACATGGAGGCTCCTCTGCCTCGCCTCCGGGAGGAGATTATTGCAGCAGTTTCTGACTGATTTGAACAATCACCACCTCTTATCTCTTCTCGTGGCGTCGGGAAAAGATGGGTTGGGAACCGTAAGGTTGCCGGTTCAAGTCCCCATATGGACCAAAGTATGGTGGTGGACTGGTAGCTGGAGATATGCCAGTTCACCTCCTGGGCACTGGTGGCACTGAACCCCCCCTCAACTCAAAATAATGTAATTGATCCCCAGTGGGGAATAAAGGCCTAAATTATTACAATTAACACTCTGTTTTGTTAGTAATCACTACACACACACACACACACACACACACACACACACACACACACACACACACACACACACACACACACACACGACCTATTCATGCACTAATGGAGAGATGTCAGAGTGCTGGACCAGTGCCCTGCGGTTGGGGGGGGGGCGGTGCCTTGCTCAAGAGGTGCCCAGGAGGTGAAGTGGCATCTCTCCAGCTACCAGTCCACCACCATACTTTGGTGCGTATGTGTGGGGACTTGAACCGGCAACCCTCCGGTTCCCAACCCAACTCCCTACGGACTGAACTACTGCCCCCCTTAGAAACTCGGCGGTGGAGGCCACCTCGTCTCGGCGCTACACGGCTCGGGAGCACGGAAAAGCAAACTAGAGCCACGACTAGAGGGTGCAATTCCACAGCCGTGGAAAAGGGGGTCCAGGGGTCCACAATCCTGAGGAAAGAGATCGACCAGCAGCTGATTTGCAGGTAAAAAAAAACAACCAAAAAAAACGCTGCAACGCTGTCTGGGGGAGGGGGGGGAGGGCTTGGCTGTGAGAAACTCTGGTCTGAGACTAAAATAAACACAAACATGTTAACAGGTAGATGATGTCCACACGCAGAACACACAAGCACCTTCCTACATGTTTAAATCAGTCAGGATATCGTACACTGACATCAAAAATATAAATCACAGAGTGAAGGCCCAATGGAAAAAAACCACGGACGCGTTGATCGACTCGGATCATAAGATCCAAGATCCATCCTTTGTTTTTGTTATTTTTTTTGGGATCAAATGTTTTTTTTTTTTTTTAATTTTCATTCTACAAATTAAGAAAAATCACAGAAAGAAAGTGACGACCACAGCTTAAAAATAATACATAACACAAACAGACACACACACTCACACACAGGGGACCAATCACACATGCAAACAGAACACCAATTCCCATGATCCATCCTTGATGTGTTCGAGGAGTGTGCTTATATAACTAATAGATTCATTTAGATGCGCTGCAAGACTTTGGCTTTTTGAATCTGACTTGTAATCTGCTGAATCTCACAGATCTTGTTGTTGGTGTGTGTGTTTGATGAAGTGTTTTTCTTCGAGCCCATGCGATCAAGGATGAATGCAAGAATATTTTTTAAATATTTCAGTTGCGTACAGAACAAGAGGACAGAGGGCAACGGGGCAGACAAACAACACACAAGCATGTTCCCCCCATACAATATACTGTGTATACAAAAGGAAAGTGTCCAAAAGTAAAAGACGTTGAATGTGTGTGTGTGTGGTAGGGTGACCAGACGTCCCCGGTTTCCGGGGACAGTCCCCGGTTTTGGTGACCTGTCCCCGGCTGGATCTGTCCACGGAAATGTCCCCGGTTTTCACTGTGACTGACAGACCCGATACTGGAATGAAAGAAAGAAAACTCTGACCAAACGGAGCCGATCGAGCAGCGCTGCTCAGAGCTCAGAGATGTTTTAGAAAGCCGTATTTTACCATGCTAAAATCACTGATTATTTACATGGAGTCTGGTGGAGATATGCTGCTCTATACACGCTAAAATCACTGATTATTTACATGGAGTCTGGTGGAGATATGCTGCTCTATACATGCTAAAATCACTGATTATTTACATGGAGTCTGGTGGAGATATGCTGCTCTATACACGCTAAAATCACTGATTATTTACATGGAGTCTGGTGGAGATATGCTGCTCTATACACGCTAAAATCACTGATTATTTACATGGAGTCTGGTGGAGATATGCTGCTCTATACACGCTAAAATCACTGATTATTTACATGGAGTCTGGTGGAGATATGCTGCTCTATACACGCTAAAATCACTGATTATTTACATGGAGTCTGGTGGAGATATGCTGCTCTATACACTCTAAAATCACTGATTATTTACATGGAGTCTGGTGGAGATATGCTGCTCTATACACTCTAAAATCACTGATTATTTACATGGAGTCTGGTGGAGATATGCTGCTCTATACACGCTAAAATCACTGATTATTTACATGGAGTCTGGTGGAGATATGCTGCTCTATACACGCTAAAACCACTGATTATTTACATGGAGTCTGGTGGAGATATGCTGCTCTATACACTCTAAAATCACTGATTATTTACATGGAGTCTGGTGGAGATATGCTGCTCTATACACTCTAAAATCACTGATTATTTACATGGAGTCTGGTGGAGATATGCTGCTCTATACACGCTAAAATCACTGATTATTTACATGGAGTCTGGTGGAGATATGCTGCTCTATACACGCTAAAATCACTGATTATTTACATGGAGTCTGGTGGAGATATGCTGCTCTATACACTCTAAAATCACTGATTATTTACATGGAGTCTGGTGGAGATATGCTGCTCTATACATGCTAAAATCACTGATTATTTACATGGAGTCTGGTGGAGATATGCTGCTCTATACACGCTAAAATCACTGATTATTTACATGGAGTCTGGTGGAGATATGCTGCTCTATACACGCTAAAATCACTGATTATTTACATGGAGTCTGGTGGAGATATGCTGCTCTATACACGCTAAAATCACTGATTATTTACATGGAGTCTGGTGGACTTTTATGTTTTAAAAAGGATCTTAATCTTTAACAGAAAGGTCAGCCTCCTTAGAAATCCTTTCCATAATGTTATCAGACACTTAGAATATTAATCTGAGTCTGTCAGCAGCAAAACGAGCACTTTATGAACGTAAATACAAGCTGGACAATTCTCCCATTAACTTCCATTGTAGCTTGTTTCTCTGCTGCCGACTGCAGCGATCTCGTTTCATACTGCATCAATGTCAAAGGAACATCTTTCCTCAATAGTTTATATTGTATCCGATACTCAGCTCTAGGTCTAGTGTCCCCGTTTTAAGTTTTACAAAAATTAAAAACATGACGTGTTTTGGAGGTATTTACGCTTCTGAGCTGAAAATGTCCCCGGATTTAGTCTGAGACATCTGGTCACCTTAGTGTGTGGGTTGGGGGTAATGCTCTGTGGGACGTGTTGTTGTCATCTCATGCAGTATATGGATATTCAACACTTGACATTAAAGAGATATATTCAGTTTTTGAGCTGTTATGCTTTGGTCCCCCCTCCCCTGTTATGTGATGACAACATTGACACCAAATCCCTCCATGTGTGTCCACTGCAGCGCTCCATGATAACATCTTTTTCTTCTCCTCAGTTATTGATGTTATTTCTAATTATTTAGTTATTATTTAGTTATTTCAATCTAATTTTAATTGCCATCCTTTATGTAAACTTCAGTCTTTCTGGCACGAGAGAATTAAAAAAGGCCGAGGCGGTCTGTTCCTGATTAAGTTGTTTGCCTTCATCTGTGTTTTGATTTTGTCTTTTCTTTTTTTTTTAAGCAAACAACTGCTGAAGAAATGAAAGGGGGGGGGGACGGGGGGGACCATAGGTTTGGAGTCAAACCCGGGCCCACTGCATCGAGGAGTAAACCTCTATATATGGGCGCCCGCTCTACCAGGTGAGCTATCCGGGCGCCATTGATTTGATTTTCTATCCTGATGCGTAACGCAACAATCCAACATGGAAGGTTGCACTGAACCTTAATTTGCCTGAAAATGCATACATTGATTGATAAATAGATCCCACCTACATTGCCAATATTTACCACAGATGAAAGTAATAAAAAAGTGTCGCAGGCTCCTGGTCCAGATGCTTTTCTCTATTTTATTTTGCAGATGTTTCGGCCCTCAGGCCTCCAACAACCTGAGGGCCGAAACGCCCTCAAAACAACACAGAGAATGCATGTGGAGCCAGAGTGTGTGGCTCTTTTTTCACTTCCTGTGATGAGCGCGCCTTTGACATCACTACTTTTCTATATTAAATATTTCCCCCAGTCCCAATTTGTATTGCAATGTGCACCACTCAATCAACAAAATAAAAGCCCCAAGCAGGTACATATTGAAGTGTGAAAGTGTTAGCATGAAGCAGCAGAGCTATCAGTTTCACATGGACGACCTTGGCTCCTATTAGTATGTTTTCATCACGTTACCACATAAAGTTGAACAGTCTGTTCAACCTCCCCAAAAAACCTGTTGTATCCCAGGTAACGGAACAGGTGAGACTACAGTCTCGGCTTCTTGTTCAAAAGGTGGAAGTGAAAGCAGAAGGCAGGAGGAGAGAGAGGAAGTGTTGCTTTGAACGGAGGAGGAGTGGTAGAGAGTAGTGAGGGGGGTGAAAAGATGATCTGCTGAGACCGCTTATAGAGGTTTAGAAGTCAGGGGTCAAGGAGAAGCGAGCTGATTGGTTGACGTACCGACGGAGGTGGGCATCTCGCCCCACTGCAGCACCACGTCTTTGGTGATGCGTCCGTAGGTGTTGACGTAGACGCCCTCGTCCTCGTAGCACAGCAGCATCTCCATGCCGTCCGTCTTGGGCAGAACCACGATGGCGTGCGGGGTCACCTGACCCTGAATCTGCCGGGGCGACACACGGGAGGGGGTTGGAGGGGGTGGGGGCAGGGGATTAGGAGCTGTTGTGAGCCTACAGGGAGGTCTGGACTCTCCCCCTCCCCCCCCCCCCTGCTAACCCACCGTCCCCACCCCGAGAGAAGAAGAAACTGCTGCAACAATAGAGTCTCCCGCTCCTCAGCCACGCATTCGCCATGGAAACACACATGTGCACAGCGTGATTCATGCCTGCCAAAAGCAATGTGAGGCGGTTGCTGTGGTTACCGTCTCCTTCCCCCGGTCCATCTCTTACTGTAACCAGACCAGTGTTAGAGGGGGGGACACACCGCTCACTCACTCACTCATTAAAAGGCAGCTGTTGCTTTAATCCATTCACTAATTCACATCTGCTCAGTCCCACTTTCATTAGTTCACGTCTCCCATTCTCTCACTCTTTCATTCATTAAATGACACGTGATCTCGGTGTTTTTTCCTTCAGTTTGTGGAAGACTACATCTCAAAACTTATTCCCTGTTACATATTGTTCTTATTTCTGTGAGTGTTTTTTATTTTTATTCTTATGTATGTGTGTATATGTGTCTGTTGTGTTATGGTTGTCTTGCTACTGGATGCCTAAAATATCCTTCAAGGATGAATAAAGTATCTATCTATCTATCTATCTATCTATCTATCTAAGACTAATATGCACGTCTTTGTGACATCATCCTCTCTCTCTCTTTCTCTCGCTGTCTGTCAGCTGCTCCCATTCTTCGCCTTCTTCTAAAATATTACACTATAAAGCAAAAAAACTGAAAACCCAAGACGCTATGAATGCGGTGTTGCTCCATTATTCCTGATTTCAGAGCGGTTAGTCCTCAGATTGGACAGATAGTCTAGCTAGCTGTCTGGATTTACCCTGCAGAGATCTGAGGACCAGGTAACCATAGTCCTCAGATTGGACAGATAGTCCTCCGATAGTAGTCTAGCTAGCTGTCTGGATTTACCCTGCAGAGATCTGAGGACCAGGTAACCATAGTCCTCAGATTGGACAGATAGTCTAGCTAGCTGTCTGGATTTAACCATGTCCTCAGAGATCTGAGGACCCAGGTAACCATAGTCCTCAGATTGGACAGATAGTCTAGCTAGCTGTCTGGATTTACCCTGCAGAGATCAGGACCAGGTAACCTGAGGACCAGGTGTCTGAACCATAGTCCATAGTCCTCAGATTGGACAGATAGTCTAGCTAGCTGTCTGGATTTACCCTGCAGAGATCTGAGGACCAGGTAACCATAGTCCTCAGATTGGACAGATAGTCTAGCTAGCTGTCTGGATTTACCCTGCAGAGATCTGAGGACCAGGTAACCATAGTCCTCAGATTGGACATCAGTCTGTCTGGTTAGAGATCTGAGGACCAACACAGAGACAGAGGACGGGGACGGACATCCGGCTGAAATGAGGGACATCTGGTGGAATTTCTGGCGGCAACGGAGCAATCCCAGAAGTGGAACATCGTGGATATAGACTAGTTTTAGTTTTATTTGTTTTTGAGTACTTTAGGCCTTTATTTGATAGGACAACTGAAGACATGAAAAGAGAGAGAGAGGGGGGGGTTGATATGCAGCAAAGGACCGCAGGTCGGAGTCAAACCCGGGCCCGCTGCGTCGAGGAGTAAACCTCTACATATGGGCACCTGCTCTACCAACTGAGCTAACTGGGCACCAAATACAGA
Source organism: Etheostoma perlongum (assembly GCA_026937815.1). Classification (NCBI taxonomy): domain Eukaryota; kingdom Metazoa; phylum Chordata; class Actinopteri; order Perciformes; family Percidae; genus Etheostoma; species Etheostoma perlongum. Next base: position 24,353,278 of record CM049392.1, on the reverse strand, counting down.
CTAGTTTTTTGGGCTTTTCCGCCTTTTTTAATTTTCGACAGGACAGTTAGGTGAGAAAGGGTTAGAGAGGGGGAAGACACGCAGGAAATCGAACCCTGGACCTCTGCATCGAGGCATAAACCTCTCAGTACACGTGCGCCTGCTCTACCACTGAACCAACCCGGCCACCGAGGTAGACTAGTTTTGATGCTCACATTGATTTCACATTCATTCAATCTTTCAAACACTCCATTTTAACATTCATGCAATCAAATGCAATTAATGTAAAAACAAAACAAAGAGAAATTATGTTCAGATGATGTTAAACACAGCAGGACATCATTCACACACACGGACTAACATGTGAGGGGATGTAGATGTCGTAAGGGTTTCCAGAGTCCACATCGATGACATGGAAGCCAACGCTGGAGCCGTAGATGACCTTTAACCTCTGTCCTTCCTCCACAGTCAGGTCAACCAGCTGGGGGCGATGCTGCAGGTCAGTGAACGACTGAAGAGAAAGAGAGAGGCACTGATTACTCTTGCATAGCCAGACCTTCCTCCACAGCGCTGCAGAAGAAGGTCCAGACACACATCCGGCCAAAAATGTGGGACAACTCGGGGAATTTCCAGCAGGTTTGCACCTGGAATTAACCCCATGGCAAGTATTTTGTTTGGTTTACAGATAACACATAATTTATCTGCACTCTGTTTAGTAATGCATTGAAGCATGTAGTTCTATTATAAGTTATGCAGTTCTCCATCCTGCCAGTAGGGGGCTACCTGTGTAGTGATTTGTGGTTAAAAAATACTGTAATACATGTGAGAAGAAGACAGGTTTGCAGAGGAGTCGAGGCCGTGAAATAGACAAGAAACACGTTTTGTGTGTCCGCGGTAGTGAACTCTTGAACTCGCTGTGTGAGAAATCCTACTGAGAAGGAATAAAACTGGACTTTTATACACTACTATCTAGGGCTGTACTCTCCCAGTGGACTGGTCCATTTATTGGTCAAAACGTTCTGGCTCGACCAAAAATCAGATTTTTGATTTTTTGCCGTGTTATTCCATCAGGTGGAAGCATGGACCGTTACGGTCTATGGGTGGAAAGCACTAACTGCTACTGGGGGTGTTTACAGAGCACCCCTGTTTCCCAGGTAACAGGCTGTCTTCAGAACACCCCCCTTGTTTTCACCTTTTTGGATTAGCCCGACCCACCGGAGACAGATTGAAGAAAGAACTAAAAAGCCTTCGTCTGATGGTTAGCTGAATATTTACCCAGACCCCCTAGACTCCGCTGGACCCCCGCTGGATGTTAAGCCTCTATCATCCAAACGCTAAAATAATATCAGGGAAGGAATTGTGGACTTTCTGTCTCAGGATATGAGGCTGATGCAGCGCTGTCAGAGCCGACAGACGAGTCATTTCACTGCAAAATAATTAGGTCCAACACGATGTAATATACTGCAAATAGCCTACAGGGACAAGTACTGCAGGACAGTACAGGTAATTAATCTAGCATTTCTTTGGTTGATTACAGCCCTACTACTATCAGCGTCTCCGTGTGAGTGGTGTAACACAGGCAAGCACCTGAACAATCCAAGAAGTGGAACGTCGTGGATATAGACCATAGACTGTAATTTATTTAATATTAACGGTCTATGAGATAGACTAGTGTCTAAGTGACTAATGGGATCAAAAACCTTAGAAACTGGTCCAGTATTGAACGAGTAGCTGTAACTTGCAGTCGTGAACCAGGCTGCAATGTAACGTAGGTGTTTTCCATATTTTTATGGAATTTTTTGTTTTTTTTATCCTGAGGATAAATAACAAAAAGGTCTTTTATCCATTTTTACCCAACTCTTTAACACGTCAGACGCATCTTACCTTGAAGGCCATGAACTTGTGGTAAGGTTTAGGCGCCCAGGCGTAGATCTCCACTGCGTTCTTCAGAGCAATCACCAGAAATTTAATCCTCTCGTATTTCACTGCGGGAGGAGAGAAACAGTCAGATATGTTGCACCAATATGGGGATAAATATGGAAGCAAATACGAGACAAAGGTATTTGAATTTATTTGAATAACAGTCACTGATTACGTGATCTTGAAACTTTTTACTTTGAAAACATGGATTTCTTTGTTCTGAATTCACCTCTTGAAATTAAAACATTTTCAATTTAAAAAAAAGCTGAATTTGATTTTTTTATGTTGTATTTCAAATGGTCACAAATTCAGATCCAAATATTCAGGTTGAAAAAAAAAAAAAAAAAGAAAATCTGATAAAAACATCTAATTGGTCAAATTCAGTTTCTAAATTTCAATTTGGTGTGTTTACACGTCTGCGTCCTCACATAACCACGTAAATGAGTTTTCGTACCGACTTTGTAGTGCACGCAGCCCTCCAGCTCCCCAACGGTGATCCAACCCTGCTTCTTTTCCACTTCAGGGTCGTTGTGTAATATCCTGTTTCTCAGCCAGGACAGGTAGTAAACACGCAGCTTGTTCTTCTTCCCTGGTGAAGGAAAAAAAACAACATTACAAGAGGAGAGTCAGGTCAAGGTCAAGGTCAAGGAGTCTTTATTATCCCTGAGGGGCAATGTGTTGTGCAGCGGCATGTAACACACAGGTTATACAAGACAACAGCCGTACATCTAGAAATAAAATAAATACTACTACACGGAAGACCACACCTCACATTGACTTATTAAGAAAGCCTACAGCAGCAGGGACAACAGAGTTTTTGTGTCTGTTTGTCCTGCATTTAGACTTTAGACTAGGGTCGGTTCAGGGGGGGCTAGGGTCTGTTCAGGGGGACTAGGGTCTGGGTTCAGGGGGACTAGGGTCGGTTCAGGGGGACTAGGGTCTGTTCAGGGGGGACTAGGGTCTGTTCAGGGGGGACTAGGGTCTGTTCAGGGGGACTAGGGTCGGCCAGGGGTGACTAGGGTCTGTTCAGGGGGACTAGGGTCGGTTCAGGGGGGACTAGGGTCTGTTCAGGGGGGACTAGGGTCTGTTCAGGGGGACTAGGGTCTGTTCAGGGGGACTAGGGTCTGGTTCAGGGGGACTAGGGTCTGTTCAGGGGGACTAGGGTCTGTTCAGGGGGACTAGGGTCTGTTCAGGAGGGACTAGGGTCTGTTCAGGGGGACTAGGGTCGGTTCAGGGGGCTAGGGTCTGTTCAGGGGAACTCAGGGGGACTAGGGTCTGTTCAGGGGGCTAGGGTCTGTTCAGGGGGGACTAGGGTCTGTTCAGGGGGGACTAGGGTCCTTCAGGGGGGACTAGGGTCGGCCAGGGGGACTAGGGTCTGTTCAGGGGGACTAGGGTCGGTTCAGGGGGACTAGGGTCTGTTCAGGGGGGGGGGCTAGGGTCTGTTCAGGGGGGGGACTAGGGTCGGTTCAGGGGGGACTAGGGTCTGTTCAGGGGGACTAGGGTCTGTTCAGGGGGGGACTAGGGTCTGTTCAGGGGGGACTAGGGTCTGTTCAGGGGGGGGGCTAGGGTCTGTTCAGGGGGGGGGACTAGGGTCTGTTCAGGGGGGACTAGGGTCTGTTCAGGGGGACTAGGGTCTGTTCAGGGGGACTAGGGTTCAGGGGGACTAGGGTCTGTTCAGGGGGGGGGACTAGGGTCTGTTCAGGGGGACTAGGGTCTGTTCAGGGGACTAGGGTCGGTTCAGGGGGCTAGGTCTGTTCAGGGGGACTAGGGTCTGGCCTGTTCTGTTCAGGGGACTAGGGTCTGTTCAGGGGGCTACTAGGGGGACTAGGGTCTGTCTAGGGGGAACTAGGGTCTGTTCAGGGGGACTGGGTCTGTTCAGGGGACTAGGGTCTGTCTCAGGGGACCAGGGTAGGTTCAGGGGGGACTAGGGTCCTTCAGGGGGGACTAGGGTCTGTTCAGGGGGACTAGGGTCTGTTCAGGGGGACTAGGGTCTGTTCAGGGGGCTAGGGTCTGTTCAGGGGGACTAGGGGGTTCAGGGGGGCTAGGGTCTGTTCAGGGGGACTAGGGTCTGTTCAGGGGGGCTAGGGTTCTGGGTCTCAGGGGACTAGGGTCGGTCAGGGGTGACTAGTCTGTTCAGGGGACTAGGTCGGTTCAGGGTCTGTTCAGGGGGACTAGGGGTCTGTTCAGGGGACTAGGGTCGGTTCAGGGGGCTAGGGTCTGTTCAGGGGGGACTAGGTCTGTTCAGGGGACTAGGTCTGTTCAGGGGGACTAGGGTCGGTTCAGGGGGCTAGGGTCTGTTCAGGGGGACTAGGGGTCTGTTCAGGGGACTAGGGTCGGTTCAGGGGGACAGGGGGCTAGGGTCTGTTCAGGGGGGACTAGGGTCGGCCAGGGGTGACTAGGGTCTGTTCAGGGGGACTAGGGTCGGTTCAGGGGGGACTAGGGTCTGTTCAGGGGGACTAGGGTCTGTTCAGGGGGACTAGGGTCTGTTCAGGGGGCTAGGGTCTGTTCAGGGGGGCTAGGTCTGTTCAGGGGGACTAGGGTCTGTTCAGGGGGACTAGGGTCGGTTCAGGGGGCTAGGGTCTGTTCAGGGGGACTAGGGTCTGGGGGGGACTAGGGTCTGTCTCAGGGGACTAGGCTGGTTCAGGGGGCTACTGTTCAGGGGGGACTAGGGTCTGTTCAGGGGGACTAGGGTCTGTTCAGGGGGACCAGGGTCTGTTCAGGGGGCTAGGGCCTGTTCAGGGGACTAGGGTCTGTTCAGGGGGCTAGGGTCTGTTCAGGGGGGGGGACTAGGGTCTGTTCAGGGGGGGGTTAGGGTCTGTTCAGGGGGACTAGGGTCGGTTCAGGGGGGACTAGGGTCTGTTCAGGGGACTAGGTCTGTTCAGGGGGACTAGGTCTGTTCAGGGGGGCTCGGGTCTAGGGGACTGGTCTGTTCAGGGGTCTGTTCAGGGGGACTAGGGTCTGTTCAGGGGGGGGGCTAGGGTCTGTTCAGGGGACTAGGGTCGGTTCAGGGGGCTAGGGTCTGTTCAGGGGGACTAGGGTCTGTTCAGGGGACTAGGGTCTGTTCAGGGGGACTAGGTCTGTTCAGGGGGCTAGGGTCTGTTCAGGGGGACCACTGACCAGGGGACTAGGGTCTGTTCAGGGGGACTAGGGTCTGTTCAGGGGACTAGGGTCTGTTCAGGGGGACTAGGGGGGACTGTTCAGGGGGCTAGGGGGACCAGGGTCTGTTCAGGGGGACTAGGGGTCTGTTCAGGGGACTAGGGTCTGTTCAGGGGGGCTAGGGTCTGTTCAGGGGGGACTAGGTTCAGGGGGACTACTGTTCAGGGGTGACTAGGGTCGGTTCAGGGGGCTAGGGTCTGTTCAGGGGGGTCTAGGGGACTCTGTTCAGGGGGCCAGGGTCTGTCTCAGGGGACTTCTGTTCAGGGGGACTAGGGTCTGTTCAGGGGGACTAGGGTCTGTTCAGGGGGACTAGGTTCAGGGGACTAGGGTCTGTTCAGGGGGCTAGGGTCTGTTCAGGGGGACTAGGGTCTGTTCAGGGGACTAGGGTCTGTTCAGGGGGACTAGGGTCTGTTCAGGGGGGCTAGGGCCTGTTCAGGGGGACTAGGGTCTGTTCAGGGGGACTAGGGTCTGTTCAGAGGGTCTGTTCAGGGGGACTAGGGTCTGTTCAGGGGGACTAGGGTCTGTTCAGGGGGACTAGGGTCTGTTCAGGGGGGCTAGGGTCTGTTCAGGGGGGGGCTAGGGTCTGTTCAGGGGACTAGGGTCTGTTCAGGGGGACTAGGGTCTGTTCAGGGGGACTAGGGTCAGTTCAGGGGGGCTAGGGTCTGTCAGGGGGGGACTAGGGTCTGTTCAGGGGGGACTAGGGTCTGTTCAGGGGGACTAGGGTCGGTCTAGGGGGGGGACTCTCTGTTCAGGGGGACTAGGGTCTGTTCAGGGGGACTAGGGTCTGTTCAGGGGGACTAGGGTCTGTTCAGGGGGACTAGGGTCTGTTCAGGGGACTAGGTCTGTTCAGGGGACTAGGGTCTCAGGGGGGACTAGGGTGACTAGAGTCTGTTCAGGGGGACTAGGGTCTGTTCAGGGGACTAGGGTCTGTTCAAGGGGGACTAGGGTCTGTTCAGGGGGACTAGGGTCTGTTCAGGGGTGACTAGGGTCTGTTCAGGGGTGACTAGGGTCTGTTCAGGTGACTAGGTCTGTTCAGGGGGACTAGGTCTGTTCAGGGGGACTAGGGTCTGTTCAGGGGCTAGGGTCTGTTCAGGGGGGACTAGGGTCTGTTCAGGGGGACTAGGGTCTGTTCAGGGGGGACTAGGGTCTGTTCAGGGGGACTAGGGTCTGTTCAGGGGGGCTAGGGGTCTGTTCAGGGGGACTAGGGTCTGGGGGGACTAGGTGTTCAGGGACTAGGGTCTGTTCAGGGGACTAGGGTCTGGTTCAGGGGGGACTAGGGTCTGTTCAGGGGGAGGTCTGTTCAGGGGGACTAGGTCTGTTCAGGGGGACTAGGGTCTGTTCAGGGGGGGGGACTAGGGTCTGTTCAGGGGGGACTAGGTCTGTTCAGGGGGACTAGGGTCTGTTCAGGGGGACTGGTCTGTCAGGGGGCTAGGGTCTGTTCAGGGGACTAGGGTCGGTTCAGGGGGCTAGGGTCTGTTCAGGGGGGCTAGGGTCTGTTCAGGGGGGACTAGGGTCTGTTCAGGGGGACTAGGGGCCTGTTCAGGGGGCTAGGGTCTGTTCAGGGGGGACTAGGGTCTGTTCAGGGGGGACTAGGGTCTGTTCAGGGGGGACTAGGGTCTGTTCAGGGGTGACTAATCTGTTCAGGGGGGACTAGGTTGGGTCAAGGCTAGGGTCTGTTCAGGGGGACTAGGGTCTGTTCAGGGGACCAGGGCCGGTTCAGCCAGGCCTGACTAGGGGACTCTGTTCAGGGGGACTAGGGTCTGTTCAGGTAGGGTCATTCACTGGGGGGACTAGGGTCCGGTTCAGGGGCTAGGTCTGTCTGTTCAGGGGACTAGGGTCGGTTCAGGGGGGACTAGAGGTCTGTTCAGGGGGACTAGGTTCAGGGGGACTAGGGTCTGTTCAGGGGGACTAGGGTCTGTTCAGGGGGGGACTCGGGTCCGTCAGGGGGCCAGGTTCTGTTCAGGGGGCCTAGGGCCCGTTCAGGGGACTAGGGTCTGTTCAGGGGACTAGGGTCTGTTCGAGGACTAGGGTCTGTTCAGGGGGACTAGGGTCGGCCAAGGGGTGACTAGGGTCTGTTCAG
>CM049392.1:24328324-24345643 GCA_026937815.1 Etheostoma perlongum | reverse complement strand
ACTCACACACACAGACACACACACACACAGACAGACAGACACACACTTGGTTTCTCAGTGTTGCATCAGACGCTGAGTGTATCTGACAGGCTGAAACCACCTCAGAGTGCGGAAAGTCTCTTTATTGTTATCTTCCTGTCTGTCTCTCTCTCGTTTTCCTCTTTTACATCACGGACTCTCTCGATCCCGAGTGTCCATTTTGTTGCCCTTTCAGAGACTGTTTACCTGCTTTTTGACACGTTTTGGGCATTTTTTTACAACTTATTTTGTTTCTTTTTGTCTTCCTCATTCTGAAACAACACATGTTGAGGAGGACTCATTTTCACTCCTGCCACCTAAGAAAAGGCAAAAATTCTCTAATGTTACAACTTTAACCTTCATGTTGTCCTCGGGACCAGTTTTCCTATATCAATGTTCTTTTTAACATAACATTTATATATACTGTATATATATATATATACACACACTGTATCCTATAACTACCCAATTGTAATTCCCCAAAATAACATGATTGATTCCACCCAACGCTCTTTGCCAAGTACAAATCTCTACTTTCATTAATTTTGGGGCGTCTTATTCAATTTTATAGCATTGTAAAACAAATGGAAGTGTTTTTGAAATAGTATTGAGTAAAAGTTGACATATTCCAGTCTGTGATTATCATCAACATCCATTCCTTTAATTTTAGTCTCAATAATTCCTAATTTCTGCTTTTCTAACTCAAACATTAGGTATAATTTCCTATAAATGAGCTTTATTGACCATAAATTCCAAAAATAACTGTAAAACTAAAGTTAATAAGTTAGTGTTACGTAGTGTTGAAAACGTCAAAAAAAGTGACAAACATTGAAAAAAAAGCATCAAAAGTGTTGGAAAAAAGGGACAAAAACGTAAGAAAAAGTTAAAAACATCGATAAAAACTAAATAAAGACTTTCAATTTTGACGGGAAGACAACACGAGGGTTGAGTTGCATAACACAGAGTAGGTATGGGAGCTCCCATTCTTAGAGACTGAGGGAAATTAAAGTTATTTTTTTAAAAGGTTACGCGAGGCCGGAGCGTCAGACCCGGAGGTTCAGTGCGTTGCCGGGGGCTGCAGGGTGGATGGCAGCGAGCCACCACGATGGAGCAATAAAGGTGGAGGCAGATAAAAACAGCAGGGATGAGAGGAAGAGATAGCGCCTCTTTGTTTGGCTATCTGTCTTCCTCCCGACACCAAAACAACCTCCCATGGGTGACACGGGGCTCCCAGCGTGTGCAAAGGATCACTGTGATCCAGATGACACGAGGAAGCTGTATTAAAACCGGAATGTGGACACACACACACACACACACACACACACACACACACACACACACACACACACGCATGTAGGGGGAGGGGGAGGGAGGTAAAGATAGCGACAGAGCGAGAACAGAGGGAGGTGTTGCCCTCATGTTGTCTTCATGTTGCCTTCATGTTCTCCTCATGTTGCCCTCATGTTGTCTTCATGTTGCCTTCATGTTGCCCTCATGTCGTCCTCATGTTCTCTTCATGTTGTCCTCATGTGGTCTTCATGTTGTCCTCATGTTGTCTTCATGTTGTCGTCATGTTCTCCTTATGTTGTCTTCATGTTGTCCTCATGTTCTCCTCATGTTGCCCTCATGTTGTCTTCATGTTGCCTTCATGTTGTCCACATGTGGTCTTCATGTTGTCTTCATGTTGTCGTCATGTTGCCCTCATGTTGCCCTCATGTTGCCCTCATGTTGTCCTCATGTTGTCCTCATGTTGCCCTCATGTTGTCTTCATGTTGCCTTCATGTTCTCCTCATGTTGCCCTCATGTTGTCTTCATGTTGCCTTCATGTTGCCCTCATGTCGTCCTCATGTTCTCTTCATGTTGTCCTCATGTGGTCTTCATGTTGTCCTCATGTTGTCTTCATGTTGTCGTCATGTTCTCCTTATGTTGTCTTCATGTTGTCCTCATGTTCTCCTCATGTTGCCCTCATGTTGTCTTCATGTTGCCTTCATGTTGTCCACATGTGGTCTTCATGTTGTCTTCATGTTGTCGTCATGTTCTCCTTATGTTGTCTTCATGGTCTCCTCATGTTGTCCTCATGTTGTCCTCATGTTGTCCTCATGTTGCCCTCATGTGGTCCTCATGTGGTCCTCATGTTGTCCTCATGTTGCCCTCATGTTGCCTTCATGTTGCCTTCATGTTGCCCTCATGTTGCCCTCATGTTGCCCTCATGTTGCCCTCATGTTGCCCTCATGTTGTCCTCATGTTGTCCTCATGTTGCCCTCATGTTGCCCTCATGTTGCCCTCATGTTCTCCTTATGTTGTCCTCATGTTGTCCTCATGTGGTCTTCATGTTGCCCTCATGTTGCCCTCATGTTGTCCTCATGTTGTCCTCATGTTGTCCTCATGTTGTCCTCATGTTGCCCTCATGTTGCCCTCATGTTGTCGTCATGTTCTCCTTATGTTGTCCTCATGTTGTCCTCATGTGGTCTTCATGTTGTCCTCATGTTGTCGTCATGTTCTCCTCATGTTGTCCTCATGTTGTCCTCATGTTGTCCTCATGTTGCCCTCATGTTGTCCTCATGTTGTCCTCATGTTGCCCTCATGTTGCCCTCATGTTGCACTCATGTTGCACTCATGTTGTCCTCATGTTGCACTCATGTTGTCCTCATGTTGCCCTCATGTTGCCCTCATGTTGTCCTCATGTTGTCCTCATGTTGTCCTCATGTTGTCCTCATGTTGTCCTCATGTTGCCCTCATGTTGCACTCATGTTGTCCTCATGTTGCCCTCATGTTGTCCTCATGTTGCCCTCATGTTGTCCTCATGTTGTCCTCATGTTGTCCTATATCAATGTTCTTTTTAATTCCCCAAAATAACATGATTGATTCCACCCAACGCTCTTTGCCAAGTACAAATCTCTACTTTCATTAATTTTGGGGCGTCTTATTCAATTGTATAGCATTGACAGAGCGAGAACAGAGGGAGGTGGCAGGTGAGGCGGAGGATGGCGGGAGATAGGAAAGGCCAGAGGATTCTTTAGAGGCGCCCTGAGGCGTAAAAACACACCTCAGGTCCCGTGTTCAGGCAAGTCTGACATTCTTAACCTGAACACAAGCCTGAACACATGCAGCAGAGACAGAAACAGGCGGACAGAAGAACACGTGCACTGTACAGAAACATTTGACTGAATGTGTGCAAAGAGTCAGTGGTTGTTAGGCTCCTCTGCTGATCTCAAGCACGGATGAATGTTTTAGGAGAATCTTGACTCTTTTAGGCCGACATTACTCTCATTTTAGAGACTGTAGAGGCCTCCATTTTAACCCTCGTGTTGTCTTCACCTCCGGGACCCTCTCGTGTCCCTCGGGTCAAACTGACCCGGGACTTATTTGGGGTTTTAAAAACAATTGGGTCAAAAGTCAGGCCAATAAATGGCTGAGGTAGTTCTACTCAGGTCCAACCGAACTACCTCACCCATTTATTGGCCAGACTTTTGCATTATATATATATTATATTGACTGTCTACTGTATGCACAATTGCACATTTTTAACTTTAATTTTGCATCTCTTATTTTCCTCATTGTATGTGCCTTCTTATTTTTACTTTTTATATTGTTTACTTGAATGTTATGTTTGTCTGTGGACCTAACTGGTAAAATATGCCTTGTTTCCACCGTGGGACAGAGGGAAACGTAATTTCCATCTCTTTGTATGTCTTGACATGTGAAGAAATTGACAATAAAGCAGACTTTGACTTTGACTTTTGACAATTCTGAAAAAATATTTTACTCAATAATCTATTAACAAATATTGTCTTTATCTCAATTTCCAACAGCTGAGATAACATCTATGTTTAGGGAATGCATCAGTCTCTACTAGCACACTATTAAACATGGAAGTGGGGTTAGTTTTTTGTCATAAGGTTATAATTCATGTTAAAAATCCACTATGGAAACAACATAAGTGTCATATCCAGAATAATGTTCTGAGTCAGGAATACATGTTTATCACAGGAAATAAGGTAAGGACGCTGATTTCAGGTAGAAAAAATGTAACTTGTGTCATTTTTCTTCTTGTAAAAATTAGAAATGGGTCAATTTGACCGGATACCACACAAGGGTTAGATACTGACATCATATAGGGGTCGAGATATATCGGCTCAACGTCGTATCGAAAGTTGTTTATTTTGAGGAGCGCTGTGTCCCGTCAGTTGGCTGTGTGGCTTAGTTGTGTTTGATTTGACACGTAATCATTGTATAATGATCACGTAGAGTGCCAATTGGAAAGTTATACGTAGTCTACCTGGGTCATAGGTTAGACCTACTACGTAGTCTACCTGGGTCATAGGTTAGACCTACTACGTACTCTACCTGGGTCATAGGTTAGACCTACTACGTAGTCTACCAGGGTCATAGGTTAGACCTACTACGTACTCTACCTGGGTCATAGGTTAGACCTACTACGTAGTCTACCTGGGCCATTGACCTACTACGTATTTTACCTGGGTCATAGGTTAGACCTACTACGTAGTCTACCAGGGTCATAGGTTAGACCTACTGCGTACTCTACCAGGGTCATAGGTTAGACCTACTACGTAGTCTACCAGGGTCATAGGTTAGACCTACTATGTAGTCTACCTGGGTCATAGGTTAGACCTACTATGTAGTCTACCTGGGTCATAGGTTAGACCTACTACGTAGTCTACCTGGGTCATAGGTTAGACCTACTACCTGGGTCATTGACCTCTACCTACCAGGGTCATAGGTTAGACCTACTACGTACTCTACCAGGGTCATAGGTTAGACCTACTACGTAGTCTACCTGGGTCATAGGTTAGACCTACTACGTAGTCTACCTGGGCCATTGACCTACTACGTACTCTACCAGGGTCATAGGTTAGACCTACTACGTAGTCTACCAGGGTCATAGGTTAGACCTACTACGTACTCTACCTGGGTCATTGACCTACTACGTACTCTACCAGGGTCATAGGTTAGACCTACTACGTAGTCTACCAGGGTCATAGGTTAGACCTACTACGTAGTCTACCAGGGTCATAGGTTAGACCTACTACGTACTCTACCTGGGTCATTGACCTACTACGTACTCTACCAGGGTCATAGGTTAGACCTACTACGTAGTCTACCAGGGTCATAGGTTAGACCTACCCGTAGGTTGGGTCATTGACCTACTACGTACTCTACCAGGGTCATAGGTTAGACCTACTACGTAGTCTACCAGGGTCATAGGTTAGACCTACTACGTACTCTACCAGGGTCATAGGTTAGACCTACTACGTACTCTACCAGGGTCATAGGTTAGACCTACTACGTACTCTACCATGGTCATAGGTTAGACCAACTACGTAGTCTACCTGGGTCATACGTTAGACCTACTACGTACTGTACCTGGGTCATTGGCCTACTACGTACTCTACCAGGGTCATAGGTTAGACCTACTACCTAGTCTACCTGGGTCATAGGTTAGACCTACTACGTAGTCTACCTGGGTCATTGGTTAGACCTACTACGTACTCTACCTGGGTCATAGGTTAGACCTACTACGTACTCTACCTGGGTCATTGGTTAGACCTACTACGTACTCTACCTGGGTCATAGGTTAGACCTACTACGTACTCTACCTGGGTCATAGGTTAGACCTACTACGTACTCTACCTGGGTCATTGGTTAGACCTACTACGTACTCTACCTGGGTCATAGGTTAGACCTACTACGTAGACAGAGTCTGATAGTCTTCTTCTCGGGATTTTGCAGGACAGTCACGTGATCGGGATATGACGGGAGTATTTTCGTGGGCTCCCGTCAGCCTCTAGTGTCTGTCCCTCTGCTTGGGTTTACCACTGAGTCTCATTTATTAAATAATTGCTTAAAGCATTCAAACAAAGTTGTGTTGGAGTTTTGTAACTTTCCAAAATCTTAATTCTGACTTAAAGATTTTCATTTGCACTGTCATTGCATATCTCTTATCAGTTGCATTAAATGCTAATTATCTATAATCGGCCTTGAAAAGCCAGAATCAGTCGATCTGTGATGTTGCAGGATGAGAGGAAGGTTTCAGGAGCCTTTCTGGGTTCCAATCAATACAACTACCTGAATAAACTCCACTTTAATTCACTGATACAAAGTAGTCATCCAAATAATTACTTGACTCAAGTAAAAGTAAAAAAAAATAATACTTGATGAAAAAACTACTCAAGTAGTGAGTAACTGTTGAGTAACGTCTGATTTATTTCTTAACACAAGCATCAACCAGACTGACAAAAATACAAAATAATCATCTTTAGGCAAATTATAGTTCATCCAATCAATAAAATAAATTAAAATTAATTTATTAATTACAAAATAGCTTAAGTGAAGAGACTTAAACATAAAATTTTGATGGATACTATATATATATAATATATATATATATATATATATATATATATATATATATATATATATATATATATATATATATATAAATAAAAATATATAAACATTTGCCTATCCACAGCAAAAACAAAAATGACTGCTACATGTCCTCCTGGTCTGTTGCCTTGGCGACGGTTGATTCTGACATCTTTGTTATGCTACGACTGTCAAGCTAACCTGTCCCGCCGCTGAGATTCGCTGGGGTAAAAACGATGACGCGTAGAATACCATAGACGTAAAAAGAAAAGTAAGGAGCTCATTGTAGCCTGATGTAGCGGAGGAAGAGTACAGCTTCTTCTTCACTAATCTACTCAAGTACAAGTACAAGTATAGTGATTTAAAACTACTCCTAGAAGTATATTTTTTTTTCAAAAACGTACTCAAGTAAATGTAACTCGTTACTACCCACCTCTGCGCTCTAGGTCACAAAATGAAAAACAGTCGGGAAAAGTAACTTTGACCTTTTAATTTGTTGTCCTTCCGGGTCAAAAGTTTAAAAATATTTTTTTGGCACTTTTTTTTTTTTTTTTTATTCATGGTCAACAAACCTAATTTATATGGCATTATACCTAAAAAAAAAAAAAAAAAAAAAAAAAAAAAGAGGAATTATGAATAATTGTTGACTGATAGTTGAGATCAGAGACTGGTATCTGGTATCTGTTTCCAATTCTTTAAAATTGAATAAAACACCCACAATTCAATTGAAGTTATCATCAATAGTGCGAAGACTGTTGCATGCATAAGGTGCGTGCAAGAATTGCTCTGAATGCTGAAGGAATAACGCCAATCCACTTGAGCTAGCGCGCTCAGGCTAGCTAACTAGTTAGCATTAGCTAACCTCAGCTAGCTAACGCTAACTAGTTAGCATCGATTAGCTAACGCAAAAATTGTATTAAAGTCCATGTTGCAGGTTTAATTTTGCAACGAATTTGTGCAATTTGCTTGTTGGTAGTAAATATTTGAACTGTTATCCATTGTATTTGATGGTGTTGGATATCGCAAAATTGAATATAATACCAAAATTAGGTACAATTTTACAGTGTTTCATTTTCCCCCCACAATGCATTGCATGACGTCACGCTGGGGAGATAACAGAGCAGCCTGCGTTGTATTTACCACTGGTCTGGCCTAATGTGGCTTCTGGTCTTTTAATATTAACAGTCTATGGTCTCAATCGAGTCCATGTGACTTTATTATATTTATAATAATATTGGAGGGAAACACAGCTTAGACGAGGGTGTTGTTCGGCTTTTCACAAGTTTAGACTGCTAGCTAACGCTGCGCCGCCGGACGTTAGCACAACAGCGTTAGCCTAGCCTGCTAGGTAAATATTACGACTGCCTTTGGTGTTGCATATATATGCGTCCATGTTGTCAACATCATACATGTGGCATTAGTGCACCTGTTGTACCATAATTGTATTGAATGAAATAGTAAACTTCGCTCCTACGAGATGGGGGGTTTGCACC
This sequence comes from Etheostoma perlongum, assembly GCA_026937815.1. Classification (NCBI taxonomy): domain Eukaryota; kingdom Metazoa; phylum Chordata; class Actinopteri; order Perciformes; family Percidae; genus Etheostoma; species Etheostoma perlongum. The sequence goes on along the minus strand of CM049392.1, from coordinate 24,337,745 downwards.
ACCACAGCGACACGTTTTCACCGGAGGAAGAGGTAAACACTTAGAAATAACACTCGGGGATGCCTTCTATTACTATATCTAGATAAGTGTACCAGTACTTATCTGAACTAACGACATTATCACTGTCACTAGATCGAAAGAAAACGTTGACGTTCACTCGGTGCTATTCACTGACAGTAAAAAGTAAAGTCATTGTATGCACTGCTGCGTTGCTAAAATAAAGGAGATAAATAAAGGAGATAAATGAAGGAGATAAATGAAGGAGACTTCCCCACAATCTTGACAATTCCTCATTTGCCCTCTCACGTCTGGCAGGTTGGTAATTATTCGGCTGCTGGCCTTTCCTCCTCTTCCTCCTCCCAGTCAGTCTCCGTAGTTCTAGTGCCAGGCTGAGACTTAACTCCCCTACGTGACGTCATCGCCGAATTCACTTCTTAAACCCGCGAACACCAAAAATGACCAAAAACTAACTTTTAACACTATTTGGAGACATTTTTAAAAATGATATACATATCTTGAGTGTTTTTTGTACCCAATAATCAACAGTGGTGGTTAACTTGCAACATGGGCTTTAACTGCCCTAATAACGTTAGGAAATCATGAAAATTTAAAAAAACATTACGTCAACATATTGTTATGAAATCATTATTTGTTTTATTAAAATTCCGATTTGTTTATCCATACCATAGCAAGAATAACTTCCGCTGGAATTGTCGGATAGGAACCGTCGCAAGAGTTCAATTTTTTTTAACACATCGAGGTGAACAACTGACACGATTTAAAAAAAAAAAAAAAAAGGTTTTGCATGTTGGACGGGGAAGACAACACAAGACAAACAGCTGTCCTGCTCTCTGAGGAGATTAAAATGAGATATTTGAAATATTGATCCGCGAGCTCCTGCAGCAGAATAAAGGAGTGTAGCTCTTCTGAGGTGATGTTTCATTCAGTTTGTGTTATTATTTTAGGTCTTAATTTACCCGCCATGCTTTGTGATCGACCACAGTTTGGTCCATCGATCATTCCGCCACAGACGGCGTCACCTCGTTGCAGCAGCAGATCAATACCGAACAGCCGGCACACGGAACAAATGAGTCGAGGCGCTTTGTGTTGTGTCTCGTTGTGTGCGAGTGTGTTAATTGCTTTCAAAGTGGGAAAAACACACACACACACACACAGTATCTCTGCTGTGTTGTTACAGTCTGCGTGGGCTTCTTCTTCCGCTGTGCGACAAAGGAGAAAGTCAGTACTAACTTTAGTTTTGGTCAGAAGTTAAATGTTGGAGGAGGAGGACACACACACACACACACACACACACACACACACACACACACACACACACACACACACACACACACACACACACACACACACACACACACACACACACACACACACACACACACACACACACACACACACACACACACACACACACACACACACACACACACACACACACACACACACACACACACACACACAGCAATTAAATGTTGGAGGAGGAGGATAAAGTGACTTCCACACACCGCAAGCTAAAATCACAACATGTAATCCCTAAAATATCCATCATTTCTCCATTAAAACTGAACCGACTGTGGCCGGGTTAGCTCAGTCGGTAGAGCAGGCGCCCGTATATAGAGGTTCACTCCTCCACGCAGCGGCTGTGGGTTCGACTCCGACCTGCGGCCCTTTGCTGCATGTCATTCCCCTTCTCTTTCACCTTTCATGTCTTCATCTGTCCTGTGAAAATAAAGGCCTAAAATGCCCCAAAAAATAAAAAATGACCTCAACGCGTCACATAGTTGAGATACTATCTTTTCTGACAACAATGCTAATGCCAGTATTTTCTCCTTTTGAAATTTCCGTTCTGTGAGGTGATTTCTGTTTGTGTTTTGGGTTAATAGCGTCATCACGATCCTGGAGCAGCGATCGTAAACCAGTGCCAGACACGTGGGCCAGACACTAACCTGGAGGAGATCACAGCACACCAATCTGCACGCAACACCACGAGCACATGTCGCAAATGTCGCAGGCCTTTTTCAGCCCGGTTGGATGTCGGAGTTTGGGTTTGTTGCGAGAGGAGACCGAGCTTTTCTGTGAAAATGTGGTGTGTCAAATCAAGAGGGCAGTGCACCTCCAAAGAAAAAACGGCAGCTGTGACATTTCAGAGTGTTTTGAAGAATGTGGGAAACCCTTCATAGGTGGGGAGATAAAGGAGGCTTTTGTGTGAATATGTGACTATTTTCTAGTTTCTTCTCTCTCTCTCTCTCTCTCTCTGAAAATGATTTTGTGTGTCATTGTTCATTGAAGGAAGCTTCCCAGAGACACACACATTACAAAGTCTTACCTTGTAGACCTGCCCATAGGTGCCATTTCCAACCAGTTCGACCAGCTCAAAGATACCAGCTGGGTCCTGAGAGAGAGAAAGAGAGAGAGAGAGAGAGAGAGAGAGAGAGAGACGGAAATGGAGAGAGACAGAGAGAAAGAGAGAGAGAGAGAGAGAGAGAGATGAGGAGAAAGAACAGTGCCAAAAAAAACAAGATAAAGTTAGTCCGGAGAACATAAACTGGATACAAGATGGACTTTGGAATTTAGGTGTGAGGAATTTGTCCTAAACACACACACACACACACACACACTCTCTCTCTCACACACACACACACACACTCTCTCTCTCTCACACACACACACACACACACACACACACACACACAGACCTGTGGTATTCCCCTGTGAAAAGCCTCTCTCTGTATCACCACACTGTTATTATTCCTTCAGTAGGGAACCTTTGACTCTCCAGCTGTGCTCCCTCTGGATTCTTACAGAAACCACTCACTTACAATCTCTTCTGTGTGTTTACATGCACAGAAATAACCGGGTTAAAGTTGACATCGGTATTCTGAAACGGCATTAGAAAGCCGATATGTGTAACCGAGTTTCTAATGGGCTTTTTCTTTATGACCGCATGCATGACAAACACTGCAGACTGGAAAATTGTTGCACGTGAAAGTAAGTCTCATATGCATCCAAAGTCAGACAAAAACTCTTTACAAGTCTAAATAAGATGGCTTTTCCATTCCTGAGGTAAAAACAGACATTCTTTGTCTTGGGAAAAACGCATATTAGCTATCTAGCATATCTAATCTAACATATTGAGTTAGATGAGAAGATTGATCCTATGTTTTCGTGCTGTAAATATGAAGCAACGTCCAGCAGCCAGTCAGTTACAGAAGCTAAGCACCAAGACTGGGAACAGCTAGCAAATCCCCCTAAAACATCTGCAGACGGAGTTTAATGAAGAGTATTACCACTAACAATGACCCAGAGGAAACCCAGAGGGAGGCCAGCAGGTGAATTCACACACACACACACACACACACAAAAACAGACACACACAAACACGCACGCACGCACATACACACGAGATACTTCAGGCTGATTAAAATTCAATACCAGAGATCTTGATCTTTAAGCACCTGTGTGTGTGTGTGTGTGTGTGTGTGTGTGTGTGTGTGTGTGTGTGTGTGTGTGTGTGTTGAGACTATTACAGAGGAGCCTCCTGGGGGGGTTAGCTTAAAAAGCAGCGTTCCTTTTCACTCAAGGTCAAACAGAAGCACATCTAATCCTGGAAGACTGCACCTTACGCACACACACACATACACACACACACACACACACACACACACACACACACACACAGACAGACAGACACACACTTACACACAGAGATAGACAGACACACACTTACACACAGAGATAGACAGACACACACTTACACACAGAGAGACAGACAGACATAGGCACACACACACGCACACACAGAGAGACAGACAGACACACACTTACACACAGACAGACATACACACACACACACGCCTGTCACTGCCCTAACCAACTGTAGGACCACACACATGCTAAAAACGGAGCTGATGCAAGACGTAAGTGCAGTCCAGCTGCAGGTTGCTAGCAGCTAGGAGGCTAATGAGACTTCATAATGAACTGTAGCACACAGGTAGGGACGTACTTCGATACACATGATGCGCGATATAAGTACGAGGTAGGGGTGGAGCAGGGAACTGCAGAAATACGTCTTCATTGCTTCTGGTCGCGCCCTTAAAAGGTGAGCAGCAACGAGGTAAAAGTTTGTTGTCCCCATGTTGTCCTCATGTTGTCCTCATGTTGCCCTCATGTTGTCCTCATGTTGTCATGTTGCCCTCATGTTGTCCCCATGTTGTCCCCATCATGTTGTCCCCATGTTGTCATGTTGTCCTGCCCTCATGTTGCCCTCATGTTGCCCTCATGTTGTCCTCATGTTGTCCTCATGTTGTCCCCATGTTGTACCCATGTTGTACACATGTCGTCCTCATGTCGTCTTCATGTTGTCCTATATCAATGTTCTTTTTAATTCCCCAAAATAACATGATTGATTCCACCCAACGCTCTTTGCCAAGTACAAATCTCTACTTTCATTAATTTTGGGGCGTCTTATTCAATTTTATAGCATTGTAAAACAAATGGAAGTGTTTTGGAAATAGTATTGAGTAAAAGTTGACATATTCCAGTCTGTGATTATCATCAACATCCATTCCTTTAATTTTAGTCTCAATATATATGTCTCACCGGCCACGTCGAACTTTGAGGCAGATGGGCTACAGCAGCAGAAGACCACACCGGGTGCCACTCCTTTCAGCTAAGAACAGGAAACTGAGGCTACAATTTGCACAAGCTCATCGAAATTGGACAATAGAAGATTGGAAAAACGTTGCCTGGTCTGATGAGTCTCGATTTCTGCTGCGACGTTCGGATGGTAGGGTCAGAATTTGGCGTCTACAACATGAAAGCATGGATCCATCCTGCCTTGTATCAACGGTTCAGGCTGGTGGTGGTGGTGTCATGGTGTGGGGAATATTTTCTTGGCACTCTTTGGGCCCCTTGGTACCAATTGACCATCGTTGCAACGCCACAGCCTACCTGAGTATTGTTGCTGACCATGTCCATCCCTTTATGACCACAATGTACCCAACTTCTGATGGCTACTTTCAGCAGGATAATGCGCCATGTCATAAAGCTGGAGCATCATCTCAGACTGGTTTCTTGAACATGACAATGAGTTTGCTGTACTCAAATGGCCTCCACAGTCACCAGATCTCAATCCAATAGAGCATCTTTGGGATGTGGTGGAACGGGAGATTCGCATCATGGATGTGCAGCCGACAAATCTGCGGCAACTGTGTGATGCCATCATGTCAATATGGACCAAACTCCCTGAGGAATGCTTCCAGCACCTTGTTGAATCTATGCCACGAAGAATTGAGGCAGTTCTAAAGGCAAAAGGGGGTCCAACCCGTTACTAGCATGGGGTACCTAATAAAGTGGCCGGTGAGTGTATGTATATATATATACACATATACACATATACATATACATATATATATATACATACATACACACACACACACACACACACACACACACACACAGTAGCCATCCGAATTTGATGTTTAAGTCTCTTAACTTAAGCTGTTTTGTAATTAATAAATTCATTTTAATTTATTTTATTGATTGGATGAACTATAATTTGCCTAAACAAAACATTTGAGGACGATATCTTGGCCTTTTTGGGAAACACTGATCCACATTTTCCACGGACTAAAAAATGATATAATTTCATATAAATGAGGTTTCTTGACCATGAATTCAAAAAAGAAAATAGTGTAAAACTAGTCGTGATATATTGGTGCTAGTGAAGTGTACAGTATACTGATGGCATGTTACAAAAATGGAAGAAAATGTTGAAAAAAGCGTCAAAACGTGTCGAAAGCGTCAAAGGTTAAAGGTCCCATGGCATGAAAATGTCACTTTATGAGGTTTTTTAACATTAATATGAGTATGTAATATGAGAGACTTCAGATACAGTATTAGGGACCACTAAGGTCTATATAAAAGAGACTTCAGATACAGTATTAGGGGACCACTAAGGTCTATATAAAGAGACTTCAGATACAGTATTAGGGACCACTAAGGTCTATATAAAAGAGACTTCAGATACAGTATTAGGGACCACTAAGGTCTATAAAAAGAGACTTCAGATACAGTATTAGGGACCACTAAGGTCTATATAAAAGAGACTTCAGATACTGTATTAGGGACCACTAAGGTCTATATAAAGAGACTTCAGATACAGTATTAGGGACCACTAAGGTCTATATAAAAGAGACTTCAGATACAGTATTAGGGGACCACTAAGGTCTATATAAAAGACTTCAGAGACTTCAGATACAGTATTAGGGGACCACTAAGGTCTATATAAAAGAGACTTCAGATACTGTATTAGGGACCACTAAGGTCTATATAAAGAGACTTCAGATACAGTATTAGGGACCACTAAGGTCTATATAAAAGAGACTTCAGATACAGTATTAGGGACCACTAAGGTCTATATAAAAGAGACTTCAGATACAGTATTAGGGACCACTAAGGTCTATATAAAAGAGACTTCAGATACAGTATTAGGGGACCACTAAGGTCTATATAAAAGAGACTTCAGATACAGTATTAGGGACCACTAAGGTCTATATAAAAGAGACTTCAGATACTGTATTAGGGACCACTAAGGTCTATATAAAGAGACTTCAGATACAGTATTAGGGACCACTAAGGTCTATATAAAAGAGACTTCAGATACTGTATTAGGGGACCACTAAGGTTTATATAAAAGAGACTTCAGATACAGTATTAGGGACCACTAAGGTTTATATAAAAGACTTCAGATACAGTATTAGGGACCACTAAGGTCTATATAAAAGAGACTTCAGATACAGTATTAGGGACCACTAAGGTCTATATAAAACAGACTTCAGATACAGTATTAGGGGACCACTAAGGTCTATATAAAAGAGACTTCAGATACAGTATTAGGGACCACTAAGGTCTATATAAAAGAGACTTCAGATACAGTATTAGGGGACCACTAAGGTCTATATAAAAATAAAGAGACTTCAGATACAGTATTATATAAAAGGGACCACTAAGGTCTATATAAAAGAGACTTCAGATACAGTATTAGGGGACCACTAAGGTCTATATAAAAGAGACTTCAGATACAGTATTAGGGACCACTAAGGTCTATATAAAAGAGACTTCAGATACAGTATTAGGGACCACTAAGGTCTATATAAAAGAGACTTCAGATACAGTATTAGGGGGGGGACCACTAAGGTCTATATAAAAGAGACTTCAGATACAGTATTAGGGACCACTAAGGTCTATATAAAAGAGACTTCAGATACAGTATTAGGGACCACTAAGGTCTATATAAAAGAGACTTCAGATACAGTATTAGGGACCACTAAGGTCTATATAAAAGAGACTTCAGATACAGTATTAGGGGACCACTAAGGTCTATATAAAGAGACTTCAGATACAGTATTAGGGGGTCAAGGTCTATATAAAGAGACTTCAGATACAGTATTAGGGACCACTAAGGTCTATATAAAAGAGACTTCAGATACAGTATTAGGGACCACTAAGGTCTATATAAAAGAGACTTCAGATACAGTATTAGGGACCACTAAGGTCTATATAAAAGAGACTTCAGATACAGTATTAGGGACCACTAAGGTCTATATAAAAGAGACTTCAGATACAGTATTAGCGACCACTAAGGTCTATATAAAAGAGACTTCAGATACAGTATTAGCGACCACTAAGGTCTATATAAAAGAGACTTCAGATACAGTATTAAGGGACCACTAAGGTCTATATAAAAGAGACTTCAGATACAGTATTAGGGACCACTAAGGTCTATATAAAAGAGACTTCAGATACAGTATTAGGGACCACTAAGGTCTATATAAAGAGACTTCAGATACAGTATTAGGGACCACTAAGGTCTATATAAAAGAGACTTCAGATACAGTATTAGGGGACCACTAAGGTCTATATAAAAGCACCATATCATAGGACTTTACTCTGTGTCCTTCCTGAATGAATTGCATTTTGTCTGAATAAAGACATGTTCGGACAAAGCCATCAGAGGAAGATAACCTCTGACAGGCTTCAGGATGTCAAAGAGGTAAATGAATAAGGCGAAGACCGGTCAAAAATGAGGAGATGGTCAGAGATAATTTTGGGCCGTGAAACAGGAAGTATGTGTGTGTGCTTCCGACAAGCTTTCCTTCACACTTAAATGTTTCCCACCAGCTCTCTCCGATCGTCCTGGGTGACCTAATTTCCAGCTGTCATGCCACAGAGGGAAAAGAGATTCTCTCTTTTTAAGATTGAGCATATCTTTCCTTGATCCTTCTGTCTGTCTATATCAGTCACACACACACACACACACACACACACACACACACACACACACAAACATGTCCAGACTTGAGTGTTGCTCTGCAGGTAGGACTGTGTTGCGTAAGGAGAGGAGAAAAGAAGTAAGAGCTGCCCAGAAACACGCACACAAACACACACACACACACACATTCCTACACTGTCTCATTTTGCACACCTCTTATCCTCAAAGGGCGAGCACGTACACGCGCACAGACCCACAAACAGCCGCTGCGATGCTGCTGTCGCCACAACATCACGAAATGGCGGAACTCGCTGCTGTTGCAGTTATCATCGCTATTATTGACGGCGTGTTTGTGTGTGTGAGTGAGAGTGTGAGTGTGTGTGAGAGTTAATCTGTCAGTGAGCAGGCAGCTTAACATCTGCCCCACTTAGTAGGCTACAGACACAGCAGCCTCTATCATGTTGTCTGACGCACGCGCACAAGGGTGTGTGCACGCGCGCAGCAGCTCAGGGCTTTATTACATCACGTCCCAGTTGTTACGAAAAAGACATCAACAAACACCAGGAGTGTCGGTAGCAAGCATTCTGATATCGGACGAGATTTTCTCAATCACAGGCCGCCGTGCACGAGCACTACAGCCCCCCACCACACACACACACACACACACACACACACACACACACACACACTTTAACATGCACGCGCACGCACACCATCAAAACTCGCGGCAGTGAAAGAAGAGGAAAGCGCCGGGAGATGCATCCCTGCACGGTGCTTCGAAAGGAGGGAGTGGGTGAGGTTGAGGAGGAGAAAGGAGGAAAGACAGGTACTCAACAGCCTCAAGCGCACGCGCACGCAGACACACACACACACACAAACACATTGCACAAAGAGGGAGACATTTACCCGTAGTGCAGACAGATCTATCTCGTCCAGACTCCGCGCAGGGGAGTCGCTCGCCATGGTTCTCTCGGTAGACACGGGACTCAAGATGGAAGCTTCCTCAACGACCATCGACCGAGAGGTGCAGAGCGGCGGGGATGAACACACACAAACACTCCTCTAAAACGAATAAATAATAAATCCCCCCACCCACCACCCCCAACGAAAAATCCCCAAAAATCCTCG
>CM049392.1:24315824-24323324 GCA_026937815.1 Etheostoma perlongum | reverse complement strand
ACACATTTGTGGTTTACATCAGGCTGTTCTCATGAAGCATTCGTATGCATTCATCGTATTTATTGCTCGCGGCGGCACGTTGCTCCTTCCGGAGGCTATTTTGCAGCAGCACCATGGCTCCGTCCGGCGCTTATTGCGTCCATGACGATTGTGATTGGTCTAAAAATAATAAAAAAAAAAAATGCCAATAAACCAGATTGCATGTTTTTCTCTCATCCTGGAATAACCAGACCCTCCTCCTCCTCCTCCTCCTCCTCCTCCTCCTCCTCCTCCTCCTCCTCCTCCTCCTCCTCCTCCTCTGGCTATGCGAGACATATCAATTTAGGCTTGGAATAACACATAGTTTGTGTTGTTTTTCTGAATTTTTGACTTTTTCCAAAGCTTTTCTGGCTCTAGTTTCAACGTTTTTGTCACTTTTTTAGCTTTTTTTATGATGGCTAAAGAACTTTTTTCCTGACATTTTTATGTCGACCAAACTGTAAGAGAGCAGACTTTATGAGGCATGCGATATTACAGTCAAAGATTTGAATATTTCAACAAAATAAAAGCATGTCAACCAACTCTACACATCTGGCCCTGGATGTGATTCTCGCTTCCAGTGAAGAGTTTAACCCTCGTGTTGTCTTCCCTTTTTTTATGTTTTCAACACTGCGTAACACTAACTTATTACCTTTAGTTTTACAGTTATTTTTGGAATTTATGGTCAATAAACCTCATTTATAGGAAATGATACCTAATGTTGGAGTTAGAAAAGCAGAAATTAGGAATTATTGAGACTAAAATTAAAGGAATGGATGTTGATGATAATCACAGACTGGAATATGTCAACTTTTACTCAATACTATTTCAAAAACACTTCCATTTGTTTTACAATGCTATAAAATTGAATAAGACGCCCCAAAATTAATGAAAGTAGAGATTTGTACTTGGCAAAGAGCGTTGGGTGGAATCAATCATGTTATTTTGGGGAATTACAAAGAATTGATATAGATAACATGAGGACAACATGAGGGACAACATGAGGACAACATGAAGACAACATGAGGGACAACATGAACATGAGGGCAACATGAGGGCAACATGAGGGCAACATGAGGGCAACATGGGACAACATGAGGACAACATGAGGGCAATATGAAGACAACATGAGGACAACATGAAGACAACATGAAGACAACATGAGGGACAACATGAGGACAACATGAGGACAACATGAAGACAACATGAAGACAACATGAGGGACAACATGAGGACAACATGAGGACAACATGAGGGGCAACATGAGGACAACATGAAGACAACATGAAGACAACATGAGGACAACATGAGGACAACATGAGGGGCAACATGAGGGGGCAACATGAGGGGGCAACATGGGGACAACATGAGGACAACATGAGAGGGCAACATGAGGGCAACATGAGGACAACATGAGGACAACATGAGGGAAATATGAAGACAACTTGAGGGCAACATGAGGACAACATGAAGACAACATGAAGACAACATGAAACATGAGGGCAACATGAACATGAGGACAACATGAGGACAACATGAGGACAACATGGGGGGCAACATGAGGGCAACATGAGGACAACATGAGGGCAACATGAGAGGACAACATGAGGGCAACATGAACATGAAGACAACTTGAGGGCAACATGAGGACAACATGAGGACAACATGAGGGCAACATGAGGGCAACATGAGGACAACATGAGGACAACATGAGGACAACATGAGGACAACATGAGGACAACATGGGGGTTAAGGTGAAAGTCAGGATCAGGGGTTGTTGACAGATTCGGACCATATGTGACTCAGCTGGACCATAATCTGCTGAGTCCACATGAAGAATCAATCAGTTTCCTGAATAAAACTGTCCAGTAACATCAGCTCCATCTGCTGCTCACCGAAAAAAGGAAACAAACGACACATGTCGTCCGTTGATATGATGTGCCACCAGCCACCATGACACCATGGAGCTCTGTAGTCGGCATCACATGACCAGCCGCCTAATGTCGTAGGATATCATACGTATTGCTGTGCATACATTTTCGTAGTATATCGTACATACCCCTTCATGAGAATGCGTTATTTAAACTCAGTTATCCCAGATGCACAGGAAACATTTCCATCCAAATCAACTTCTTTGCTGATGATCTCATCCTATCTCTGTAGGACAAATTCAGTTGTTCAATCTCTTTATAATCTCTGTTTATAATCTCTGGGGGGGATAAGCCCTAAATTCATCACAAAGATTAAAAATAGGCACCAGAGCAGGAGGTAGAAACAGTTAGAGAGGGAGATTAACCCTTGCGTTGCATTTTTAAAGTTTTTTTTATATCAGAAATATGGGTTTCTTACAACCATATTACCCAAAATAACATGGATGCATGCGCGTTGTATGTATGGAAGCCATACGACATTCTTCGCAGGTACAATTGATGATTACTGTCATTGAATTTGAGGTGTTTTAGTCAATTTGAAAATGGTTTCAGAACATATGGTGACTTAAATTCGACAGATACCAGTCTGTGATTCACTCAACATCCTCGGATCAAAACGATTATTCAAAACAATTCACAATGTCCGCTTTTTATCTAAACTCACAAATTAGGTATTTATATATAAAATTAGGTTTTTTGACCATGAATTAAAAAAAAAAAAAAAAGCGTTGAGAAAAGTGACAAAAACTGAACAATTAATATTCAAATTTCACCCAGAAGGATAACAAATTCCTGATGGATGGGAAGACAAGGGTTAAGAGACAAGAGAGTACATTTAAAGTCCCATTTTTCATAAATATTAACAGTAGAGAAAGTTCAGGTGCATCTGGACGACACACAGCTTCTGGACAGGCACACTGTTTAGCATCAATAATGTCCGTGGCTTTAAAGGCAATCATTCAGTTTGCAGAGTTCATGCTTATTTTTTATTTTTTTATCTGTTGAATGGCAACGAGCTGCTGTCATGCCGTCAGCTACGAGCATCGTCTAATGCTTTTCTTTTGGGTCGAATTCATAGCACAGAACAGCTTCATGCAGATCACTCACAGACCAACGAGGAAGACTAAGAAACATCAATGCTGCATTTCAAATGGCTTAAAAATTGGAAATCTAGACACAACTTAACCCTCCTGTTGTCCTCGGGTCAAATTTGACCCATTTTCAAAATGTTTTTATATCAAAAATGTAGGTTTCTTTCAATCAAATTGTCAAAAAAAGTAATGTGGATGGTTCCAAACAATAAATGAGCAGTTCAGTACTTTAATTGAATTTGGGTGTTGTATTCAATTGTAATAGCATTTGAAAAAAAAAAAAAAGATAAAAGAACGTTGAAAAATGTGACAAAAATGTCATGAAAAAGGGGGGAAAAAAATAAAAACTTCAAATAAAGTGCTGACGAAATCGACAAAGACGTAAAAAAAAAAGTGCCAAAAAAACTTGTTGAAAAAGCTTCAATAACGTGGAAAAAAGAATTGATAAAAAATTGGAAAAAAAGTGACAAAAACGTCGTAAAAGCTTGAAAAAAAGTGACAAAAGTGTAAAAAAAATTAAGATGACCAAATCTATAATGAAGTATAAAAAACGTTTTAATTGCATGATCCAAAGGGAAGACAACATAAGGGTTAACTGTGTGAAAGCTGCACACCAATGTTTCTAACTTTTAACAAAATTCTTCATCTTTAATCAACTAATCAGTATCTTAAACCTGCAGAAACGGATTTTTTGGTCACTCGGGGAAACAGAAACAAAGGCGCTGCAGGTTTTGCGCTTACAGACGCTTAAAAAAAAGGCGCTGTTAAATAAAATGTATTATTATTATTATTAATGTTTTAGTTGCCTGTTGCTAAAGAATTCCCACTTTGAATGAAACGCAGCATTGTAATATATATATAATATACTTTTCATGCATGAATCTGTGGGTTATGTAGTTTTAAAAACAAGAACCACAACACTTTATTCAAGTCTGTAATCTCCTGGCAGTTTGCTGACAAGGGTAATTATTTCTATCTTTGTAATTCTCAATAACTAAAAGTGTAATTTAGAGTCTTTTAGTCTGGGAAAAGAAATCTGTCTACAGGCAAAAAAAAACTATTATATGGAGAGTAAAGTTTCCAATTATAAATATGCAGTATAATTACGAAAGCGTAGTACTGCCACGCCCCAAAAATATCAAATTTATTACGTGATGACAAGATATTTTCATCTTTTTTACAACATACAAACTTATCAAGTTTTAATTCATTGTTATAAGGTGAAACTTTTCACCTTATAGCTTATATCATATCATCTGCAGTAGTGTTTGCATGTACTGCACAATTAATAGGAGCAAATATTCAAACTGAAAATTAACATTGGACCTAATTATAATAAACATCAGGAGGTTGACTGACCGTGAACTGTTCAAAATATTCTAATAAATCCAAAATGACTTGAATATAGCTCAAGATTCAATGTTAGTTACTGAAACGTTTCATCTTATAACTTGATGAAAAATCTTGTTATTTATATTTATTATACGTTTTTCTTTTTCAGGCGTGGCAGCTCTACGCTTCCACTCACCTTTTTACTTGGGTATGAAACAAAAACTTCCCAGGAACTTGCAAACCTGTAAAATAAAGCATCACCAAAAGAACTACAAAGACCAGGTCAGAGAATGAAAACAGGTCACTTAAGGCTGAATGTAGAACCCACAGCATGAGGAATGCAAATGAATGTATATACTATATTAACATCATCTTTGGCACTTGTGATTTCCTGTTTGACATTAATATTAAAAGCTCCGTCCGGTTCTTCGTCCCCTTCATTAAAGTCTCTCTCTCTCTCTCCTTTCTCTCTAAGTGTCTTTGTCAAACTCTCAACACAGAAGAGTCACAGTGTTGTTGGAGAATGACGGAGCGAGGCGAGGCGTGTCAGGCCTCGGGGGTTGATCACTTCCATTTTTCCTTCTTTTTCTTCTTCTTCTTGTAAACATGACGCCCGGGTTGTGGAGTTCGGCGTCTGCCGGTCCACTTCTCTCCATGTCTGCATGTACATGTGTGTGTTTGCATGTGTGTGTTTTTAACAACAATGTGTCTTAATAAGAGTCTCCACGATTTCCTAATCAAACCGGCTGAATTTCACTTCTCTTAATTGATAACCTCCTCGCCTGCACCAGAAGTCATTGTGTCCCTACTTTTCGAAGGCCGTCTCAAAGCTCTTATTACTGCCCTGAGGAGCGAGGATAGAGGGAGGATGGAGGAGGGATCTCTGAGGAGCTATGATCGAGGATAGAGGGTGAAGGGATCTCTGAGGAGCAAGGATGAGGTTACATAGAGTCACAGGAGCTATGATCGAGGATACATAGAGTCAGAGGAGCTATGAGCAAGGATAGAGGGTGAAGGGATCTCTGAGGATTGAGGTTACTTAGAGTCAGAGGAGCTAAGGTCGAGGATACATAGTCAGAGGAGCTATGATCGAGGATAGAGGGTGAAGGGATCTCTGAGGAGCAAGGAGCGAGGATACATAGAGTCAGAGGAGCTATGATCGAGGATACATAGAGTCAGAGGAGCTATGATTGAGGAGGAGCGATAGCATAGGGTGAAGGGATCTCTGAGGATTGAGGTCAGAGGAGGAGCTAGGATCATGGATACATAGAGTCAGAGGAGCTATGATTGAGGATACATAGAGTCAGAGGAGCTATGATCAAGGATACATAGAGTCAGAGGAGCTATGATCATGGATACATAGAGTCAGAGGAGCTATGATTGAGGATACATAGAGTCAGAGGAGCTATGATCAAGGATACATAGAGTCAGGGAGCTAGGATCGAGGATACATAGAGTCAGAGGAGCTATGATCAAGGATACATAGAGTCAGGGGAGCTAGGATCGAGGATACATAGAGTCAGAGGAGCTATGATCGAGGATACATAGAGTCAGAGGAGCTATGATCGAGGATACATACAGTCAGAGGAGCTATGATCGAGGATACATAGAGTCAGAGGAGCTATGATCGAGGATGCATAGAGTCAGAGGAGCTATGATCAGGCTACATACAGTCAGAGGAGCTATGATCGAGGATGCATAGAGTCAGAGGAGCTATGATCGAGGCTACATACAGTCAGAGGAGCTATGATCGAGGATCTAGCCATGCAGCTGAAAGCCGTTGCCGACTCCCAAACACCCAAACAGCTGACGAATTCACGTGACGCTTCAGAGGAAAGGAAGTCTCATCCTTCTAAAAACATATTTCCTCGTTTCCTTGTCAGAAATGATTGCCTCGCGTCTCTCCCATGTTTCCTAATGGGACAGACCAGGAGGCGAGGAAGGGAAGCAAGTGGAGGAACCAGGGATGCAATTTAAGGTAAGTGAGATTCAGCAAGCGAGTGGGATGTTGTTCACGTGCATTCAGCGTCACCGCTGGTACAGAGGCTTTGTTCACAACCTCAGCTGAGGCCATTTTGGAAGTCATTTTGGCTGCCAACGCTGCAAATTCAGCTGGTAATCAGAACAGCAAACTCAAGCTCATTGTGGAAATAATGAGAACATTTCACGCTCTTGGAGTTTCCTCTCAGGCTGCAGCTGAATCCCATCTTCTTCTGGGACCAGCAGCTGTGACTCCAAACATTATTTTAAAGGAAAATTACGATTTGTACTACTACTATGGTAATATCTGCTTTGAAAACATGAAATAGAGAAAACTACTGGTACCAAAAGTGAGTCAAGCCGAACCGTGCAGGGGCAGTTTGGCATAAGAAGGTCAGACATTTGCATCTCATAACCAAGCGTTATACAGTAAAGAAACTCTTGAGCTGTCCTTTAAACTCTAAAGGTGTTGTAGTTCAGGCGGATACTGTTTCTTTGGAAAGATGCACGACCGGACCGCACCAAGATCAAGGTATTAACTGCATCAACAGCAGCTGTAATTATCATTCAGCTTTTTTCTTCAGCTTTCAAATCACATTTGAGCAGCAAATGTGCAACGGGCCAGTGTCAGTCCGCAGGCCACGGGTTGGGAACCACTGTAGTACAGAGATTCAGAAAACCCCTTGCCTGTGAGGCTTGTTAGTCGTTGTCGTAACTGTAAAAAAACAAACTTTAAAGGAGTAAATAAATAAAAACCTTGAAACGGTGGCGGTTCAGCTATTTTCAGCCAATATGACCTCCAATCTGGCACCAGAGTGGACATAATCAGCCTGCCGGTCTTCCATAAGCAGCGCGTGAACACATGAACACACAGGTGGGTCGCTCTGTCTCAGGTCCAGGTCTCCATGGGCACCATGGCCTCCTTGGAGCCGATGGGGGGGAGTAGGTTCTGCTCGCACAGGAACTGGAGAGGGAACTGGACCACGAAGCCGCGGATCTTCTTCAGCTCTTCGTGAGCCTTGGCCGGGTCCTCCCGGTCCAGGCCCGGCTTGGCCAGGTAGCCCTCTAGCTCCAGGATGTTTCGCACGTCGCTGGACGGAAGAACACGGAACACCTGGAGACAAGAGGACGGACGGACGGACGGACGG
>CM049392.1:24268324-24313324 GCA_026937815.1 Etheostoma perlongum | reverse complement strand
CCCTTAGAAGGTACAAAAAGGCAGGGCTGTAGTCAAGACCACCTTAGTCGATTCCAAGACAAGTCCAAGACCAGGACTAGTGGAGTCCAAGTTAAGACAGAGTCCAAAGAGGTTCGAGTCCGAGTCACGACCGAGTCCAGGACAGAAAAAAAAGTCTTATCCATGACAGTATCAAGACAATCATTTTGGGTTTCACTTTCCCTCCAATATTATTATCAACATAATAAAGACACCTGGACTCGGTCCAGACCAGAAGCCATATTGGGCAAGACCAGTGGCCGAGTCCGAGACAAGTCCGAGTCCAAATACTAGCGAGTCCGAGACAAGTCCGAGACCATAGATAAATGGTCTTGAGTCTGGACTTGAGTTCAAGACCGGACTCGAGTACTACAGCCCTGCAAACAGCTAAGGTCCAAATGTGTCCTCTTATTCAAGGTACAACAATGTCCCTTTGAGGGAACCACCCCAGGGACAAGGTTTTGTTCCTTAAAGGTCCTGGTTGGTCTTTTTTTTTGACAGCGTATGTTTTTCTTTTGTATTCTATATAAGTGTTGATGCATGATGTCTCTTTCCCCTAAATTTCTCTTATATCATGTTAAATATCTTTTAACTGTCATCTTAATTTAAATCTGCAAAGATGCACCAGACAGACAGACAGAGACAGAGAGACAGACAGAGACACACAGACAGAGAGACAGACAGACAGAGACAGAGAGACAGACAGACACACTGAGAGACAGAGAGACAGACAGACACACTGAGAGACAGAGAGACAGACAGACACACTGAGAGACAGACAGACAGATATCCAGGATGTTTCAGTACTTGAAGCACTCGAGCCGGAGCTGCAGAGCGTATTTTCCAGCTTGGTACTCCTGGCCGTCCATTACCGCGGTAACCGTCTCCGAGTCCTCCACGATCACGGCCACCTCGCTGTCTCTCTTTCCCAGCATGCTCCGGTCGTTGATGTTGGCAGAACCTGCAGGAACACGGGGGAACGAGAAGATGAGTGACATCCCAGAGTCCTCCAGCAGGCGGCGCTGCTACACCTGAACTCAGACTCACACTCACATCTTCTAAGATGGTGTGTGTGTGTGTGTGTGTGTGTGTGATGGTATGTATGTGTGTGTATGATGGGTATGTATGTGTGTGTATGATGGGTATGTATGTGTGTGTATGATGGGTATGTATGTGTGTGTGTGATGGTATGTATGTGTGTGTATGATGGTATATATGTGTGTGTATGATGGGTATGTATGTGTGTGTATGTGTGTATGTATGTGTGTGTATGATGGTATATATGTGTGTGTATGATGGGTATGTATGTGTGTGTATGTGTGTATGTATGTGTGTGTATGATGGTATGTATGTGTGTGTATGATGGGTATGTATGTGTGTGTGTGATGGTATGTATGTGTGTGTATGATGGGTATGTATGTGTGTGTATGATGGTATGTATGTGTGTGTATGATGGGTATGTATGTGTGTGTATGATGGTATGTATGTGTGTGTATGATGGGTATGTATGTGTGTGTATGATGGGTATGTATGTGTGTGTATGATGGGTATGTATGTGTGTGTATGATGGGTATGTATGTGTGTGTATGTGTGTATGTATGTGTGTGTATGATGGTATGTATGTGTGTGTATGATGGGTATGTATGTGTGTGTATGATGGTATGTATATGTGTGTATAATGGTATGTATGTGTGTGTATGATGGTATATATGTGTGAGTATGATGGGTATGTATGTGTGTGTATGTGTGTATGTATGTGTGTGTATGATGGGTATGTATGTGTGTGTATGATGGTATGTATGTGTGTGTATGATGGTATGTATGTGTGTGTATGATGGGTATGTATGTGTGTGTATGATGGGTATGTATGTGTGTGTATGATGGTATGTATGTGTGTGTATGATGGGTATGTATGTGTGTGTATGATGGGTATGTATGTGTGTGTATGATGGTATGTATGTGTGTGTATGATGGGTATGTATGTGTGTGTGTGATGGTATGTATGTGTGTGTATGATGGGTATGTATGTGTGTGTATGTATGTGTGTGTATGATGGGTATGTATGTGTGTGTGATGGTATGTATGTGTGTGTATGATGGGTATGTATGTGTGTGTATGATGGGTATGTATGTGTGTGTATGATGGGTATGTATATGTGTGTATGATGGTATGTGTGTGTGTGATGATTATGTATGTGTGTGTGTGTCTTCTAATAAAGTCTATATACATGTTTAAAGGCTGAAACATGTACGTTCAAAAGTTAACATCAACAAAAATTAAAAAATTAAAAAATAAAACCACAAGCATCTACATATTATTCCTTACTTGGGTTCATGGGCTGTTTGTAAACCATAGCACATCATGTTTTAGATAGATTTTCTATCATCTGTGCATCAGTTTCTATTTATTTCACTACAATAGAATCAAACTTGCAGGACAATTCTTCCGTTTTATTTTAATTTCCCATATTCCCAAAAGTTACAGTGTTGTGGGAGCTGGAGTTTTTTTCCATGTTGATTTCCTGTTACAGTGTATGTAAATGACATCAACTGACAGGAAGTTAGCAAGGGGGCCAGGCCGTTGCCTAGCAACGGAATTCCATTTAAAAGCATTTAACAAAAAAATTGACTAGGGGACATTTTTCTTCATAAACAAAACTTCTATTTCTATAAAGTTCCATTCAACCGTTATTCCCTCTTTTTTAGTGGAAGTTAAGTCACTTCTCAAATCTCAAAGCATCAAATGTAGAAACTATCATAACAATGTGTTTGATGAGCTCCCGTAACATCAAATTAGTTACTTATTCTTTATTTATTATGGTTGTAATTGAATGTAAACATTTATATTGCGATGTGTATACTCTCATTAATGTATATTTTTACAATATAATTTAGTTTTCATCCCACAAAAATGTAACTATAATGAGAAAGGCCTTATAGGCTCTATGACATCACAGCATTCTATAACACATCAAAAGAACTAATGGCCAATCAGCTGTGAGTTCATGACGACGTCATGAGTGAGGTCACAAAACGTCCCTAGAGGAGTCTATAAATAGAAGGAGAATAGTCTTTAAGTTCACCTGGATGCTGACCTGGAGGTCAGTCAACCAGGAAAGAGGGTTCAACCGGCCCTCCTCCGAGGGATCAGAGCGGGGGTTGACCTGGAGGTCACTTAGCCGACAGAGGGTTCAACCGGCTCTCCTCCGAGGGATCGTGGTTAGTGGTTTAGAAATGTTGGGGGGGGGCAACCACCAACCCCTATAAACCACCAACATGTTTTTATGTGTGTTATGATGGTATGACAATACCATAATTCCAAAGGCCAAGGGAACCTTATCAGGATGCATAGCAAATGGTCATAGTAACATAGGGGGTGTATACCTATGCCCCCTGTATCTTAACATAGGGGGTGTATACTCTCCCCCCACCCTAAGTGTGTCTCCCCCTACCCTAAGTGTCTCTCCCCCTACCCTAACCAAGGGAGGGTTAGGGGAGAGTTGTAGCCTGACCAGGCCCCTCCCTTCACACTGTCTCTCCTGGTTATGCTACAACTCTCCCCAAACCCTCCCTTGGTTAGGGTAGGGGGAGAGACATGTTACTGTATGTTACTAACCTAGCTCTGGGGAGTCATTCCCCGGAGTCCTTATGTTCTTTTTCCCCCAGCATATTTCCTCGGATCAGGGAGGCTCCAAAATCATGGTAGCAGCTGTCGCCATGGTCCCGCTACACGCTCTGCGATGCCATGTTCTTCCTGCTACACTCTGCTATGCCGACTACAAAGGACTACTAACAACTACAATTTTTTTTGGGATTGTAATTGCCACTTTTCATTCTAACCCCAACCGGCCCGTCAGACACCGCCTACCAAGAGCCTGGGTCTGACCGAGGTTTCTGCCTAAAAGGAAGTTTTTCCTCGCCACTGTCGCACTGTTGCTTGCTCTGGAGGACACTGTTGGGTCCTTGTGAATTCTGGAATGTGGTCTAGACCTACTCTATCTGTAAAGTGTCTTGAGATAACTCTTGTTGTGAATTTATACTATAAATAAATTGAAATTGAATTGAAATATACTTATGGCTGCTGTATTTTAACATAGGGGGGTGTATACTTATGCCCCCTGTATTTTAACATAGGGGGTATATACTTATGCCCCCTGTATTTTAACATAGGGGGGGGTATACTTATGCCCCCTGTATTTTAACATAGGGGGTGTATACTTATGGCTGCTGTATTTTAACATAGGGGGTGTATACTTATGCCCCTGTATTTTAACATAGGGGGTGTATACTTATGCCCCCTGTATTTTAACATAGGGGGTGTATACTTATGCCCCCTGTATTTTAACATAGGGGGTGTATACTTATGCCCCCTGTATTTTAACATAGGGGGGGGTATACTTATGCCCCCTGTATTTTAACATAGGGGGGTATATACTTATGCCCCCTGTATTTTAACATAGGGGGTATACTTATGCCCCCTGTATTTTAACATAGGGGTATATACTTATGCCCCTGTATTTTAACATAGGGGGTATATACTTATGCCCCTGTATTTTAACATAGGGGGTATACTTATGCCCCCTGTATTTTTAACATAGGGGGTATATACTTATGCCCCCTGTATTTTAACATAGGGGGTGTATACTTATGCCCCCTGTATTTTAACATAGGGGGGTATACTTATGCCCCTGTATTTTAACATAGGGGTGTATACTTATGCCCCCTGTATTTTAACATAGGGGTGTATACTTATGCCCCTGTATTTTAACATAGGGGTGTATACCTATGCCCCTGTATTTTAACATAGGGGGTGTATACTTATGCCCCCTGTATTTTAACATAGGGGGTGTATACTTATGCCCCCTGTATTTTAACATAGGGGGTGTATACTTATGCCCCTGTATTTTAACATAGGGGGTGTATACCTATGCCCCTGTATTTTAACATAGGGGGGTGTATACTTATGCCCCTGTATTTATACATAGAGGGGTGTATACTTATGCCCCTGTATTTTAACATAGGGGGTGTATACTTATGACCCTGTATTTTAACATAGGGGGTGTATACTTATGCCCCTGTATTTTAACATAGGGGGTGTATACTTATGCCCCTGTATTTTAACATAGGGGGTGTATACTTATGCCCCTGTATTTTAACATAGGGGGTGTATACTTATGCCCCTGTATTTTAACATAGGGGGGTGTATACTTATGCCCCCTGTATTTTAACATAGGGGGTGTATACCCATGCCCCCTGCATTTTAACATAGGGGGGTGTATACCTATGCCCCCTGTATTTTAACATAGGGGGGTGTATACTTATGCCCCCTGTATTTTAACATAGGGGGTGTATACTTATGCCCCTGTATTTTAACATAGGGGGTGTGTACTTATGCCCCCTGTATTTTAACATAGGGGGGTGTATACTTATGCCCCTGTATTTTAACATAGGGGGGTGTATACTTATGCCCCTGTATTTTAACATAGGGGGGTGTATACTTATGGCTGCTGTATTTTAACATAGGGGGGTGTATACTCATGGCTGCTGTATTTTAACATAGGGGGGTGTATACTCATGCCCCCTGTATTTTAAGGAACAACATTTATTTATTTATAATACATTATTCATTCACAAAGAAAATTGGTGTCCTTAAAAGGTTGTTTTTTTCCTAATTAATTTTAAATTAAGGCATTAAGATCAATTTCCATAAGATGTTGTTTTTTATTCCTCTTTTTTATCATCTTTAGCCCGGGTGTGTAAACGTTCTCAAGCCGCTGTATGAGCTATCCTCTAAAACAAAGGGACGGTTGGTAATGTTTCTAAAGGTTTAAGCATAGATTTGGGTAAAAATGGAAAACATCTTCTGTTGTAGGACAAGGATCATTTCTTCCATGCCTGTTACTTATTTAATGCATCAAACACGTTTGCAGATCAATTTCCATAATATGTTTTTTTTATTGCTCTTTTTTATCAACTTTAGCCCGGGTGTGTAAACTTATGCAAGCCATGTACAAAGCTCATCAATTATTAGCTCTTTAAAAATGGGTCAATGTTTCATCAAAGGACCTAGAGTTACATTATGTTATATATATATGTATGTGCAAGTGAAGTATTTAATTCTGGCCTAGGCGGCTTCTCATATTTAAACGTCTGGTGTGATCGAGGTGTCTAGTCAGTGAAAATGTGAAAAAGTACCGATGATGACGGTGTTGTCGTCGGCGATGAGCATCTTGCTGTGGACGTAGATGAGCTCGGTGACCAGCCTCCCCTCCAGCTCGGCATGAGTCCTCAGACCGGCGAAGGAGATGAAGTTGATCCACTGGTCGTCCACTGGAGACCACAGACAGACAGTCAGAGGAGGTAGAGGACTGATGCCCGCATTCTCCAAAGATAATTATATTCTTCTGTTCTACTTGTTCCTCAGATTAAACACCAACCTGCTACTGTCTATCAGGTTCTGCCCAATAAGGTCTTGTTAAAATATCTTTAGTATAGTAGGCCTACGTTGAAAAGGTCATATTATAGTATGTTGAAAAAGTCATATTATAGTATGTTGAAAAGGTCATATTATAGTATGTTGAAAAAGTCACAGTATATTATGTAGTCATATTATAGTGTGTTGAAAAAGTAATATTATAGTAAATCATATTATAGTATGTTGAAAAAGTCATATTATTGTGTGTAGAAAAAGTCATATTATAGTGTGTTATATTATAGTATGTTGAAAAAGTCCTATTATAGTAAATCATATTATAGTATGTTGAAAAAGTAATATTATAGTAAGTCATATTACAGTGTGTTATATTATAGTATGTTGAAAAAGTCATATTATTGTGTGTAGAAAAAGTCACAGTATAGTATGTAGTCATATTATAGTGTGTTATATTATAGTAAGTTATATTATAGTGTGTTGAAAAAGTCCTATTATAGTAAATCATATTATAGTATGTTGAAAAAGTAATATTATAGTAAGTTATATTATAGTGTGTTGAAGATCAGTGGCAGCAGAGATTGGATTTTAAGTTTTCAGTTCATTTTATCATCAGGACGCGATGAACGACAGTTAGTTACAGTATATAGTTATATATAGATAGTTATTGTCTTTTCTTTCATTCATAAGAACAAATCTGGAGTCTCTCAACGTTCATATTCAGAAAGTCCTAAAATAAACCTGAAGTAAGAAGTCAAAACTAAGAAAACCTTCAACTTTCTGTGGGCGGGACTAAGACGTGAGGAGAGGAATCGAGGAATCGGGGAGACGAATCGAGGAGAGGAATCGAGGAGACATATCAAGGAGAGGAATCGAGGATTCAGGGAGAGGAATCGGGAGAGGAAACAAGAAGAGGAATCAAGGAGACATATCAAGGAGAGGATTCAGGGAGAGAAATCGAGGAGACATATCAAGGAGAGGAATCGGGGAGAGGAATCAAGGAGAGGAATCAAGGAGTCGAATCGAGGAGAGGAATTGAGGAGACAGATCAAGGAGAGGAATCAAGGAGAGGAATCAAGGAGAAGAATCGGGGAGAGGACTCAAGGAGAGGAATCAGGGAGAAGAATCGGGGAGAGGACTCAAGGAGCGGAATCAGGGAGAGGAATGGAGGAGCGTGAATCGAGGAGAGGAGTCAGGGATAGGAATTAAGGAGAGGAATCGAGGAGAGGAATCGGGGAGAGGAATCAATGAGAGGAATGGAGGAGAGGAATCAGGGAGAAGAATCGGGGAGAGGACTCAAGGAGAGGAATCAGGGAGAAGAATCGGGGAGAGGACTCAAGGAGAGGAATCAGGGAGAGGAATGGAGGAGCGTGAATCGAGGAGAGGAGTCAGGGATAGGAATTAAGGAGAGGAATCGAGGAGAGGAATCGGGGAGAGGAATCAATGAGAGGAATGGAGGAGAGGAATCAGGGAGAAGAATGGAGGAGAGGAATCGAGGAGAGGAATGGAGGAGAGGAATCGAGGAGAGGAATCAATGAGAGGAATCGAGTGGTTAAATACCAAAATGTGGCTACATACAGCCACAAGCTCACAGACTTACTCTCTCTCCGGAGCTGGGAGATGATGGAGTGGTCTCCTCTGGTCATGGTCCTGCAGGGCGGAGGGAGAGAGGTGGATGAGCAGCACGTCCACATTCCTCACAACACACGCCTCTGTGTGTCGCTGTGTTTGACCAGGGAGCGTTTACTCACGAATACAGGCAATGTCAGCATGAAAGCAATGGCACGCACGCACACACACACACACACACACACACACACACATGTACAGGGTTTACAGCACTGTTGTTAAAGAGTTAAGGTGTGGTGGTAATCTTTCATTGGCTCCTTCCAATAACCCTCAACAAACAAACTCAAACAGCCGGTGGCTTCATGGCAGTTTTCTCGTAACAGGAACACACACACACACACACACACACACACACACACACACACACACACACACACACACACACACACACACCTGTAGTTGAAGTGCATGATGGCCTGGAGGGCGCTGCCCCCTCCGGTTTTGATGTCTCCCTCAAAGCCCGGCAGCAGCGGCGTCACCACGTAGACTCGGTACCTTTTCCCCTCCCTAAAATCATTTTAAACCACACAGAGACAGCATTATTAATTATTATTATTATTATTATTATTATTATTATTCCCAGTGTGGTTGAGTTCAAATCGGCCGACGCGGTGTCTCAGTCTGGCTCTTATCTTCTGTTTGGGAGGCGGATGCTTCAGTTCATCCGAGCTGAGCATACAATCATAACAACCCTCTAATCAACCCCGTAGTTTAACAGGTTTACAACCCGACAGATTCTTGCAGAGAAACTGGAGTGAAGGAAGACATTTCAACACTCGCAACCTGCAATGTTTCAACAATGTCTTCCGTTATATCAGGTTACACTGAGAGGGACACTGAGAGGGACAAGACAGACCAGACAAACATTTAGAAAAGCCTCCCTGGATTGTTTACACTGAATAAGTGTGTGTGTGGGTGTGTGTCCTCTGAACTTTAAATAGGAAAAATACTTAAATTAATCTTCACAGGTTACAAATTGAACCGTCCAAAAGTGAATGTGTTGAAGCAAACTCCTGCATATCAACATCTCTCTCTGCTTTGATTACAGCAAAATTACCTTTCTTACCATCACAGTATACTTCAAACCTTGTAGTACATTCAAAAAGGATCTGACAGATTCCATAAAATATGGGATTTGTAGTTTTTGTACGTTGAGAGGCTTAACACTCTCCCCCCAGATAATATAAGGCCCAACAGCTCTGCCCAATATACACAGCTGCGTTGTCTGATGCCTGATGGGAGCCTAAATGAATGGATCTGTATCGTCTTTCCTGAATAATAACATGGTTAAAAAAATTATCTTCACAGAGGCCAAAGTCAAACATGAAATATGACACTAGAACAGTCTATTAGTTCCATAGTATGTGTGTGTGTGTGTGTGTGTGTGTGTGTGTGGACCAGGTTTTACTACATTTGTGGGGACCAAAAACTGGAAATACAGTATACTTATGGGGTCCTGACAGCTTTGTGGGGACAAAATGCTGGTCCCCATAACGTTAAAGGGCTGTTTGAGGGTTAAGACCTGGTTTTAGGATCAGGGTTAGAATTAGGTTATGGTTAGGGTTAGGGTAAGGGTTAAGACCTGGTTTTAGGATCAGGGTTAGAATTAGGTTATGGTAAGGGTTAAGACCTGGTTTTAGGATCAGGGTTAGAATTAGGTTATGGTTATGGTTAGGGTAAGGGTTAAGACCTGGTTTTAGGATCAGGGTTAGAATTAGGTTATGTTAGGGTTAGGGTTAGGGTTAGGGTTAGGCATTTAGATTTGATGGTTAAGGTTAGGGTAAGGGGCTAGGGAATGCATTATGTCAATGACTGGTCCCCACAAAGATAGTGAGACAAGACTGTATGTGTGTGTGTGTGTGTATGTGTATGTGTGTGTGTGTGTGTGTGTGTGTGTGTGTGTGTGGCAGGTCCTGTGTTTCTGGTAAATCATTTCATGATAAGCCAGAAAGCACATACACAGAGACGTGTGGCAATCATTGCAAGGTACAGCCATTCAAAAGTTTACTAAGTGTGTGTTACTCTAATTAAATATCTGTGTGTGTGTGTGCGTGCGTGCATGCGTGCGTGTCAGTGTGTTACCTATGTGCTCTGATAATGCGCTCGGCAATAGCGTCTCCTATCTTGTTGAAAACGGTTTTGTTGTCAGCACAGCTGATGAAGAACTGATTCTGCAAGACAAACACACACACACACACACACACACACACACACACACACACACACACACACACACGTCTATAAGTGAACAACAACTTTCATTTGTTCTGGTCTTGAGTCCCATTTTTAAGTTGCAAAATGACAAAAACAAATGTACTTTGGGTCCTTGTAAAGTGTCTTGAGATAACTCTTGTTATGAATTGATACTATAAATAAAATTGAATTGAATTGAATGTCAGACTAAAATTAATTCTTCAATTGCCTTTCTACAAACTAAGGAATTCGCGGTTTATACAAAGTGCTACGTGTTGAAAACAAAACCCAGGGACCTTATACTGTATATGTAACTATCTGGGAAGGCATGTTGCTCAAATGAAATCTCTTAAGAAATCAGATCACTGCAGAAAGCAGTTAGGTGCGTGCTGAATAAATCAATAAAAGCATGAGGCATCCCAAAATGACAACACATCATACCTGCAAGGGTTGGGTCCCAAAACTGACCCAGCTTTTAATGTTTACAAGGAAACGGGACACCAGCTGTGTGTACTAACGGGCTGTACAGGAGACGGTTAAGTACCTCTATGTAGATGAAGTGCTGGCTGTTCTGGATGGTGTGGACGTAGGCGTTGTGGATGGACTCCTCGTGGTATTTGATGCCAGCGGACCAATCACAGGCCGAGCGAAGGATCTGAGGGAGGGACAACAGGAAAACAGTTGTGTAAATAAAAGCTTCAACTTGCACTTTGCAAAACAGGAATGTTAGTTTCATCTTGGACTCTTGAGACTCTGCAATGTGATAGTACTCAACTTATTTCTGCACTTCTGACCCAATTCTATAATAAAAGTAATGTAAAAGTAAAAGAAAATGATGCATAGTTACAGCCTGATTTGTGTATGGAACCATCCATGTTATTATCATGTTATTATCCATGTTAGCCATGTTGTTATCCATGTTATTATCATGTTATTATCCATGTTAGCCATGTTGTTATCCATGTTATTATTCATGTTATTATCCATGTTATTATTTATGTTATTGTATGTTGTTTTCCATTTATTATTCATGTTATTATCCATGTTATCCATGTTATTATTTATGTTATTGTATGTTATTTTCCATGTTATTTTCCATTTTATTATTTATGTTGTTATCCATGTAATTTTCCATGTTGTTATTCATGTTTTCCATGTTATCCATGTTATTATTCCATGTTATTATTCCATGTTATTATCCATGTTATTATCCATGTTATTATTTATGTTATCCAGGTTATAAATTGCAATATATCGCAGAATACTGCAATATGTTTAAAATTGCAATAATATTGTATCGTGGCATAAGTATTGTGATGATATCGTATCGGGAGGCGTCTGGTGATTCTCCCCCCCTCCTAGTGAACACATGAAACTTCAACAGAACCGACCTGCACTTTGGCGTGGATGCAGTCGGGGACTTGGTAGCGCTGCTCTGCAGCCGTGGTGTGGGACTTGGGCAGCAGGTACGGGTACGACAGAGAGCTGTACTTGGCCTTCACCAGCTGGGAGAGAAACAGAGGAACGAGTGAAACACAGGCGACACAGAGCAGCGCTGCACCTTCCTCCTCCAGCCACGTGGACGGCTGCACACTAACAGTTAAATCGGTGTCATCCTATGAAATGTTGCATTGCAGGATTCCTGCTTTTCTAGCGTGTACGTGCCCCTTTAATCAGGCCAGGTTACGTTTCAGTGCAGCAGACGCTCTTCATATTATCTCTCTATACGCACACACTGTTTTTTTATTACATTTATCTTAGAGCTGCAAAGATATATCGATTAATTGTCAACTATTAAATTAATCGCCAACTATTTTGATAATAGATTCGTCGGTTTGAGTCATTTTGCATTTCAACAAAAAAGGTAAGAATTCTTGTTGTGGTTCTGCTGTTCCATTCTCCCTTTTCCCCGTGTGTCTGTCTGTGTTGTCTGCCGTCCACGAGAGGGCGTCCTACGAGGAACTGGGTCTAGAGTAGGGTGACCAGACGTAAACCCGGTTTTGGTGACCTGTCCCCGGCTGGATCTGTCCCCGGAAATGTCCCCGGTTTCACTGTGACTGACAGACCCGATACTGGAATGAAAGAAAGAAAACTCTGACCAAACGGAGCCGATCGAAAGCAGCGCTCAGAGCTCAGAGATGTTTTAGAAAGCTGTATTTTACCATGCTAAAATCACTGATTATTTACATGGAGTCTGGTGGAGAAAATCACTGATTATTTACATGGAGTCTGGTGGAGATATGCTATCTATACGCTAAAATCACTGATTATTTACATGGAGTCTGGTGGAGATATGCTGCTCTATACACGCTAAAATCCATTATTTACATGGAGTCTGGTGGAGATAAACACGCTAAAATCACTGATTATTTACATGGAGTCTGGTGGAGATATGCTGCTCTATACACGCTAAAATCACTGATTATTTACATGGAGTCTGGTGGAGATATGCTGCTCTATACACGCTAAAATCACTGATTATTTACATGGAGTCTGGTGGAGATATGCTGCTCTATACACGCTAAAATCACTGATTATTTACATGGAGTCTGGTGGAGATATGCTGCTCTATACACGCTAAAATCACTGATTATTTACATGGAGTCTGGTGGAGATATGCTGCTCTATACACGCTAAAATCACTGATTATTTACATGGAGTCTGGTGGAGATATGCTGCTGCTCACTGATTATTTACATGGAGTCTGGTGGAGATATGCTGCTCTATACACGCTAAAATCACTGATTATTTACATGGAGTCTGGTGGAGATATGCTGCTCTATACACGCTAAAATCACTGATTATTTACATGGAGTCTGGTGGACTTTTATGTTTTAAAAATGATCTTAATCTTTAACAGAAAGGTCGACCTCCTTAGAAATCCTTTCCATAATGTTATCAGACACTTAGAATATTAATCTGAGTCTGTCAGCAGCAAAACGAGCACTTTATGAACGTAAATACAAGCTGGACAATTCTCCCATTAACTTCCATTGTAGCTTGTTTCTCTGCTGCCGACTGCAGCGATCTCGTTTCATACTGCATCAATGTCAAAGGAACATCTTTCCTCAATAGTTTATATTGTATCTGATACTCAGCTCTAGGTCTAGTGTCCCCGTTTTAAGTTTTACAAAAATTAAAAACAGGACGTGTTTTGGAGGTATTTACGCTTCTGAGCTGAAAATGTCCCCGGATTTAGTCTGAGACATCTGGTCCCCTTAGTCTAGAGGCGTGGCCACTCATTATCCATCCGTCTATCTGCACAGCTGCATCCCATCATCATCATCATCACCACCACCACCGCTGTATTTAAACCCGGGCTGACCACCTCTTGTTACAAACCCCTAAGTGGTAACTAGGCCAGTCACTTAGTACTCGTTGATCTCTAAACTTTACTAGCCCCAGAGCCGCTCCGTTGCAACTCCCATCTACACCTCCTCCATCACCTAGCCTATACCTCATCTGAGTTTTGTTGGATTAAACTTTTCTTTACCTTTTCATCAGCGCCTGTGTTTGTTTCTGTGTCTGGGTCCAACCTAACCCACTACAACTCTCTGATTGCAGCTGGTTGAATGGGACTGTTCTAATGTTCTAGTTTCTGCTTTTGGGAGACACTGATCCACATTTGTCACCATTTTCTGACATTTTAGAGACCAAACAATGGTGGTGATGGTGCAGTGGATATCACACATGTCTTTGATGTGGGAGACCTGGGTTTGATTCCCACTGAGATCCATCAATTAATATGTCCGTGAGCAAGACCCTTAACATTTTCAACATTATTATCGCTTTTTTCCCACATTTGTGTCACTTTTTCAATGTTGTGGGTTATGTTTTTGATGTTTTTTCCAAAGTGTTTTGATATTAATTAATTAATATATTAATGTTCACATTTCAGCGCTTATTTCGACGAAAAAAAAAAAATGTAACTTGTAACGGGTCAATTTGACCCAGGACAACATGCGGGTTAACCCCTGTGTTGTCTTCCTATCAACCATGCAACTTTTGTTTTTCTGGGTCTAAATTTAAAATTAAAACTATTTGGTTGTCTTTTCTCAAAGTTTTTGTCACTTTTTCCGATGTTTCTATCCATTTTTTTCTGAGCTTTTTCCACGTTTTTTTTTTTTCCCCACTTTTTTTTTTTTAGCGTTCTTTAATAATTTTTTTCTCAATGCTATTAAATTGATTTAACCCAAATGTAATGAAAGTATTGAACTGATCGTTTATTTTACTTGTTGTAGGGAACCATTTTTTTTTTTTTACCCTAGTTGCTCCTCTGACATAAATAGCGATTGTAAGTTGCTTTGCATAAAAGCGTCAGCTAAATGACATGTAATGTAATGTAAGAATGAATTGATTAATCCAGAAAATAATCCACAGATTGATCGGCAGTACAACTAATCGTTAGATGCTGCCCTAATTCTTCTGTTGTTTCTTCCATGAATTGATGAAATTTAAAATGTTATATGTGCTTAAACATTGTGTTTGATTTGCATTCTACATTCAAGCTAAAAGGCAAAAGCATTATTTCAACATAAATGAAGACATGTTGGTCATGCATTAAGTTTGTTGTTATAAGTATATAGTTGGTTGTTTGTTGCATTAAGTTGTTTTGCAGTACTTCTGTTTTATAATATAAGATAATCTGGTCCATTTTGTTATAACCAGCTCTACAGATGTGTCAGAAGCTGAATTGATGTTAAAGACGCTTCCTGAATCTGGTTCCAGTCCCCCTTTTACAGCCACTATTCTTTTGCTTTGCAAGTCCTGAACTGAGGGTCATAAACTTTTCAGTCACATTCCAACTGAAAGATAATGAAATAAGCACACAGACACATCACATCACTGTGACCTGGAGACCCCCCCCACCACCCC
This sequence comes from Etheostoma perlongum, assembly GCA_026937815.1. Classification (NCBI taxonomy): domain Eukaryota; kingdom Metazoa; phylum Chordata; class Actinopteri; order Perciformes; family Percidae; genus Etheostoma; species Etheostoma perlongum. Next base: position 24,298,180 of record CM049392.1, on the reverse strand, counting down.
GCCCCCCTTTGTGGGATAATACTGGGGGTCCGAGAGCCAGAGAGCCAGACAAAGGAAGGGGAGAGCTGCGACAGCTTGATCCAGGTAACTTTGTCTCAGGATATCCTATGTAATAAAATGGATTCACACATCAACATCTGAGATTTGGACTACTAATTGAATGAACCCTGAGACCGGAGCAGGATTTAGCTCCAACAGAATCTAATTTCATCACTTCATATTTGCATGCATGCATTTTCTCTGGACACGCAGGATCAGCTTTAGCATCTTGCTCACTGGCGCTGTAACAGAAAGCACAACATTTAGTCTAAGGCCCGTACACACCGGGACGAATATCAGCGGCCGTTATTCGTCAGCGTTTTTCGACGCGTTTTTTTGTGTTCACACCCAAGCGATTTTCGCTGACGATGAGCCGAATGAACATGCAAATTCATTATCTGTCACTAGATGGCGCTTAATGTAAAACAGACACACCCCCGTACATAGGGTGGCGCTGCGCAACTTTGCGCTTCTGATACTCGCTTGCAACTCAGAAGAAGAGCAGAGAAGAAGAGAGCAAGTATTTAGAACATTTCTTCTAAATCAGGTATAGCTCTTTATGTTCCGAAACCAAGGAGACCAGCAGCTCAACATTTATTTTGGACATCGTGCTTTGCCTCTTCCTCGTCTTGTGGCAGTGATGACGGTGGCGTATGTCTTCTTCGTTGGTGTGCTCGGTAAGACCGTTTTGTGCTTGAGCGCCGCCAAGTTGTGTTTTACTGTAACTTCAGAAGCACAAGACACGTGAGCAAAAGGGCCGATTTCATTGGTCGGATAGTTTTTGACGCGGCGCGTCAAACCAAAAAAAAAACGAACCCGAGGCGTTTTTAAAAAAAAATGACGCTTTTACGCGTGGCGTTTTTCGCGTCGGTGTGCACGCTCTCATTGACGCCCTTTGTTTAGTCACGACGCGTTAAACGTCGGCGAATATCGCGCGCGAAATTCGTCCCGGTGTGAACGGGCCTTTATGTTACTCCCTTATTCAGCACGCTATGGAGCTGTCCTCCATTAAATACCTTCTACTTCGACTACCACTCGCAAGAGTTTGTTGACTAATCGATCAGCTGATTTAATCGACGATCTGCAAAACTGAGTTTCTCCACAAAGAATCCGGCAAAAGCACCACTTTAAATCCCAGACATGTGCTCAAAGGTTTCTTGGAAAAGAATTCCTTTCAGGATGGAAAAGCATAAAAAACGACTAATCCACTAAGAAGAAAAAGACAGATTAGTGGACTAGTCGTGTAAGGAAGGGCAGCCAGCATGAACTCTGACCTTAGTGAAGTTCCAGCGCTGGATGAAGTGTCTGGCCACATCTCGAGCTGCTTTCCCATGGACCACCGAGGCGATGTCGTGCCAAGGCATTCTGGGAGTTGTGTGCCTGTCTATGAAGTCTGTAAGCAGCAGAAACAGAAATGTGAGCAGGACAGGACTCTTCTGTAGATAACCCGGTTAAACTGGGAGCTTAACCCGCTATTGCATGAATTATTTTTTAAACATGGTAAAAATGTCTTGACGTGTTTTTATTACTCCAGGATGCTTAAATAATGCAATTGCAAAAAAAAATAATAAAAAAAATTGAAGGGGGGGTAGTTGGTAATTTGTCGCCATATGGCAACAACGCACATTCATGGAAAGTGCCAAAAAATCCATTATTTCTTTAAAAACATGCTTTTATTGAAAGAATTACCAAACAAATTCAACGTATATGTATCAACATGTAAAGCCCGATGTGTTTACAGTCACATTAGTTTAGTTTTAATTGTAGTTTTTGATAATTATTAATAATAAAACTGTCATAAGTCTGTCATATACACCTGAAAGAAGACACACGGATACAATTTACTTGATTAGGGGCAAAATCAGCACAACACACTGACTACACTTACAATTACTGAACTATATGGCCACTGAAAACATATTTCTGATAATAATCTTCCTGTAGGAAATCCCTGTTTAGACTAGAAGGGTATATTGACTATAAATGTCAGCGGACCAACAGATAATTTGAGTGAGCCAACATGATTTCTTTTGGAATAACTCATTTTTATTGGTGAGCAATTCATTTACATTAGTGTGGAATTAATAATTTAGATAATATATTAATTACAAAATGGCTGGGATAACATAATATAAATACATTTTATGTTTTTCTTTTAAAATATTATAAGTAATTGCAAACATAGTGTTAGAGTAGTAAAGTTATAGTAATTCAATCTGAGCCCATTAGGCTAAATGTGCACATTTCACTTCAATATTTGCATAATCTTGCCATATGGCAACAAATTGATTTTAGCCTTTTACAGAAAAAATATAACATTTTATCTGGTTTAAATGATGAAAAATGAAAGTTTAAGAAATGCTTCTAAAATTTAGAAAAAGGACTACATTTTGGCTGATCCTGGAACGTGATCTTTAGTGTGGTGCATGTCCGGAAAAGGGGGCGGGGCAACAGGATTCTGTGGGTCTGTGAAGTCATCAAATGAATACCACTTCAAAATAAAAGACCTATTTACACAATTAAACAAAAAACAATGCATTTTATATGGTTTATTGTGAAAAACACTAAGAATTTTTTTTTTTTTTTTGCCATATGGCAACAACATGCAATAGACGTTTTTTATAAAGGAGGAATTTCGGCCGGATGTCCGTCCCCTTCCTCTTTTTTTATTTACTCTTTATTGGTTTTCTTTTAGTAACATAAACATATGTGCCATCTGGAACATACATCATAACATAACGTGACGGGGGGAGGATTTGTGCGTTAAATAGAACAGCTGTTACCACACATGCATCATGCATAAACAAAAATAATAATAATAATAATAATTAATTTGATTTTTTATGGCGCTTTTCCAATTAAATATAAAGATGCAGTTCTTGATTAAGGATTCAACATGAGGAAAGGAGGATTTGTGCGTTAGGTAGAACAGCAGTTGAACATAAGCACATCATGAATAAAATTATAAAGATACTGCACGAAAATGGGGAAAAGACATATCCTTCTTAAAAGAATTTAACCTTTTTTTGTGAGATTTATATGAAATCAGGTCTTACAGATGACACATAGCTCAACCATTTTGACCAGTTCTCTTCAAAAAATATCCCCGTCCTCTGTCTCTGTGTTGGCGCTCTAACCTGCGGCTGATTTCTGAGGACTCAGAATAAATGCCAATAAACCAGAGCACGTTTTTCTCCCATCCCAGAATGCTTTGTGGAAGGTTCCGGCAATATGAGACTATGATCTTAGTAATGTAACTACTAGAGGGGGGGGGGACCGATACAGCATGGTATTGCAATATTTTCAGTGGCAATACTGTATCAATACACAAGCGCCAAGTATCTGTCTTTTATTATATATTACATATTACATATGTGTTGGTCAGTTTTGTCCAACTTTACAGCAAGAACACGTCATTTGAAATTGGAGAAGAAAAATTAGAAGTTGGAAAAAAGGTTATAAATTGCAATACGTCGCAGAATATTGCAATATATTTAAAATCTCAATAATATCGTATCGTGGCATAAGTATCGTGATGATATGGTATGCCCCCCCCCAATTATTAAATTATTAATTAACAAAAAAGAGGTAAAGAGGCAGATGGATGCAGGGTGAAGTGAACACTAGGGGTGGGGAAAAAAATCACTACAGCATATTATTGCAATATTTTCAGTAGCAATACTGTATGGATACACAGGCGCCAAGTATGGATCTGTTATTATATATTATATATTATATATTATATATGTGTTGGTCAGTTTGTCCCATTTTGCAGCTATACAATTGAAGTGATATTCAAACAGAGAAATGTTTCTCTTTAGATGAAACCGATGTTGATAAGTTTCCTTTTGGGGACGTCATTTGAAATTGGAGAAAAATTAGAAGTTGGAAAAAAGGTTATATATTGCAATATATCACAGAATAATGCAATATATTTAAAATCGCAATAACATCGTATCGTGGCGTACCATCGAACGGTTTGTCCAGCTGGATCCAGTCCTTGAACACAAAGTTGCAGTAGTCTTTCCCGTGCCAGAACCGCGTGTTTCCAAACAACTCCCCGACTCCCGTCTGCAGACTGCCCACCGAGCCGCTTCCTAAAACACACACACACACACACACACACACACACACACACACACACACACACACACACACACACACACACACACACACACACACACACACACACACACACACACACACACACACACACACACACACAGACACACACACACACACACACACACACACACACACACACACACACACACACACACACACACACACACACACACACACACACACACACACACACACACACACAGACACACACACACACACACACACACACACACACACACACACACACACACACACACACACAGGAAGAGGCAGTGATTTATCAGTTACTCGTCGTCACTGCAGGAACCTTTAACCTTCGTGTTGTCTTCCCGTCAACCATGAAAAAAACAACATTATTATCGCTTTTTTTCCCACATTTTTGTCACTTTTTCAATGTTGGGGGTTATGTTTTTGATGTTTTTTCCTAAGTTTATTGATATTTTTAATGTTGACATTTCCAGCGCTTATTTCGACGGCCCATTTTTTGTTAGAAATTTTCTTTTTTAACTTGAAACGGGTCAATTTGACCCAGGACAACATGAGGGTTAACCCCTGTGTTGTCTTCTTTTTTTTTTCTGGGTCTAAATTTAAAATTAAATTCTCAAAGTTTTTGTCACTTTTTCCGATGTTTTTATCCATTTTTTTCTGAGCTTTTTCACGTTTTTGTTGTTTTTTTTCGCCACAATTTTAAAGCTTTTTCGGACATTTTTTCCCACTTTCTTTTTCAGCGTTCTTTAATCATTTTTTTCTTAATGCTATTAAATTGATTTAACCCAAATGTAATGAAAGTATTGAACTGATTGTTTATTTTACTTGTTGTAGGGAACCATTTTTTTTTGTTGACAATTTGGTTGAAAGAAACCCAAATTTCTGATATAGAAACTTTTTGAAAATGGGCCAAATTTGACCCGAGGACACCAGGAGGGCCAAACAACTTAGCCTAGTCCAGGTTTTAGTTCCTGGGACCTTCGATGGAGCGATCGGATTTGAGATCTTAAGATCTGAGGGATTAAACACAAGTTTTGAGACTTGCTCACCGTCTGCAGGTTCAGAAGCAAACGTGCAGAAGCAACTTTCAGTTTCTATGCACCGCACATCTGGAATACTGCGTCCGGATGTTTGCACCGCCCAAGGCGATTGTGATTGGTTTAAAAGTTTTTACCCTACCCTAACTCCTATTCTCCTCTCCCAGAATGCATCTGTGGTGTAGCCAGACAAGTCTGGCAATGCAAGACGAATGCTTATGTAAAGTACTTTGAATTGCCTTTGTATCTGAATTGTGCTATATATATATATATATATATATATATATATATATATATATATATATATATATATATATATATATATATATACTACCGGTCAAAAGGTTGGGGTCACTTCTACATTTCCATACCACTCCATTATAGACAGAATACCTGCTAATTTGGGTGGGGGGGGCTGATCTTTAATGCAATATCTACATTGCCCATTACCAGCAACCATTCATCCAATGTTCTAAAGGCACATTCTGTGTACTAATACTATCATTTAAAAATAAAAAACTAGAAAAACATTGGAGAACCATTTTACTATTATGTAAGCACATAATGTAATCTGATTACTGCCCTGGTTAAAAAAACAATGTAACTGATCTCAGCTGGCATTCTGTCTACAATGGAGGTCAATGGGGATTTCTATGTGACCCCAAACTTTGGACCGGTAGTGTATATATATATATAAATTGCCTTGATAGCTCTTCGTCCTCTGTGCCATAAAAACACATCACACTGTTAGACTGAAATGTGGATTCATCCGCCGCTGACAATAGTCCCCAGCACTATTTCCTCCTTTAAAATGGAGGCTGTGAAGCAGCTCTGCCAGGGTGTAATGTGTTTACAGCACGCCGTCTGTACCACGCTGACTTTGACAGTTTTACACCGGTGTTTGGAAAACGCTTTGACACCACTTTTACAGAAATAAAACAGCAGCTGGAGGGAAGACAGAACCGCAGGAGACCTTTATAAAAAAGCTCAGAGAGCGGTACAGAGACATGCAAATTGAAATCGCATTGTTTCAATCATTTTACTTACCTGCAATACATTCAGAGTAACTGGAGAGTAATCAACAACAAAAAACAACAAAGAGAAGGGATGTTGTTGTTGTTTTTTCCCCATGAAATTCATCTGACTTCATTTGTTTTTAGTACCGGCTGTTTGCCTCACGTTCATGTCTGCCACTTCCCATCTATCACACATCAAGACAAACAAGAGGTGAGCCTGGCAAACAAACAGCAGCTAATAAAAACCTGCGGCGCCTGTTTTACTGCAGCGGTGACACGTGCCGTGTGCCAGCACCGAGACAAAGACGCTACAGCTCTGCTTAATGTCTTTCTCAGGCTGCAGTGACACTGCTACAGGTTCGTTTTTTAAGCGGCGTTTTGAAGAAAACCAACAGATATTTCACATTTGTGCTTGACTGAGAGGCCTTAAACATTTAATAGACTATTAAAATTGTCATTTTCTGCTTTTCAGTGCTTCAATACTGAATAATTATGTGAAAACGAAATGGTAGTCGAGTCTGATTGACTACAAAACTGTTGCTCATGTCCATGAAAAGATAGATATCGAAGATATTAGAAGAAAAGCAGACACATTTTCTGAATCGACCTTTGACACATCAGAGGAAAAGTAACTTCAAACTCGCACACAGACAACCAAAGGCCGTTCAGTGCAGTTTAAAACCACAGCAAAGCACACCGGGAGGCGAGCGACACTACCGCCGGCGACTCACCAGCCGAACACCGGCCAATAGGAACGGGCGTCCTCAGCTCCGCCAGCCTGCTGGGGATCAGGTTGTGTTGGCTGCTGACGCTGTTGGACCAACCTGAACAGAGTGGCCACAAACACTGAGATCGCAGTATACATGGAGGCTATCACTGCTACTCAAGACCGCCTAGACCAAGACCATGTCATCACCAAGACCAGAGTGCATCGAGACCGAGGCAAGACCGAGACTTTTAGGGGTTGAGACCGAGTCAGGTAAAAAAAATTCTAATTGGATATAAGTGAAGTTATTGTTTGCATTTGCAAGTTGTTGGAGCCATTTATAGCCACCTTTCTAGTTTAATTTAGTTATTTATTTTAGCCACTTGGGGGAGTACTGCACTAGGTGTGGTACGTCACTGGTAAGAAGGTATATTTACAGGTGTGGCAATCAATGAGATGAAGATCAATGCCTGGACTCAAGATCTTTTGCTACGCATTGAGAACACCATGCCATCCCCACCAAGGCTAATAGGATAGCCTCAAGTTTGAACCCATAGGCATGAATCAGATGCACAGGCGATGTAGCGACATCCCGGAGTCTTCTTCATCCGAGACCGAGACAAGACGGCGTAAAATCACGGTCGATTATGAGACGAGACCTTCTTGAGACCAAGACCAATCTTGAGTGCTACAACACAGCTACCCTATATTATAAATAGGCCTATATTATATATATATATATATATATATATATATATATATATCACATTAGCCAAAACGTGTCCGAGCATGGACTATATATATGGAGCTCCGGTCTATATCCACCACGTTCAACTTCCAGGATTGCTCCGTTGCCGCAGGATTTTCACTCTTTTCGGTTGAATATCCGTCCCATTCCTCTTTCTTTGTGTTGGCGTTCTAGCCTCTGGTGGATTTCTGAGGACTATGGTTACCTGGTCCTCAGATCTCTGCAGGGTAAATCCAGACAGCTAGCTAGACTATCTGTCTAAAACTAAAACTACTTCTGAACGTTCACATGTTCCACCAAAACAACTTCCATCCTGAGACTATAGCAGTGGCTCCGTCCGGCGCTTAGCCCCGCCCAAGACGATGTGATTGGTTTAAAGAATTGCCAATAAACCAGAGCAGGTTTTTCTCCCATCCAGGAATGCTGTGAGGACTAGTTAGACCTTCCTGTGCAGCGCTGTGGAGGAGGGTCTGACAATGGAAGACTACATGATAACCAACATGGCCAAGAAGTAATGATGACAAGAACACCTTTCTGCTCCAATACGCCACCAACACAAATAAATAACTATTATCTTAAACTATAATATAATAATAATTAATAATAAATTCATCTAAGACTCACTCTGTTCGCTCTCCAGGTCGCTGTCGCTGTCAGCGTGGGCCAGCCCGTGTTTCTGCAGGTGTCTCCTGATGCTGAACCTGCTCCTCCTCGTCTTCCCCACACCTTTCAGCCTGGGCTGGTCCACCGGCTCCGTCACTGTGAAAATGCCTTTCCCGCGTCTTGAGGAAACCCCACCGCTGCCGTTGGCGGGGGCAGCCATGTTGGACGAGGTCGCTTCAGCCTGATGATCATTTAAACAAGGTCAGCGGTAATCTGGGTTGAGTCGAAATAGAAGCTAATTTCATTAATAGATGGAAATTGAGGCCTTTTCCATGCAAAACGTACTTAATTATGAATCCGAGGAAGAACTCTTGGCATTTTGGAGCAGATCAGAATCACAGAGCCAAATACATTAAAACCCCCTGTCTTGCGTTAGCATTGCAAGACAGGGGGTCTGGCCTGGGTCTTTGTGTCAAGGGTAATTTTAGTTTTATTCTTTTCTATTTTTTCTACTTGATAGTTACTTGTGAAGCTACTGTAGGTATAACAGAATTTCACAACATGTTGTACTTCTACGGTACTTAGTTACCGGTCTGAAAATTGTCGGTCTGAATGTCCGAAGTGTTTTCACACTATAACCGACCCGGACCATGGTTCAGGTTGGTCTTTTGATCCGGACCGTGGTCCGAGGAACCTTTCTCACCTGCAATTTGGGTTCGAATCAAACTGACGTGGGACGTTTTAATGCTGATATCTGCTGATATCTGCTGATATCTGCTGATATCTGTTGATATCTGTTGATATCTGTTGATATCTGTTGATATCTGCTGATATCTGTTGATATCTGCTGATATCTGTTGATATCTGCTGATATCTGCTGATATCTGTTGATATCTGCTGATATCTGTTGATATCTGCTGATATCTGCTGATATCTGTTGATATCTCTTGATATCTGTTGATATCTGCTGATATCTGTTGATATCTGCTGATATCTGTTGGATGGTTAAAATATTTCTCCTAGTTACCTAAAGTGTCTCCTGTTGTAAATGTAGAAGTGTGTGTGTACGCACGAGAGAGAGATAAAGAGGCAGAGGGCAGGTGTCCTGTCACTACATGTTGGACAATGATCAAGTGACACTAACAATGTGTGTGTGTGTGTGTGTGTGTGCATGTGTGTGTTCATGTCTTTGTGTGTGTGTGTGTGTGTGAGAAAGAGACCTGTTCCAACTGTGCGCGTGTAACACTCCCAACGTCCGTCAGCCGGTGCTCCCGGTCGTCCCAGCGACCGTACGCCAGGTCAATCCCTCCAACGAAGGCCACTGATTGGTCGATGACGATGATCTTCTCGTGATGCGCCCACAGGTAGACGGCGGAGGAGACGTGGTTTGGGTGACGCATGACCTTTTGGAGAAGAAAAGACTCAGATTGAGACGGGGAACGTGGACGTATGATAAACGTGCGGGGACACGTCTGTCTCGGAGACACGTCTGTCTCGGAGACGCTCACCTTGATGTTGGGGTGAAGCTGCAGCAGTGTCCTCTTGCTGTATCCCGAGTTGATGCCCAGCGCTAACTCCACCTCCTTGTACAGCATCACAAATATCCGCACTCCTTGTTGCTGTGGAAACACAAACACGATGCTCTAGAGCTCAACAGTGGACGCTGACTTATTTTAAAGATTATTTTTTGGAGCATTTATTTGAGAGGAAAGTTGAAGACGTGAAATAATAATAAAGCTTTATTGCAGACACAAGTCCATATTACACATCATACAGTATAAAAAGCAGGGCTGTAGTCAAGACCACCTTAGTCGAGTCCAAGACAAGTCCAAGACCAGGACTGGTCGAGTCCAAGTCAAGACCGAGTCCAAAAAGGTTCGAGTCCGAGTCAAGACCGAGTCCAAAAAGGTTCCAGTCCAAGACAAGACCGAGTCCAAAACGGTTTGAGTCCGAGTCAAGACCGAGTCCAAAAAGGTTCGAGTCCAAGACAAGACCGAGTCCAAAAAGGTTCGAGTCCAAGACAAGACCGAGTCCAAAAAGGTTCAAGTCCAAGACAAGACCGAGTCCAAAAAGGTTCCAGTCCAAGACAAGACCGAGTCCAAAAAGGTTCCAGTCCAAGACAAGACCGAGTCCAAAACGGTTTGAGTCCGAGTTCCAAAAGGTTCAAGTCAAGACAAGACCGAGTCCAAAAAGGTTCCAGTCCAAGACAAGACCGAGTCCAAAAAGGTTCCAGTCCAAGACAAGACCGAGTCCAAAAACGGTTTGAGTCCGAGTCAAGACCGAAAAAAAGGTTCAAGTCCAAGACAAGACCGAGTCCAAAACGGTTTGAGTCCGAGTCAAGACCGAGTCCAAAAAGGTTCCAGTCCAAGACAAGACCGAGTCCAAAACGGTTTGAGTCCGAGTCAAGACCGAGTCCAAAAAGGTTCCAGTCCAAGACAAGACCGAGTCCAAAACGGTTTGAGTCCGAGTCAAGACCGAGTCCAAAAAGGTTCAAGTCCAAGACAAGACCGAGTCCAAAACGGTTTGAGTCCGAGTCAAGACCGAGTCCAAAAAGGTTCCAGTCCAAGACAAGACCGAGTCCAAAACGGTTTGAGTCCGAGTCAAGACCGAGTCCAAAAAGGTTCAAGTCCAAGACAAGACCGAGTCCAAAAAGGTTCAAGTCCAAGACAAGACCGAGTCCAAAAAGGTTCCAGTCCAAGACAAGACCGAGTCCAAAACGGTTTGAGTCCGAGTCAAGACCAAGTCCAGGACAGAAAAAAAGGTCTTATCCATGACAGTATCAAGACAATCATTTTGGGTTTCACTTTCCCTCCAATATTATTATCAACATAATAAAGACACCTGGACTCGGTCCAGACCAGAAGCCATATTGGGCAAGACCAGCGGCCGAGGCAAGTCCGAGTCCAAATACTAGCGAGTCCGAGACCATAAAAAATGGTCTTGTCTCGTCTTCTGAGCTGAAAATGTCCCCGGATTTTGTCTGAGAAATCTGGTCCCCTTAGTTAAAACATAATAAAATATATGTATGTATGTATTTGTTAACACGCTGGTACTGGATCTGTACTCTGTATTGGCCAATACGCAAGTTAAAGTATCGGAATCGGTATTGGGAAAGAAAAACTGGTATCGGACCATTTCTTATTTGGTGCCTAGCTTGCTAACAAGCTAAACTAGAAAAAGACAGTTTTAGGAAAAAAGGGCTTTTCTTTGTTTTTCTTGTGCTAAGCTCTCTTCACACACTGTCTCCCTCTGTCTCTGTGATGACATGGCTCGTGATTTCGTGCTCACTCACCGCTTTGCGTTTCAGGATGCAGTCCAGACGCCAGCGGTTGCCTTCCACAACCGGCCTCTTCAGGAAGATCTCTGGACTCAACCTGTGGAGCAACACGCACCGTAAGACATCACAGATACATGTATTTTCTCCTCTCTGGTTTCCTCCTTTTCTCACCTAATCTGAAAGCATTAAAAACCCGAAAAATAAACCCCAGAAAAGAACAAGCTTTAATCCAACATTAAAACTTAACTCTGCTTTCCTGTACAGATTTAGATCAGTACTTCACTTTCAGTAGAAATCGGACTGCAGGACTTTTAACTGTGATGGAGTGGTTATATTATTTAACATTACTACCTTTTTACTCCAGTGTTCTTCTCCCAATGCACACACAAACACTTTGCATGTGGTATTGAAATGTGTGTGTGTGTGTGTGTGTGTGTGTGTGTACTAGTATAACAGAAGTCGGAGCCTCAGACTGTAACCGATCTGTTTGACCAGAAAACCTCCACAAGGGGTGACCGCCAACTGCACTCACTGCACTTTGAGACACACACACACACACACACACACACACACACACACACACACACACACACACTTACCACCAATCTGTGATGAATATTTCCTCTTTGGCTTCTTCGAGAGCATCGGCTACGTCCTCCATGTAGGATTTTCCATTCACATAGCTGCAGAAGACACACACACACAAATGTACAGGCACACACACACACACGCACGCACGCACGCACACACACACACACACACACACACCCACAGACACACACACATTTAGACAGCGAGAACAACTCAAACAAACTCTCCTCTTACTTTTCAATCCATCTTTTGTTTTTTCATTATGCTTTTTATGGTGTGAACACACACACACACACACACACACACACACACACACACACAGTATAATGAACACACATTGCAAACACACAACAGGGAACACCGGCTGACGGACGTTGGGAGTGTTATGCACTCAGTTGCAACAGGTCACACACACACACACACACACACACACACACACACACACACACACACACACACACACACACACACACACACACACACACACAGACACACAGACAGTATAGTGTTGCCCAGCAGGGAGACAGTTGATGAGCAAGTGAGGCTCACTTTCCCTTTTGTTGTGTCATGTTACTCCAGCGAGACACACACACACACACACACACACACACACACACACACACACACACACACACACACACACACACACACACAACACACACACACACACACACACACACACACACACACACACACACACACACACACACTCTCTCTCTGCCAACTGGACGGGGCTTCGTCTGGATTCCTTTAGCAACATCTGGACCCGGTGCCTAACCCTAATTTACACCAGGTTACTGCCGAGACACACATTATCAAACGGTCACAAAATACCAAGCTTAAAAACACTGATGTCCCCTAAAATGTAAAGTGGACAGTGTGACAGTTGGTTGACGTGGTTACCATTTGGCGAGGATGTTCACTTCCTCTCTGGCGAAGGATCCAAAGCGGTGGTCGGTGAGGAAGGCCGAGCCGTGCTTCTGGACAAAGTGCTCGATGGACTGACCCCACCAGCGGGCGTGTCTGTAGCTGCTGCACTTCAGCACCAGGGATCTACACACACACACACACACACACACACACACACACACACACACACACACACACACACACACACACACACACACACACACACACACACACACACACACACACACACACACACACACAATTGAGCAAATCATTACATTATTTTAGTCCTCAACTGTCCTGAACTGCTGTGGCTTTGCCTAAGCTCTGTAGGTGGTAGTTTATTCATGGAGACTCAGAAATAAATAAAATTCCTTTATGATGTACCTTTGTACTTAATAAGACAATTAAATATTCTCCATTTGATTCCAAATGACATGTTAAGAGAGAGCGAATCAGACTTGAAAAAGATAGATCTCGCACTATGCTCTGGCTCCGCGTCACAATTTCTTGATGATACTAATGTTTCAGCCCCACTGGACCTTTGTCAAGAGGATTTTATTTATTTATTTTAGGGTAAATACTCTCGACGAATGGCCAGAGACGCTAAAAATGTAAGTTAGTATCATTCAGCAAAAGTTGCCCCCCAAATATCTTTTTTAATTTCCCAAATCCTGCTCCCCTTTCATTTGTTTGTTTTATTTGGATCCCCATTAGCTTAGCATACATTAAAAGCTATTCTTCCTGGGGTCCTACAAGCTTTCTTTGACAATACTCATCATGACATTTCATTACACACACAGACATACATTTGAAACTACAAATCATAAGTAAATCTTACAGTTAACGCAAGTAATAGAAGAAATGAAAAAAAAGACACTACTCCGAATAGATTCATCTATTTTAAGAAATACGATAACAAAAGCCCTGTACCAACTTATTTATATTAAATATTTAATTCCTTTGAAATAAAATATGTCTTAAGTGATTATTTAAAGCCATACTGAGAGTTGTGTTTGATAGTCGTTGGGAGAGACTTCCATTCACACACACACACACACACACACACACACACACACACACACACACACACACACACACACACACACACACACACACACACACACACACACACACACACACACACACACACACACACACACACACACACACACACAGTCTTGTCTCACTATCTTTGTGAGGACCAGTCATTGACATAATGCATTCCCTAGCCCCTTACCCTAACCTTAACCATCAAATCCTAACCATAACCTAATTCTAACCCTGATCCTAAAACCAGGTCTTAACCCTTACCCTAACCCTAACCATAACCTAATTCTAACCCTGATCCTAAAACCAGGTCTTAACCCTTACCCTAACCCTAACCATAACCTAATTCTAACCCTGATCCTGACAGCCCTTTAAAGTTATGGGGACCAGCATTTTGTCCCCACAAAGCTGTCAGGACCCCATAAGTATACTGTATTCCCAGTTTTTGGTGCCCACAAATGTAGTAAAACCTGGTCCACACACACACACACACACACACACACACTGCTCTGTACCTAACTGAACGTTGAATTGACTTAGTTTTCACTTTAGGTAAAATAAAACTCCCTCCTATACTGCATGCCTCGTTGGATAATGATGTGTAGCAGTACTAAAGGATAGTTTTGTGTATAAACTGATAATAACTCATTGATAACTGCCTTAAAGCAGCAGCTATATAAAAGCACCCGTGGGTGTCACTCACCTGGATAGACTGTCGACGCGAACGCCGTGTTTGGTCTCCGTGTCGCTGGAGTCCATCTTGATGCTGAACTCTTTGTCAAACAGCATCACAAAGGAGATGGCGCCCGAGTCGGGCTTCATGTACAGCAGGAACGAGTCCTTCACCACCAGCCAGCTACACACAAACACAACACAAGTTTACTAACTAAGCAAAACTAAGCAAAACCTTCCAAAATTACATTGTTGACTCTTGTTCTTGCTGACAATCATGAACCATATTTATACACACATATTTAAGCACTTTATTCCTTTTCTTTCTTTGTTGACTGCCTTTTTTTAATTTAATTTAGCTGCTTGTTCTATGTGTCATGTGTTAGACTTTGTAAAGTTGTACAGTATGTTCCTATTTATTCTGGAGCCACTTGGCCAGGTCATGTTTGTAAATGAGAAGTGGTTCTCAAACAGTTTACCTGGATAAATAAAGGTTAAAAAAAAAAAAAAAAAAAAGTTTTATATTGTAAAGCACAAGAGTACTCTTATCTTTAATATCGGTATTTATATTATTTTATTACAAGTACTTACTTTTCAGTATTTATGGTCACAGGTTAATAAAATTGAAATTATGCTACAGACTAATGCGTCATTACTCTAATTACACATTCAATTTAATTTAAACATCACTTAAACTGCAATATTGTTTCTTGTATCATGGCAACCGCACTTTAAAATACCTTTATTTGACGCCATTTTGCTTACTTTCAGTCTACCATATAATCATTGTCTATTGTTTGCCTGTATTTCTTGTGTGTTTACTTGTTTGTGTGTTTTTGTTTTTTTAGTTGTTATTGAAAAAAATGCTGCTGCTCTAGTAACAAAATTACGTTGTGGGATGAATAAATTATAATCTAATCTAATCTAATCTACTCTAAATAAACTGAAACTTTTAGCAGATAATTCTTGGATCCAACCACATGATTGAAACCACTTCTTTGTGTGTGTGTGTGTGTGTGTGTGTGTGTGTGTGTGTGTGTGTGTGTGTGTGTGTGTGGATAAATGAACCATTTTAGGAGATGATTTGTAGTTTAAGGGCAGGGACTACTTTTCCCTTGTTAAAGAGTGTGAGAGAGTGTCTCTCTGTGTGTGTGTGTGTGTGTGTGTGTGTGTGTGTGTGTGTGTTCACTGACCGTTTGGACCAGCGGTAGCACATTTTGCTGCGACCACAGCAGTTCAGCCCGGGAATCCGATGGCCGCCGGATCTCTTCAGGATCATCCCTTCTCTGAAAGACAAGAAGAAGAAGAAATAGATTTTCTTACAGTAATTGCTTAACACTTCATTCATCATTTTGACCGTTTTGAAATTTGTATATATATATTTGAGGGTCCGATCAGAGATGCTAACAAGTCTTTGAGCTAAAGTCCGAAGAAGAAGTATACAACTTCATACATCCTCAAACTGGCTGGGAATGCACACATCCTCTCCAAGGAGTGCACCAGCAGTGAAATTGTACGGAGGAAGTTCATGCAGCAACTGGCAGAGGAGCTGAGAGGAGCCTAACACAATACCTGCATTAATATTGCAATTAGGTATTTATCATGACAGATTATAGAGTTTGGAATCTGGCGGTCAAAATGAACGCTCACGGCAGTTCTAGTTGTTATGGAATCCCGGCACTTCTGGTGTTAAAGGGAAAGAATTTCAATCCAGCTCTGTGTCATCTTTGTGTGGGCAGTGCAGATGAACGGTGTTTGGCTTCCCTCTGCAGCATGGAGCTCGGAGCAGCCGATGTCTGCTTGAATCCAGCGGCTGACCCGCGTCGAGGCAAGCCAAGCCACACACTGTTCATCTGCACACACTGTCCACAAAAACACCGTCACCAAAATAGCTTTACAATAATAACAATTTTGCCAGAATATTATGGCGAATTTCATTCATTCATTCATTCATTTGTAAATGAACTCAGTATTTTTCAATGTAAATATATTTGTAAGTCTCCTTTTTTTGGGGAGATACTTTTGAGACTGTATAAACTGTTGGGTTGTTTCATGTATAACAATACATTATGTTATTATATATATATTGGCTAAGGCTAACGCTAGGCTAACGCTAGTGATGCTAAGCCGACGTCACGACCAAACAGACAAATGTACAGATTTGAACAGACAAATGTATAAATGAAATTTACCAGAGTCTGGTAGGATCAGGCTAGGGTTTTTAAGCATTAAATGTAAGATTTTAAAGTGACGTTCTAAAAAGCTTAACGTGGTTTAATGTACCTAAACAATAATCAATGATTACCAAATTTCTCTCTCATATTGATCCTTATAACCAATGAAAACTGTCAAAAAATCGGACCCAAAGTCCCATTATTATGGACGGTAGCTGATGTTAAGCGGAGCTACATTCAGTTAAGCTTTTCCTTACAATAATAATAATTAATGTCAGCTACCGTCCATAATAATAATAGGACTTTGGGTCTGATTTTTTGACAGTTTTGAATGGTTATGAGGAGCAATATGTGAGAGAAATATGGTTCTTACAAGCCTTTTGGTCCCAGGTCGTGGATAAAGGACAGCTGGCTAACATCGATGAACTCCATCTGAAAGAGAGCAATAAGTGTTGCATATTTATATATATATATTTAAATATTTTCCAGCATATGATAGTCTATTTTGTTATTCATGTCTTTTCAAGATCGAGAACCCTTCGTCCCTACCGTCGCGTGGTAGTTCCTGTACATCGGCATCTTCAGCAGGTTGTTCAAGTAATCTTCCAGTTGTTTCTGGAACAAACACAAATTAGAGAAAAATCAGCCGATAGTTTGAAATTAAACATCAAAAAGTGTGAAACCAAGAGATGCTGCTCTGTGAAACGTGGTACCCTGCGACTGGAAACCTGCTCCTCTCTGCCCAGCTCCTCCCTTCCTCCTCTGGGGAGATTCGGTATCAT
Source organism: Etheostoma perlongum (assembly GCA_026937815.1). Classification (NCBI taxonomy): domain Eukaryota; kingdom Metazoa; phylum Chordata; class Actinopteri; order Perciformes; family Percidae; genus Etheostoma; species Etheostoma perlongum. The sequence goes on along the minus strand of CM049392.1, from coordinate 24,280,463 downwards.
CTCGCTCCTCGTTGCCGTGTGCCTCTTCATCGTGTGACTGCAGAGAGAAACCACAGGAGGAGAGGATGTCGGTTCAAATCCCAGGATGATGGTAACAAAAGTGTTTTCAATGAAGTTATAGCAACTTTCCCAAAGGTTCGTGTGATGGAGACAGCAAGAACAAACCGTGTGTTAAAGGCAAAATATCTGAGGGTCCGATCAGAGATGCTAACAAGTCTTTGAGCTAAAGTCCGAGTCAAGTCGCAAGTCTCTGGTCTAGAGTCCAAGTCAAGTCTCAAGTCTCTGATCTAGCGTCCAAGTCAAGTCCCGAGTCTCTGATCTAGAGTCCAAGTCAAGTCTCAAGTCTGAGCTAAAGTCCAAGTCAAGTCTCTGATCTAGTCCAAGACAAGTCCTGAGTCTCCGATCTAGAGTCCAAGTCAAGACTCAAGTCTTTGAGGTAGAGTCCAAGTCAAGTCTCAAGGCTTTGAGCTAAAGTCCAAGTCAAGTCTCTGATCTAGAGTCGAAGTCATGTCCTGAGTCTCTGATCTAGAGTCCAAGTCAAGTCTCTCTGAGCTAAAGTCCAAGTCAAATCTCAAGTCTCTGAGGTAGATACCAAGACAAGTCTCAAATCTTTAAGCTACAGAGTCCAAGACAAGTCTCAAATCTTTGACCTATAAAGGTCCAGGTCAAGTCCTTGAGCTAGAGTCCACATATGTTTCATTCAGCGCTTCTTTTGTTTGCGCCTTGTTGTATGCAGTACAACTATAGTCACTGTGTATGCGACCTATGTGTAATTCAAGTCCGAGTTTCAAACTTGAGTCCCATCTCTGGGTCTGGTGTGTTAAAGGTTGAATCAGCCTGTTTACACTGTCCCTAATCTGAGCTCCTGAGGGACTCCAATCCAAACCTGATCCAATCCAGAAGAAGAGAAGCCAGAAGAAGCCCTGCGGCGTTTACCTGCGTGACGGCAGCGGCAGCCTCATGAAGGTCTTGTACGTCCTCAGCTCTCTGTGGAGATCCATGAAGTGTTTCTCCTTCCTCTTCACCAGCCACGTGAACTCGCCGTGTTTCAACTCGATCTTAAACACCGCCGGCAACGACTGAGCACACAGCACAGACACACCATTAATGCTTCACATTTGGCATGTCATTGTTAAATTATTTGCAAAAGCCAGTATCAAATGTTCCCTGTCAGTGTTTTCCTCTTTAATCTGTTTCTAAATTAATATTCCTCCATCCATCCATCCATCTTCATCCGCTTATCCGGTATCGGGTCTCGGGGGGCAGCAGCTCCAGTAGGGGACCCCAAACTTCCCTTTCCCGAGCCACATCAACCAGCTCCAACTGGGGGATCCCGAGGCGTTCCCAGGCCAGGTTGGAAATATAATCTCTCCACCTAGTCCTGGGTCTTTCCCGAGGCCTCCTCCCAGCTGGACGTGCCTAGGGACCCCCCCAGGAGGCATCCTTACCAGATGCCCAAACCACCTCAACTGGCTCCTTTCGACGTGAAGGAGCAGCGGCTCTACTCCGAGCTGCTCTCGGATGACTGAGCTTCTCACCCTATCTCTAAGGGAGACGCCAGCCACCCTCCTGAGGAAACCCATTTCGGGCCGCTTGTGCCCTGGATCTGGTTCTTTCGGTCATCACTTAGCCTCCATGACCATAGGTGAGGGTAGGAACGAAAATTGCCCGGTAGATCGAGAGCTTTGCCTTCTTAATTAATATTCCTGCTGCATTAATGCATATGTTGCATTTTCTTGCTGTAGATGTTTAAGGTTGTGCTCATTTTAACTCCTTTATATTGTATATTGTTGGGTAGTTTAATCTACAGCGATGCATCATATTCTATAAGATCATCATACGTTTGTGGCGTTGCCGTCCTGTGAGAACCACGTATCTCCAAAAAGTTTTAAAACGTTTCATGAAGTCAGAAAAACAGCCCCGTCTTCAGCTTTGTGGCGATCCAAGAGGCTTATTAACGACTTTATTTTGCTTTAAGTAGCAGAAGCTTCTCACCATAACCAGTTCCTTCCCGAGACTATTTTGCATAGGCACCGTGGCGCCACCTGGCGCTTAGCCCCTCCCATGACGATTGTGATTGGTTTGAAGAAATGCCGATAAACCCGAGCACGTTTTTCTCCCATCCAGGAATGCTATGCCTATGGGGACTATGCCAGACCTTCCTCCACAGCGCTGCGGAGGAAGGTCTGGCAATGCAAGACTACCGTCTAACTACACAACACGCTATACAGCGGCAGCAACGCAAACTGACTGTGAATCACAATTGGACGACTCAAAAAGCACCCCGGTATGTGACTGTCATGATTGGATGACTGGCTGTCAGTCAAATTTTTTGCTAGGGCAACACGTAACATCTAAGTCCCCTTATTAGTGGACCCTCATTAGTGGGACCAGACCACCACAACAGCTGCAGCTCTGCCACCAGTAATCAATTTGATGGGAAACCAATACCTTGGGTTTTATCTTTATAAAGACAGGTAAGACTGCTTTATCTTGGGTCTAAAAAAAGTGACTTGATAAGGGACTTGACAAAACCTGTGACTTAACTTGACCCCCCAAAAACTTGACTTTCTTGAGAATTGGACCAAAAGACTTGAGACTAACTTGGGACTTGAGCAAAGATGACTTTGTCACAATACTGCTGACTGAACCTCTGACAGTCTTAACCCTCATTGGGTCTTAACCCTGTTGGGTAATTTTGGGGCGTCTTATTCAATTTTATAGCATTGTAAAACAAATGGAAGTGTTTTTTAAATAGTATTGAGTAAAAGTTGACATATTCCAGTCTGTGATTATCATCAACATCCATTCCTTTAATTTTAGTCTCAATAATTCCTAATTTCTGCTTTTCTAACTCAAACATTAGGTATAATTTCCTATAAATGAGCTTTATTGACCATAAATTCCCCAAATAACTGTAAAACTAAAGTTAATAAGTTAGTGTTAAACGTCAAAAAAGTGTCCAAAACGTGAGAAAAAGTTAAAAAGATCAATAAAAATAAAATTGTTGATTTTCAATTCTGACGGGAAGACAACACAAGGGTTAATAGATGCCAGCCCGGCCATTTAAAACCCTTCAGTGAGAATTTAAGAACAGCTGATCCACTAGAGCTACAATAGGTCAACGAGGTGTGTGTGTGTGTGTGTGTGTGTGTGTGTGTGTGTGTGTGTGCTGTGTGCACCTTGTTGACACTCCTCTGCGATGTGACGTTGAAGCGGTCCTGGTTCTTGGTGAAGCGCTCCACCTCCAGGATCTTGGCCGTGATGGGAGAGGACAGGAACACTTTGGCCTCGGGCTCCTTGAAACCCAGCGTGTGGTAGACCACCATGAAAGGCAAACGCTCGGCTGCAGGCATCAAGATTCAAGACGTTAATTGGCATATGCACAGTAAAGACAACTTATATGCAGTCTCTCTTACACAAAAATTTAAAAAAAAAGGAGAATAATACATTATATAGGTCTGGGTATAGTTAAAAAATGTTCTATACTGGTAAACATTCCAGCTCAAATCTTTTTATTTAGCTTTCAGCTCCTACTACATTCAATTCAATTCAATTTTATTTATAGTATCAATTCATAACAAGAGTTATCTCGAGACACTTTACAGATAGAGCAGGTCTAGACCACACTAGACCACATCATTTAGGGACCCAACAGTTCTAGTAGTTCCCTCCAGAGCGATACGTGAGCCCCGTCTCTGCGTAACATTGAGTTCCTCTATCTCGGGGAACAAGGGTTACATACGTAACCCGAGACGTTCCCCTTCGAGGGGAACTCGAACTGCGTCGGTTACGACACTATGGGAACGCCTTTAGTGTCGTAACCGACGCAGTGTCTCGTTCCCCTATCTCGGAGAACAAGGGTTACATACGTAACCCGAGACGTTTTTCCTGCATGTCTGTGCGACAGCCAATCACAAACATTATTAGATCTTGGTAGAAGCATGCTGCGTGCTGATTGGCTCACTGACGCTGATGAGATTTACTCCTTAGGTATTGAACGACAGGACATTTTTTGACACTAGATGCTAAGGAGACAATTGGGTCGGTGTCTAAAAAGTAACAATAAAGCTAAAAAAAAAACTTAAAAAAAGTTGTAATACATAGTTTTAACCCCACGGATCACATATCGGACACAGATATATACGCAGCGACAAGAGAGGACACGCGGACAGGATGCACACACCTGTGTTGCAGGTGTCGGTTGTGTCGTACTCTCCGTCTTCCAGGTCGAGCTCGCGGGTGTCCAGCTTCTCCATGATGCCCGTCATGTCATTAGCAACCAGCTGCAGGGTGCTGGAGGTCGGTTCGGACTGTCGAATCATGGCTAGCACTCGGTCTGGAGCCCGGGGCTCACCTGGAGAGACAGGTGAGGAAGGGAAGAGAGTGTTGAAACCAAAAGGTTTTGAAAAAATTGTACTTCTAGGAGTAGTTTTAAATCACTATACTTGTACTTGTACTTGAGTAGATTAGTGAAGAAGAAGCTGTACTCTTCCTCCGCTACATCAGGCTACAATCAGCTCCTTACTTTGCTTTTTACCTCTGTGGTATTCTACGCGTCATCGTTTTTACCCCAGCGGACGTCTCATTTTAATGTTTTATTTAGAGAGAGAGAGAGAGAGAGAGAGAGAGAGAGAGAGAGAGAGAGAGAGACAGAGAGAGAGACAGAGAGAGTCTTCCGCTGAAGGCTCTACCACGTGACTGTGTTTAACCAATCAAACGTCGTCATGCAGTCACGTGACCATACTCGATCTCAGCGGCGGGACAGGTTAGCTTTACAGTCGTAGCAAAACAAAGATGTCAGAATCAACCGTCGCCAAGGCAACACAGACCAGGAGGAACCCCCCCCCTCCCCCGGCTTCATATTGACGCCATGTTTACATTTTAATAAAAGTGCGAAACAGCAGCTACATTATGCGGCGCCTTCAGTGTCGACCAAAACAAACGGACATTTCAGCGTCCAACAACTCAACATCTAACCTGAGGAAACATCTAGTTTACTTGAGTCATATTATTGTGAAGTAACAGTACTTTTACTTGAGTACAATTTTTGGCTACTCTACCCACCTCTGCACAGGACAACCCAAACTAACCCAGACCTTTCTCCTTCTGGAAGATTCCTTTCCCAGCCAGGACGGGATAGTTAACCCTTCCTAATGAACATGAAAGAGCAGCAATCGGCTGGGAGAAAATCAAATATCATGATATTTTGGACCAAATACCTTGATAACGATACTACATAGTAGGGTTGGGCAATATATTGATGTTGTATCGATATCGCAATATGGGACTAGATATCGTCTTAGATTTTGGATATATCGTAATATTGTAATATGGTAAGTGTTGTCTTTACCTGGTTTTACAGGCTGCAACTTTGTAGTTATGTAATACAATATTACATAGTATTACAAGTTTTGTAATTGTAATCTGAACTTCCCAGACTGTTCTAGCTGTTCTATTATTTACCTTTTCCCACTAAGTTATTAAATCATTTCTGGTGATTATTTATCAAAAATCTCATTGTGTAAATAATATTTTGTATTTACATAAATAAGGACTCTCAGATTGACCTAAACGGCGCAAGGAAATAATTATGGGGCTTCTTGTCTTTAACTAACGTTAGCCAAGAGGTTCAGCTCATTTGGTCCTCAAATATCTACATTTATGTCTGTCAGAAAAAAAAAGTTTTTTAACACAAAAACCCAACGTACTTCGCTCTATTGTTGATCAACCTATCATGTTTTTATTATTACTTATATTTTCAGGATTGATGTTTAGTGCAGCTTTGCAACAAACGAACCAAGACGAATACCATGCAAAGGAAAACTAATTTAGGTAATTATCTCCAGATTCTGCTCCGGTGAAACCACTGGAAACGCCATTGCGTGAGCTAGGCTAAGCTAAGCTAACGTTAGCCGAGACCAACCGGGTCAAACGGTAACGCCGCTAAATAAAACTGTCCTTCATACACACACACACACAAACACAATACCATGAACAAAAGCTCTTCCACAAACGTAGACATGCGAGTTTAACCGGTCGGATTAGTTTCTGCTAGCTAGCTAGCTAGTTTGCTATTGTGTCGCATAACCATTGCTATCGTGGCAAGCTAACATGCTACACGGCAACAACTAGCTCTTCTGCTAACCATAGGTCAACCATACAACATCATTGCAATATTGACATCATGATATTTGAATTTCTCCATATCGCCAAGCCCTACTGTGAAGCTACTGTAGGGTTGACAATTGGTCCTATAAAATATTTACAAAATAAGATTTGTGATGCATATTCATCAGTAATGTGGATGTGATAACTAAGTGGCAAAAACAATAAAACAGCAAGAAGAAGAGTCGGATAATAACATGACTTTACACTTTTGATTGGCAGTCGAATCAGACTCCTTAGATTGGATCGTCAGATAGACGATTATTCAGCTTCACCTCCACAGGATGTACAGTACTTACGACACATGCAATGATCATGGCATGCCACTGCTTTTTTGGACCAATTCAAGCCCTGCAAATGTAAGGATATTACATTACATCTTGAAAACAGGACATTTGATCAGTCATTCTCTACTTGCTCTGCTGCTGTTATCGCTGCAGTATCTGAACCCTAAAGAGATGCTTCTGCAGGGAACCTGCAGACGCCAAGTATCTCGTCTGTCCTCACACTCTCGCTTTAAGTCTCTCTGATGGATTTCTTCACTTCTGTTAAACGCCTTATTGTGTCCCTTAGCTCTCCATCTGTCTCCCGTTGCTCTCTACATCCAGCTGGCTCATTTTCACACCCCTGCAGCTACACTTCCATTTATCTCGTCCTCTTGTTCCTCGCAGCCTCACGTCAGACGAGACGCCCGAACCAAAACAACGGGATCAGCAGAGGAGAAGCCCAGGAAGCACAGGACCTTTCCTCAATGTGTGTGTGTGTGTGTGTGTGTGTGTGTATTTGTGTGTGTGTGTGTGTGTGTGTATTAACTTGAGGGATTTCCACTAACCCAGAAACATTGACATTGCTGTGTGTGGGTGAAAAACAGAGAGACAATGATGACACCTTACTGCACCCAAACTGATAATTAAATATCTCATCTGTCATTAACGATGCAGTCAAAACCCGTGAGCCAATCATAAACAAGCAGCCACAGGTGCGTAGACACTTCATGGAAACCAGTAAAGGAATGTAACTAAGTACGTTTACTCAAGTATTGTTGCAAATATACATTTGAGGTACTTGTACTTATCTTGAGTCTTTTCTTTTAATGCTATTTTATACGTCTTCTCCGCTAGATTTCAGAAAAAAATATTGTACTTTACTCCACTACTTTCATATATATACACACACACACAAATATATATATATATATAAATACAGTATATATACAGTATACATACATACACACACACACATATTTACTGTATACACACACAAATATATATATGAATACAGTATATATATATATATATATATATATATATATATATATATATATATACACACAGTATATATACATACACACATACACATATATACACACACACACACATTTACTGTATACACACACACACAAATATATATATAAATACAGTACATATACAGTACATATACAGTATATATACATACACACATACACATATATACACACATATATACAGTATATATATATACACTCATACTGTATACACACACACACACATATATACGCATACATACACACACACATATATATATATAGTAATGTAGTCTCAAAAGTATCTACACAAAAAAGGAGACTTACAAATATATTTACATATAAAATACTAAGTTAATTTACAAATGATGAAATATGAGTTACAAATTAGATGCACGGATATTTACAGATACAAATCGCTCTGCATTTATTTGTGCATTGTGTTTCACACGTTGCAAATACTCCGGAAATTAATCATAAACTAATTTAGTCATTGTTAAAGTCATTTTTTACGTAAAAACCATTTAGGATTCCTGCTTCTCAAATATGAAGATTTGCTGCTTTTCCAATAAAAATATTTTATATTTTATATTTCTACATTTTACTTAAGTACAATTTTCACTACGGGACATTTTACTTTTACAGTGTGGTATTAGTACTCCCTCCCTGATGGAAAGGCAGCCGGCAGTGTGACAGATTTCACATTTGAATTAAAAACTTTTATTTTAATTAAATGATGACTCCATCATCCAGAACTTACTCCTGTTTTCTTCAAACGAGTCCAGTTGAGCTCAAATATCCTATTTAAAAGGTGATTAAAAGAGCAATTTAGAAGTTGAATTTCTTAGTTACACATTGTTTGTGTGATATTTAAGAGAAACTCTCTTAACTATTTAGCAGCGCCGCCCCAGACCATTGTGATTGGTTTAAAGAAATGTAAACAACCCAGTGTTTTTTTACACATAAGAGCTGTCCTTAAGAGCTGTCCTCCTGCTTGTAATCTCTGTGCTCAACACCGGAAACACACGATTCTTCCCATCCTACTCTGGGTAAAGTGTGTCGGAGCGCTCCTTAAACGTTGCCCTCCATTGTACGAGCCACACAACCATTACTAACCATTGCATTCAACCACAATTTAACAACAAAGTGTGCAAAGACAAACGAGGGACCTCATTATCGGAGTGTAGTCTAGAAGAACTGGTAACCCAAAAGCCCCCAAAAAAGTCAATTTCATTTCTCATTTCATTTGAAGAACCTTTAGAGGCCAGAAGAGGTCAAACTGCAGCATTTGGTTAAAAAAAGATGCAAAGATTAGAATAGAATCTGAAAAATAAACTGAATTTTGAAGAGTCAGGATTGAGTTCTAAATCTTTCCTTCAAAGCCAATCCTCTTGCGACTTGTTTTAGGGGTCAACACCAACTGAATAATATCTGCTAATATCTAAAATAGAGAAATATCCAGTAAATTACAAAGCCCTTCACCTTGATAAACCTCACATTCAGGTTGTGTTTCTCATAGCAAACTCAAACAAATGTGATGCAAAATGCAGCAACCTTTACCATGACGATGCAACACACATTTGGGTGCACAGTCCACACACACACACAAACACACACACACACACACACACACACACACACAGTGTACAGTACAGAGTCTGTAATATGCAAAGCTCCCACAGCATTAAGCTCCAGTGTGTCCCTGTTGTATTGAAATTGAAATTGAAAAAGATGAAATTGTGCGTCTGAGGCGTGTCGTGCAGCCGTCGAAACAAAAGATCCTGGTGGAACCGGAGATGCAGGGAAATAAAAAATAGAAAAATGAAGAAAGGGTGTCAACACCGAGCAGAAAGCTGAGATTATACAGATTAGAAGACGGCAGCTGGAGGTGGGGCGGTGGTAAAGACAGCAGTTAGCCCTCGCTGCTCAGATTCCTGGCTTATGTTTCTCTGCAGCTTCGGTTACACTTTCTGTAGCATCATACACTTGTGTCTTTTGTCTGCGAAGGGAATGATATTATCAGCACTAAAACTTGGCCACTTGACCACTTTCTCCACATCTAACCTAGATTGGAGGCTTGGGAGCGGTTCCACGGGGTCCTTGCTATGTCCCGGGGGGCCTTGTCCAGCCCTGCGTTGAGTTTTGAGCATGTGTCTCTTGTAGATTAGATTAAATATTACTTTATTCATCCCACAATGGGGAAATTCCCTTGTTACAGCAGCCTTTTTCTACAGTAAAAAACAACAACAAACAAATAACAGGCCAACTACACACAATGTGCAAAAAGTACTGAATGAATGTAAAGTGGCATTATATAAAAAGATATTAAGTAAAGTTATGTGGCCATAGTACAAAAATATTGCAATGTAAGTGAATCAGTGACGTGAAATTAAATAGAATAATATGTAATTAAATAATATAGCAGTAGTCACCATAGTATACATGATACTGACTCTAACCATAGTATACATGATATTGAGTCTAGTATACATGATATTGAGTCTAGTATACATGATATTGAGTCTAGTATACATGATATTGAGTCTAGTATACATGATATTGAGTTTAGTATACATGATATTGAGTCTAGTATACATGATATTGAGTCTAGTATACATGATATTGAGTCTAGTATACATGATATTGAGTCTAGTATACATGATATTGAGTCTAGTATACATGATATTGAGTCTAGTATACATGATATTGAGTCTAGTATACATGATATTGAGTCTAGTATACATGATATTGAGTCTAGTATACATGATATTGAGTCTAGTATACATGATATTGAGTCTAGTATACATGATATTGAGTCTAGTATACATGATATTGAGTCTAGTATACATGATATTGAGTCTAGTATATGATATTGAGTCTAGTATACATGATATTGAGTCTAATATACATGATATTGAGTCTAGTATACATGATATTGAGTCTAGTATACATGATATTGAGTCTAGTATACAGGATATTGAGTCTAGTATACATGATATTGAGTCTATACATGATATTGAATCTAGTATACATGATATTGAGTCTAGTATACATGATATTGAGTCTAGTATACATGATATTGAGTCTAGTATATGATATTGAGTCTATACACATGATATTGAGTCTAGTATACAGGATATTGAGTCTAGTATACATGATATTGAGTCTACCCATAGTATACATACTTATACATGTTAGTTACAAGTACTCGGAATGGAAATGGTAGTGAAGTTAATGATTAACTGTTTAACTTAACAAGACCAAAACGTGAGAGGAGTGCGAGCGAGGGAGGGTTTTGGATGGACCACAGAGTGGATCTTTATCTGACCCTAACCCTCCAGATTGTGCTCCAGACTGCTCACTGAGTGCATGCCCGGGCCTGTCGCTGTGTTACTGCAGCCCTGAACCCTCCCTGTCCATGCCTGTCATCCAGTGGACGTACAACTGGCATTCTAACCCCAACCGGTGGTCAGACACCGCCTACCAAGAGCCTGGGTCTGGGTCTGGGCCTGGGTCTGGGTCTGTCCCAGGTTTCTTCCCAAAGGGGAGTTTTTCCTCGCCACTGTCGCACTGTTGCTTGCTTTGGAGGAAACTACTAGACCCCCTTGGGTCTTTGGTCTTTGTTGGTTCCTTGTAAATTCTGGAGTGTGGTCTAGACCTGCTCTATCTGTAAAGGGTCTTGAGATGACTCTTGTTATGAATTGATACTATAAATAAAATTGAATTGAATTGAGAAGCTCCTGGCATGAAAGGAGCGGCTCATCTGATAAATCCAAACAGCTTTTTGTCTGTTTTTTGCAGTGAAATAATTAATAATAATAAGTTATACTCTTAATTGATCCCCTATGGGGAAATTACAATGTACACTCTGTTGTTATTACACACAGGCCTGAAATACACACACACACACACACACACACACACACACACACACACACACACACACACACAGGTCCTATACATGCACTAATGGAGGGATGTCAGAGTGGGGGGGGCCCTGAGTGGTTGAGGGGGGTACGTGGCAGTGCCCAGGAGGTGAAGTGGCATCTCTCCAGCTACCAGTCCACACTCCGTACTATGGTCTGTACGGGGACTTGAACCAGCGACCCTCCCGTTCCCAACCCAACTCCCTACGGACTGAGCTTCACCCCCCCCGTTAACGAGTGTAGGAAAAAAATGTGTTTGGTGGTTTGGGCATCTGGTGAGGATCCCTCCTGGGGGTCTCCCTAGGGAGGTGGTCCAGGCACGTCCAGCTGGGAGGAGGCCTCGGGGAAGACCCAGGACTAGGTGGAGGGGTGGAGGGACGTCCAGCTGGGAGGAGGCCTCGGGAAGACCCAGGACTAGGTGGAGGGGTGAAGGGACGTCCAGCTGGGAGGAGGCCTCAGGGAAGACCCAGGACTAGGTGGAGGGACGTCCAGCTAGGAGGAGGCCTCGGGGAAGACCCAGGACTAGGTGGAGGGGTGAAGGGACGTCCAGCTAGGAGGAGGCCTCGGGGAAGACCCAGGACTAGGTGGAGGGACGTCCAGCTGGGAGGAGGCCTCGGGGAAGACCCAGGACTAGGTGGAGGGACGTCCAGCGGGAGGAGGCCTCCCCAGGACTAGGTGGGGGGGATGGAGGAGGCCTCGGGAAGACCCAGGACTAGGTGGAGGGACGTCCAGCTGGGAGGAGGCCTCGGGAAGAGGAGGCCCA
>CM049392.1:24215824-24263324 GCA_026937815.1 Etheostoma perlongum | reverse complement strand
AATGTCGATATTTTCTAGTTTCTTCACTCCTCTAAATCATTGATGCACAAACATCAAGCCCCAACAGCCATTTAAATGAATGCAAATGCATTAAACACAGGATTACAGAAATAGACAGTGGAAGCAGCCATGTCCTGCTCCTGATACTGGTCCTGGTACTGGTCCTGGTCCTATACTGGGCCTTGGCTCCTCTTTGTAAAGCAGCTCATTATGTAGCAATCACATCCTCCACTATTCTTAACGGCCATCTTAATGACTGCTGATCTTACAGTGCTCAGTGCTCGCCCACTTGTTATAAATCAGCGGTTTTCTTGTGTTGCATTCGTCTCGTTCATCCCACTCGTCATTTCCAGTGAGTGTTTTTAACAAATGTTCATTTTGGGACAATACTAACCATCAAAAGTGGGCACTACGCCAGTGTACTGACAGAAGAACTGTATGTGGAATGAGACACAGCCAGTATCTATTCCTTGGACGTGTAAGTCTCTTTTCCTCAAACATGCTGCACATTTAATTCTTGGAACTCAGAGTATCTTCTCAGTCTGAAACAATGATCTGTTGAGGTGGTTTACCTCCAGACCAAACTGGTTTTCATCCCAACACACGAGTGGTTTTGTGCTGCTGCAGGTTGGCAGGAAGCCAGCGCTAAGACAAGACGCCAACAAAGAACAACACACACAGAGAGATGGATAATGACTCATACAGCCTCTCAAAAGACACTCCTGACCGCACTGACAGCAGAAATATCCGGTAATGTTTCTAATGCAGGCAGCTTGCAGGTGAGTTATTACTCACTGAACATGGAGAGACATTGTGTGACACTGCCACCTAGTGGCCACCTCCGTCAACTGCACGAAGCATTTACTGTGTACTGTGCAGAGACTGTGTGTATATATATATACTGACTGGTCGTGAAGGAGGAGGCCTCCTGACTGACTGGTCGTGAGGGAGGAGGCCTCCTGACTGACTGGTCGTGAAGGAGGAGGCCTCCTGACTGACTGGTTGTGAAGGAGGAGGACTGGTCGTGAGGGAGGAGGCCTCCTGACTGACTGGTTGTGCAGGAGGAGGCCTCCTGACTGACTGGTTGTGAAGGAGGAGGACTGGTCGTGAAGGAGGAGGCCTCCTGACTGACTGGTCGTGAGGGAGGAGGCCTCCTGACTGACTGGTCGTGAAGGAGGAGGCCTCCTGACTGACTGGTTGTGAAGGAGGAGGACTGTTGACTGACTGGTCGTGAGGAGGAGGCCTCCTGACTGACTGGTTGTGCAGGAGGAGGCCTCCTGACTGACTGGTTGTGAAGGAGGAGGACTGGTTGTGAAGGAGGAGGCCTCCTGACTGACTGGTCGTGAGGGAGGAGGCCTCCTGACTGACTGGTTGTGAGGGAGGAGGCCTCCTGACTGACTGGTCGCGAAGGAGGAGGACTGGTCGTGAAGGAGGAGGCCTCCTGACTGACTGGTCGTGAAGGAGGAGGCCTCCTGACTGACTGGTCGCGAAGGAGGAGGACTGGTTGTGAGGGAGGAGGCCTCCTGACTGACTGGTTGTGAGGGAGGAGGCCTCCTGACTGACTGGTTGTGAGGGAGGAGGCATCCTGACTGACTGGTCGTGACTGGTTGTGCAGGGAGGCCTCCTGAGGAAGCCTCCTGACTGACTGGTCGTGAAGGAGGAGGACTGGTCGTGAAGAAGGAGGCCTCCTGACTGACTGGTCATGAAGAAGGAGGCCTCTTGACTGACTGGTCGTGAAGAAGGAGGCCTCTTGACTGACTGGTTGTGAGGGAGGAGGCCTCCTGACTGACTGGTTGTGAGGGAGGAGGCCTCCTGACTGACTGGTTGTGAGGGAGGAGGCATCCTGACTGACTGGTTGTGCAGGAGGAAGCCTCCTGACTGACTGGTCGTGAAGGAGGAGGACTGGTCGTGAAGAAGGAGGCCTCCTGACTGACTGGTCATGAAGAAGGAGGCCTCTTGACTGACTGGTCGTGAAGAAGGAGGCCTCTTGACTGACTGGTCGTGAAGAAGGAGGCCTCTTGACTGACTGGTTGTGAAGAAGGAGGCCTCTTGACTGACTGGTTGTGAGGGAGGAGGCCTCCTGACTGACTGACTGGTGTCTTGTCATTTTTGCACACCGACATCACACTGACATCATATGACTGCCAATCTGCAAACCACTTCCTGTTTCTTGCGCTATGTTTGTTACACACACAGTCTCACTGCAGTGTGTCCGGGCCGGTCAGGTTACCCACATGATTTCCATCTGGCTCTTACAGTAGCGGGTCACTGAAGGTTTCTGTCTTTAAAGGAGCTTAAGACCTCTCTTGTTTTGCACCAGGAAACCTCCTCAGACGATTCTTATCTCCTGGCCTGCAGCAACACAACTCCATTTAAACTGTGTTTGTGTGTGTGTGTGTGTGTGATCTCAATTTAAATTTTTTGGCATTTGGAATCAGCTGACACTCCCACAACATCCTAAATTACCACTATGAGTACATGAGGAAGCTCACGGGCCGCTGAAATACCACAAAAACACCAGCTCAACTCCAGCCTGTTATTCCACTGACAGAGAGATCAAAGGCCTCATATCTACCTGAAAAAAACGGCCCGTTATGAAAAACACGTTTCTAAAAACAGGATTTGACGATCTCATGCGATATCCCACCAGACAATATGAATGTGTCTACCCCACAGAGACTGGAAAATGTAATATCTGATGGACAAACACTAGAGTTTTAGCCCCAGTAGCAGAGCTCATCTGCTCCATAGGCGTAATTTACAGTATTTACAATAATCAAAACAGGCCAGTGCAACCCCCCCAATATCTTATAATTATTTCCTTTACACATTTAACATTTGCACAATAAATCGATGCATAAAAGGCACAAATTGTTGAAGAATAATTTACCAAAATGCAGGAAATGAAGTGTTTGATATGCTGAATGTTAAACCCAAAGGTTACACCCTTGTTCGCGTCCATAGTAACGTGTCTGACAACACATATCACATGACCATTCACACACGCTGGTCATGTGCGTGCTGGTATAACAGGGACTTATTAGCTTGGAGTGACGATGATGTGGGATTCACATTTATGAATTGATTCAAGCTCTACCGATTCAAAATTTATGTTTTCTTTTTGTTTTGTAATGGCGTGTATACTATCACATGGGAAAAGTTACTACATTTACAGTACAGGCCAAATGTTTGAACACACCTTCTCATTTATCACTTATTCCAGGTGACTACCTCATGAAGCTCATTGAGAACACTGAGGGTTTGCAGCGCTATCAAAACAGCAAGGTCTTATATTCTATCAAAACTAGAATATAAGACATGTTTTCAGTTATTTCACACTTTTTTGTTAAGCACATAATCCCACATGTGTTCATTCATAGATTTGATGCCTTCAGTGAGAACCTACATCATAAATAGTCATGAAAATAAAGGAAACTTACTGAATGAGAAGGTGTGTCCAAACTTCTTCTTCGTTTTTTGAATCAGAAATCGATTTTGTATCGAAACTTGAGCCCAAGAAGCGATATCGACTCGAATCGCATCGCGACATTTTCGCAATCGTGCACCCCGGCAGCAGGGGCGGATTTAGTCATTTTGAGGCCTAAGGCAAACACAGGCATGGGGCCCTCCACAACCCGTGTTCTTCCCCTTTTCAGTCCTTATTTATCTGAGAAAGACGTGCTCTCTGTCTGACAGCTGATTGGCCAGAGTGCTGGATCATCTTCAATCATAACACATTGATTAGGGTGACTGCTACTCACGGGGTCTAGTTGCTGAGTATTATGTGTGTCACCATCTTCGTCATTGCCATAGTCATCATCATGGACAGTGAAAGCAGCAGTTCCGTAACCATCTCCATTCAAAGGATCCTGTAAGGTTGTCTTGTATGTAGCCCCAGCATCGCTATAGCAACCGGGGCTGACACTGCTCTTCATCAGTGTTAGCATCGCTAGAGCAACCTGGGCTGACACTGCTCTTCATCAGTGTTAGCATCGCTAGAGCAACCTGGGCTGACACTGCTCTTCATCAGTGTTAGCATCGCTAGAGCAACCTGGGCTGACACTGCTCTTCATCAGTGTTAGCATCGCTAGAGCAACCTGGGCTGACACTACTCTTCATCAGTGTTAGCATCGCTAGAGCAACCTGGGCTGACACTACTCTTCATCAGTGTTAGCATCGCTAGAGCAACCTGGGCTGACACTACTCTTCATCAGTGTTAGCATCGCTACAGCAACCTGGGCTGACACTTCTCTTCATCAGTGTTAGCATCGCTACAGCAACCTGGGCTGACACTACTCTTCATCAGTGTTAGCATCGCTACAGCAACCTGGGCTGACACTGCTCTTCATCAGTGTTAGCATCGCTAGAGCAACCTGGGCTGACACTACTCTTCATCAGTGTTAGCATCGCTAGAGCAACCTGGGCTGACACTACTCTTCATCAGTGTTAGCATCGCTACAGCAACCTGGGCTGACACTACTCTTCATCAGTGTTAGCATCGCTAGAGCAACCTGGGCTGACACTACTCTTCATCAGTGTTAGCATCGCTAGAGCAACCTGGGCTGACACTACTCTTCATCAGTGTTAGCATCGCTAGAGCAACCTGGGCTGACACTACTCTTCATCAGTGTTAGCATCGCTACAGCAACCTGGGCTGACACTACTCTTCATCAGTGTTAGCATCGCTAGAGCAACCTGGGCTGACACTACTCTTCATCAGTGTTAGCATCGCTACAGCAACCTGGGCTGACACTACTCTTCATCAGTGTTAGCATCGCTACAGCAACCTGGGCTGACACTACTCTTCATCAGTGTTAGCATCGCTAGAGCAACCTGGGCTGACACTACTCTTCATCAGTGTTAGCATCGCTACAGCAACCTGGGCTGACACTACTCTTCATCAGTGTTAGCATCGCTAAGCAACCTGGGCTGACACTACTCTTCATCAGTGTTAGCATCGCTAGAGCAACCTGGGCTGACACTGCTCTTCATCAGTGTTAGCATCGCTAGAGCAACCTGGGCTGACACTGGGTTAGCATCGCTAGAGCAACCTGGGCTGACACTACTCTTCATCAGTGTTAGCATCGCTACAGCAACCTGGGCTGACACTACTCTTCATCAGTGTTAGCATCGCTACAGCAACCTGGGCTGACACTACTCTTCATCAGTGTTAGCATCGCTAGAGCAACCTGGGCTGACACTACTCTTCATCAGTGTTAGCATCGCTAGAGCAACCTGGGCTGACACTGCTCTTCATCAGTGTTAGCATCGCTAGAGCAACCTGGGCTGACACTGCTCTTCATCAGTGTTAGCATCGCTAGAGCAACCTGGGCTGACACTGCTCTTCATCAGTGTTAGCATCGCTAGAGCAACCTGGGCTGACACTACTCTTCATCAGTGTTAGCATCGCTACAGCAACCTGGGCTGACACTACTCTTCATCAGTGTTAGCATCGCTACAGCAACCTGGGCTGACACTACTCTTCATCAGTGTTAGCATCGCTAGAGCAACCTGGGCTGATGCTGCCGGGCCGGCAGGTTGGCCCGGAAACGGTTTAACATGCAGAGAGATGCACCGCTGGTCACATAACGCCTTTATAGGGTCGGTCTAATCCAGGGGTTCTCACACGCATCCCTCAAAAGGTCCACATCTGGATTATTTTTAAGGTCCGCGGGCTGGAACGATTGGCTCGAAGCCAGTGTTGATCGAATGTCAAACATGATGAGAAGAGGAAGAGGAAGTAATGATCTTCGGGAAAGGGAAAGATCTTCTGAATATAATTATCTTCCTGCGTATGTTCAGCCGTTTGAGGTCAGCCATTATATTTGCGGATTGTTTCGGGTTCTGCAGGTGATTTGTCTCTGAACACCCACAGATTAGTGACTGTCAACAGCTGGAGGCTGGTCCCTGGTCACTGAGAAGTATGGAACCAGACACTTAATCCTGTTATTTCACTTAACGCTCGCATACTGGAAATACTCTCATGGGAATTCATTTCATCTGAAAAAACTCAAAAATGAAGTGTGGCTGATGTAACCGCAGCCTCTTCTTCGGAGATAAGGGGGAGATGCTGATATCGAGCGGGGAGGATCCTCAGCGAGTTACTGAGCCTTAATTCAACTACAGTGAGGATCAAACCTGCAACCTTTTGGTTTCACAGTATAATCTCATTAACCCCTGGTCCACAGTCACGTTGGGTTTGTGTAACACTGTGACATTTAAGCTTTTTCTCCTCTTTCTTTCCATTTCAGCTACATTTTAGTCCATTTATGGAAATAGGAAATACTATCTTGCGTCGCAATTTGGTGAGTGAATACATTTAAAAGGTAACTCGTTTTTGTTGTCTTTTTCCAATCTGGACCAATCTGAAACGAGCTGCAATGCGAGGTTACTGGCAGTGTCGTAATGTACCAAAGTACATTCAGAAATTCAGATTTTTGTTCAAAGGTTTTACTCATTCTCCCGACAACTTAAAACATTACACACACACACACACACACACATATATATATACACACACATACAAATATGTATACACACATACACATATGTATACACACATATACATATAAACACACACACACACACACACACACACACACATATATATATATACATACATACATACATACACACACACACACATATACACATACACACAGTATATATATATATATACACACACATATATATATATACACACACATATATATACACATATATATAAATATATACACACATATATATATATACACATATATATATATATATATATATATATATATATATATATATATATATATACACACACACACACACACATATACATATATATATATATATATATATATATATATATATATATATATATACACACACACACACACACACATATACACACATTAAAGCCCATGTTGCAAGTTAACCACCACTGTTGATTATTGGGTACAAAAAACACTCAAGATATGTATATCATTTTTAAAAATGTCTCCAAATAGTGTTAAAAGTTAGTTTTTGGTCATTTTTGGTGTTCGCGGGTTTATGAAGATAATTCGGCGATGACGTCATCGTGGGGAGTTAAGTCTCAGCCTAGCACTAGAACTACGGAGACTGACTGGGAGGAGGAAGAGGAGGAAAGGCCAGCAGCCGAATAATTACCAACCTACCGGACGTGAGAGGGCAAATGAGGAATTGTCAAGATTGTGGGGAAGTCTCCTTCATTTATCTCCTTTATTTATCTCCTTTATTTATCTCCTTTATTTTAGCAACGCAGCAGTGCATACAATGACTTTACTTTTTACTGTCAGTGAATAGCACCGAGTGAACGTCAACGTTTTCTTTCGATCTAGTGACAGGGATCCTGTCGTTAGTTCAGATAAGTACTGGTACACTTATCTAGATATAGGAATAGAAGGCATCCCCGAGTGTTATTTCTAAGTGTTTACCTCTTCCTCCGGTGAAAACATGTCGCTGTTTGGCCGGTGCTTGTGTGTGTGGCGGCGAAGCTGCGGTGGAGAGCGGGTGCTGTAGGCGAGCGAGCCGGTCGGGGAGCGAGCCCCTTTGGTCGGGAGGCGAGCCTCTCTGGTCGGGGAGCGAGCCTCTCCGGTCGGGGAGCTCGCCCCGCCATCAGCTGATCTGAAGATGCCTAAATCCGTTTGTAACATTTCAGGCAGGATCATGGTCCTCCCCAACCAGCACGCACCAGTATTGTAATTGTTTATATTTCAAACATCACTGCAGGTTGATTGTGGGCGACATCGCGGTCGTGTTAGCTTACCGAAACTCTACTGCCGAAGTTGCTGGCTGGCTACGCGACGTTAGCTATATCCGCTAGCATCCGTACAGGCTAACTATAGCCAGTTAGCTTTGTGTGTAACGTAACACCCCCCCCATCTCGAAGCTTACTATTTTGTTCAATACAATTATGGTACAACAGGTGCACTAATGCCACATGTATGATGTTGACAACATGGACGCATATATAGGCAACACCAAAGGCAGTCGTAGTATTTACCTAGCAGGCTAGGCTAACGCTGTTGTGCTAACGTCCGGCAGCGCAGCTTTAGCTAGCAGTCTAAACTTGTGAAAAGCCGAACAACACCCTCGTCTAAGCTGTGTTTCACTTTCCCTCCAATATTATTATAAATATAATAAAGTCACATGGACTCGATTGAGACCATAGACTGTTAATATTAAAGACCAGAAGCCACATTAGGCCAGACCAGTGGTAAATACAACGCAGGCTGCTCTGTTATCTCCCCAACGTGACGTCATGCAATGCATTGTGGGGGGAAAATGAAACACTGTAAAATTGTGCCCATTTTTGGATATATATTCAGTTTTGCAATATCCAACACCATCAAAAACAATGGATAACAGTTCAAATATTTACTACCAACAAGCAAATTGCACAAATTCGTTGCAAAATTAAACCTGCAACATGGACTTTAAATATATGTTGTAGGCTACATAGGCTCCGTCTCTCTTTCTGCAAAGGGGTCCTGGTCTAAAAAGCATTAGAGACCCTGATGTAGAGCAACGTTCCCGACCTCGCAGCGTGTCTAAGTCTGCCTCGGACTATTTAGACATGGCTGCTGATGAACCCTTATGGAGAAAATGAATGGCAAGAAAATTTCCGCAACCACACGGTTGAGCTCTGTTGCGTAGTAGGTGACCTGAACTCAACATTTCTCAATGAGCAGGGAAAGGAGAGTTTATGAAACCCCGCCCGGCGCGCCGGTTCCTGTAGCAGCACGATAAAGCCCATGATGTCACAATCACACATTCCAGTGTTACATGTAGCTGCAAAGTCTAGGTTTCCACATGCTTTTGGTCGGGTATTGTACAGAATTAGGCTAGGCCTTCCTACTAGGGGTGGGGTGGGGGGGAATCGATACAGCATGGTATCGCAATATTTTCTGTGACAATACTGTATCGGTACACAGACGACGAGTATCGGTCTATTATTATATATATGTGGTGGTCAGTTAGTCTGCTGGACAATCCCATTTTGCAGCAATAACATTGAGGTGAGATGAACAAACGTATTGTTTTAGATGAAACAGATCGAAGGACAGGACGTCATTTGAAATTGGGAAAAATTTGAAGTTAGAAAAAAAAAAAATAAATTGCAATATATCGCAGAATATTGCAATATGTTCAAAATCGCAGTAATATTGTATCATTACATAAGTATAGTGAGGGAAACGTATCGTGGGGCCTCTGGTGCTCTCCTCAGGACCAAACACCGGACCTGGAGAAAGACCCTTCCCACCCCCCTCCCTCTGAAACTCTCTCCCCCAACACATCTTAGACAGCTCCAATCCTCAATGTCCGAGTTCAAATCACCAATCAACCAAAACTCACTTTCTCTACACTCCTTTTAGTTTAACCCTTGTATGGTATCCGGGTCAAATTGACCCATTTCAAATTTTTACAAGAAGAAAAATGACACAAGTTACATGTTTTCTACCTGAAATCAACGGCCTTACCTTATTTCCTGTGATAAACATGTATTCCTGACTCAGAACATTATTCTGGATATGACACTTATGTTGTTTCCATAGTGGATTTTTAACATGAATTATAACCTTATGACAACAAACTAACCCCACTTCCATGTTTAATTGTGTGCTAGTAGAGACTGATGCATTCCCTAAACATAGATGTTATCTCAGCTGTTGGAAATTGACATAAAGACAATATTTGTTAATAGATTATGAAGTAAAATTTTATTTCAGAATTGTTTTTAAAACCCCAAATAAGTCCCGGGTCAGTTTGACTCGAGGGACACGAGACGGTCCCGAAGGTGAAGACAACACAAGGGTTAAAGTGTCTTTTAGAGCTGTAAAGATTAATGCATAACTAATAAAATAATCCTATTTTGATAATTGCTTAATAGCTTTAAGTCATTTTTAATGGCGGGGGGGGTTTTGTGATGTCAGCTTGTTAAATGTGAATATCTTCTAGTTTCTTCTCTCCTCTGGGACAGCAAACTGAATGTCTTTGAGTTGTGGACAAAACGAGATATTTGAGGATCTTGGGCTTTGGGAAACATTTTTCACCATTTTATGAAATTTTAGAGTCTAAACAACACAATCCATTAATCCAGAAAATTATCCACAGATTAATTAACAATGAAAATAATAGTATATTATAAATATATGCAGGTGTGTGGTTCCGGTTGGGTCTTGTAGTCCTTGTGTTTCACTGCTGTCAATACTGATTAAGGGCTGGACCCACCGCGCCCTCTGCCCCTTGAGCTTTTCCCTATCTCTGTGTGTGTGTGTGTGTGTGTGTGTGTGTGTGTGTGTGTGGTACAAGTGCACACAAACACACCCACAAAGTCAATTAAGCACTCCCTCGCTGTGGACTGTTTGCTGGAACTGGATGAGCCATTACATAAATAATCCAACACCCACACGCCAACCAGTCCTCCAAACCAGTGGTTCCCAACCTCTGTGGTCTGAGGTACTGCCACAGTTATGTCACATGAACCCATATAGGGGAGAGCCGGGACGATTGAAACGCGGGACGGATGAAACATTCCAGTTTTCTCCAAGTGTAATGATGATAGACGGACTTCCTTAGGGCAACACATAGAGGATGTTACCCTCCTCATATCAGACCATAGTGCATGTTACCCTCCTCCTATCAGACCATAGTGCATGTTAACCTCCTCCTATCAGACCATAGAGCATGTTACCCTCCTCCTATCAGACCATAGAGCATGTTACCCTCCTCCTATCAGACCATAGTGCATGTTAACCTCCTCCTATCAGACCATAGAGCATGTTAACCTCCTCCTATCAGACCATAGAGCATGTTACCCTCCTCCTATCAGACCATAGAGCATGTTACCCTCCTCCTATCAGACCATAGTGCATGTTAACCTCCTCCTATCAGACCATAGTGCATGTTACCCTCCTCCTATCAGACCATAGTGCATGTTACCCTCCTCCTATCAGACCATAGAGCATGTTAACCTCCTCCTATCAGACCATAGTGCATGTTACCCTCCTCCTATCAGCCAGATATCTCACTGTTATTTCCTTTTTATCGCGGAGTTACAGCCAATAAACGAGTTTTGATGTTCAAAAGTAAACTTCATTAGCGGTTACATTTTTTTGATTATTAATGAGTGTTTTTAATTTAAAGGTTCGCCTGCATGCTTATTTGGTAGACCATTTAGTGTTGTGCACAATCCCAGACTTTCATATTGCATGCTTGTTTACATGAGAAGCAAAACAGGCTACAATGGCATCATGTGTCTACGTCGTCCCGACCTGGCTGGAACTCCATGGATTTTAAGTAAATGCACAAATAGAAGAAGCTGGTAAAAAAAAACTCTTGCAAAGGAAGCTGGTGAAAGTGTGTTTCCAATAAAAACCTGTGGTGATGACGCCACATGCACAACACCGTCTGGTGTAAGATTTTTTTGTACATTCTTACTGAGTTCGAGAAATGGTTTCATGTCTTCCAGTATTAGATCCACTTCTCTGTCTGTCATTACTTGCTATGTACATTCCCTTGTAGGCGCGGCAGCCATTCAGGATGTGTGGTAATGTTTCAGTGATCGGTTCTGTAGTGTGATGCAAACAGTGAGGGGAATGAGTTGTAGGAAACCAGATAGAAAGGTTGAGTCTGGTAGGAAGAACTTGTAATCTGGCTTTTACTGTGAATATGTCCTCACTAAGTGCAGTACTCTTAATTAATGATGATCAGCAGAGGGAAGACATGCACCTTTTCCCAGAAGTTTCAGTCCAGCCCTGTGTTGTTGATGTTGGAGTAGTAAATCCTTCCCCCCCATGATATCAAGACCCTCAGTCCCAGATTCAGACCGCAACCACTCCAGTGATACTCCAGGCACAAGGATGGTTCAGGTCTGACCAGACACCAAACCCCGCAGAATGGGCGTCAAGGTTCCTGCTGGGTTTTCTTTTGAAACCAAAGAAGAGGGGCTCTGACACAACGGGGCCAACGGGACCTTGCATCACCTTAGGTCCAGGAACAGGGAGCATCGAGCCTGCTCCCTAACATCTTTGTCATCATTATTCAGCATGTTCAGAAGGTGGGACCTCGCTGGTTTAAATCCATAATCACATTTGGTACCCCCAGCCCCCCTTTTCATTGGGGGTGAAAAATAATGTCTCGGGTGCTATGTGTGTGTGTGTGTGTGTGTGTGTGTATGCGTGCATGTGTGTTAGGGTTAGTCCAAACCACTTTGACACTAAGTTTACAGTTTTGTTATACATTTCACTCAGCACTTCCTGTTTCACACACACAAGATAAACCAAGGCAAGACCATTATATCTATGGGAGTCTGCAGGTGAGTCAATTTTGTTACATTGAGGTCATGAAAAAGAATTACAAATGCACACCGACTGGAAGAGCAGGTTTTTCCAACACACACACACACACACACACACACACACACAAACACAAACACCAGCCATGTAGTTACCCGACAAGTGTTGCAGCAGAAGGAGCAGCGGTGTTGTAACAAAACCAGCTATGGAAGAAGTAAAAGTACCAATACCATCCTGTGAAAATACTGCACTACAAGTGAAAGTCCTAGATAGTCCTTTATTTTGTGAGGCAGAACTTTGTCCTGTATTTACTCTATATAATTGGTGTTTTTATTTTATTTTATTTAAGGCTTTTTAATACATCTGCTCTTGTATTTTTAGTCTGCTGCTGTGATTGCTGTCTGTAGTTTGGTTTTTGTTTCTATTGTTTTTCAGGGTTTGTGTACATTTATGTACAGTATGTCTAGGTTACAATGAAACTATGAAACACACAAAAACACTAAATAAATAAATAAATAAATAAAAGGCAGGAAGTTGAAAGCGAGAAAAGCACCATTCCTGAGCTACCGATGTGAGGATGCTTCCGTGTCTGGAAAGCTGCCTTAAAACACACCATCATCACCATGTAGAGATACATGCGTACTCAACATTTCTTACATTCATTTTTAAATGCTAGCTATCTTATTTATATATCGTATTTTAACATTTTCACATCAGCTAGAAGAAAAGTCATAACAAAGACAGAAATAGTTTCTATTTATAGGTGGGAAACCTTGGATGACATATTGCAGCGTGGCATCGCCAAAGTTGAATCACTGAAACATTTCAAAAAGCCGTAAGGAACCAAATCTGAGTCGTAAAATGCTCATTTTGTAACTACTGCGCTATGATATCTAAGCTCATTTGCCAGTTTGTGGGTACACAAAGCTGAAGCTCATCCTTCCTTCATGAAGATTATAATGTGGTAGCTTGTGTTAACCTAAGGGGTTTCTTATATTCCGTCCACGCTATCTAATCAGTGAGGGTGGAGCACTTCTTTTAACTATGTGCTATGAATGCCTGAAGGTTTTCACATCCCACAATGCACTGGTAGTCCTGTCAGTGATGACCCAAAGTGGTGATGAATCATTAGCTTCATTCAAGATAAACTCAGCGTCTGTCTGTAGAGTCTAGAGTTCCAAAGATGAATCGATTAGTTGTCAGTGACCCCAGCCGATAAAGGTTAAAGATTTTTAAGGCCGATACCGATACAAATATTTGGTTATTTAAAAATTTGATATATATTTTTTTAAATATCCAGAAACGCATAACAAAACAAACGGATTTCCCTAACATTAGTTATTTGTAGTTATTTATGAGTTCTCACTAAAATAATATGATAATAATTTGTTTTGTTGTCGCAACAGAACATCAAAATATATTAAAGTTCTGATAAAAAAAATGTAGAAAAATACAAACTTAAGATATGAAACTTAAAGTCCTTTGAACAAAAACGCCATCACTAACAGGGACGTTGTAGAGCGTCCTCTGGTGGACAGACTATGCAACGCCATCACTAACAGGGACGTTGTAGAGCGTCCCCTGGTGGACAGACTATGCAACGCCATCACTAACAGGGACGTTGTAGAGCGTCCTCTGGTGGACAGACCATGCAACGCCATCACTAACAGGGACGTTGTAGAGCGTCCCCTGGTGGACAGACTATGCAACGCCATCACTAACAGGGACGTTGTAGAGCGTCCTCTGGTGGACAGACTATGCAACGCCATCACTAACAGGGACGTTGTAGAGCGTCCTCTGGTGGACAGACTATGCAACACCATCACTAACAGGGACGTTGTAGAGCGTCCTCTGGTGGACAGACTATGCAACGCCATCACTAACAGGGACGTTGTAGAGCGTCCTCTGGTGGACAGACTATGCAACGCCATCACTAACAGGGACGTTGTAGAGCGTCCTCTGGTGGACAGACTATGCAACACCATCACTAACAGGGACGTTGTAGAGCGTCCTCTGGTGGACAGACTATGCAACACCATCACTAACAGGGACGTTGTAGAGCGTCCTCTGGTGGACAGACCATGCAACACCATCACTAACAGGGACGTTGTAGAGCGTCCTCTGGTGGACAGACTATGCAACACCATCACTAACAGGGACGTTGTAGAGCGTCCTCTGGTGGACAGACTATGCAACACCATCACTAACAGGGACGTTGTAGAGCGTCCTCTGGTGGACAGACTATGCAACACCAACACTAACAGGGGGACGTTGTAGAGCGTCCTCTGGTGGACAGACTATGCAACGCCATCACTAACAGGGACGTTGTAGAGCGTCCTCTGGTGGACAGACTATGCAACACCATCACTAACAGGGACGTTGTAGAGCGTCCTCTGGTGGACAGACTATGCAAACACTCACAACATGGCTGACCGTCCGTTTTTATTGTATTTTTTAAATATTAATTATCAGAATCATTTATTTGTCATTATGAATGATTCTGATGAATGATTTTTTTAATTGGCCATTATAAATGCATATAACAATAGTTCGGAAAATGCCTAATATTGGCCGATAATATTGTCCCGCCAATATATCGGTCGGGCTCTAGTTGTCAGCTAATAAATTAATCTGCAACTACTTTGATAATTGATTAATTGGCTTGGGTCATTTTTCTTAAAAACTTGTGATTGAAGCTTTGTTAATGTGAACATCTTCTAGTTTCTTCTCTCCTCTGTGACAGTAAAGTGAATATCTTTGAATTGTGGACAAAACAAGACGTTTGAGGTCGTCATCTTGGGCTTTTGGGAAACACCAATAGACAATATTCTCCATTTTATAGACTTTATAGACAACTAAACGATTAATTGAGAAAATAATCAACAGATTCATCGCCAGTAAATAATCGTGTATTGCAGCCCTAATAGACATCTGCATGAGTTTAGCTAAGATTAATACAGGAAATTAGCACAGTATCGACACCACTGTGAACTTTGATTAGGCGGTGCTGGTGCTGGTGCAGGGGAATGCAGAGGCTGTGTGATGGACTGGCTGATTTCGAGGAAGTAGACGAAGTGTTTTTAGTTTGCAATCTGTCGAGGATTAAACTAAAAAATAAGGAAGAAGCGAGCAGCACAGGTCTCAGTTCAGGTCTGACCCGTTCTGATCCTCCGTGAATGAAGCTGCCATCCGGGCCAGAAAGGCTTCGGCTCCGTGGATCACCAAGTCTCCACGCAGTGGCTAAGGCATGGCAGATATCTGGCCGCTGCAGTGCCAGGAGGCTGTGCCCGACCACCGCAGTGCACGGATGCCTTCACATGTCAAAAAGGACACTCCAAAAGACAACAACAACAACAACAACAACAACAACAACAACAACACCGCTGTCTGTCTCTGCTTCTCTCATTACGCGCAATACCTTTACGCGCAAAAGCAAATTACAACTAATTACGAATTTTTACGCACCTGCGCTGCCACACGAGCAAACTTCACCAAAACCAAACCCTGACATGGCTAAATCCCAGAACACACACACACACACACACACACACACACAGATACACACAGTGATAAGTGTGTGAAGAGTGAACTGTTTTCTTACCTCCTGATGTGAACTGAAGCTACAGCAGCGGCTGCCTTGAGACTGAGGAGCTGTGGTGAGTGAACCGTTGACCAAATCCAACAGATCCGTGGTGAGCACAGCAACAGTGACTAACGACTGGACTTCCGGTGCCTTTTAATTTCAAAATAAAACTCAAGAAGGTTGGGATTTCCCTATTTGTCTGACACTGTCAGCTCAATACCACAGCGCTGTGGAGTAATGTATGGCGACACCATAGATGCATTCTGGGATGGGAGAAAAAATGCTCTAGGTCAGGGGTCTTCAACAGGGGGTCCGCGACCCCTAGGGGGTCCGCGGAGCTACTGCATGGGGGTCGCGAAAGTTTTGGTTGATTAGACTTTTTTTTAAATTCAATCAGAGTGGCATGGCCACCCTACTCACTGGGCCTCGCACATGTTTAAAATAAAAACATGAATATATAAACCTGTGTATTATTTGAGTATCTTAGTATTGAATGCACAATAACAAGGTACATTTACACATGGCACTATAGGACCAGTTTGATATAACACAATTTTATACAATATATATAATTAGGGGGTCCCCGCTCCATCTCGCCATCAGTTTGGGGGTCCTTGGCCTGGAAAATGTTGAAGACCCCTGGATTAGGTTGTTTGAATTTCAAGTTAAAGTTCAACTTTATTTATCCTTAAAAAGGAAATTTGCTGTGCAGCAAAATATCTAAAAAAAAAACTACAAACATGCACAAACCACACCAGATGCCAACAACATTAGAAACACAACACAGGACACACATCAACACATCAATGGAGACACTCCTTCCTGCAAAACCAATGACAGGATCCAATCGGAAAGTACACAGGTCAGTATGTCATAATTAACAATGACAGGAATAAATTCATAAATAAGCATATACTATATAAGACTTCATAAGATGTCACTCCAATCACAAACACTAAGCAGCGACGGCAGCTCTGCTAAATAGTCTCGGGAAGGAACTTGTTCTGGTGGAACATTTGCACCTGCAACGCCACACAATATTAAATAAAGTTAACTGTTGACACAATACAGTAACGTGGCATATTTAAATAAGCTGGATACATGGTTACACCTCATTATCTCTTACCAGTGGATCTCCGTGTGTACTTCATCCACAGCGATCCCACCGATCGGTCCCAGAACGTCCCCGTTAGAGAGTGAATGCTGTAACATATTCTTTGTAAATCTGTACAATCATTCACTGAAAGAACCGAGCAGACCGGCCATGTTGCACGATCCAAAGTCTCTTCAGAACTTGGAGCTCGCTTGGAGGTTCTGGTTGATGTTTCCCGAAGCGTAGCGGGTTTGAGGACGGCAACACACAGAGAGCGGCCTCACAGGCAGAATCCCAGGCTTTATCCTGGAAATGTTCTTCCCTTGATCCAGACTAGTATTTACCAGTTTATCTACATTTTCATGACAATTTAATTTTGATATTTACCTCATATTATATGCTATGTAGCCTACATATACAGGTCTGTAATTAGGACTAATTGGCTTCTCATCTGCAGGTCTCCTGGGTGAAAGCCCCCCAAACCTGCCTCCTTACGAGGAACTTGGCCCTCTTATACTTCGCTACATTACTTTCGGGGTGATTCTAGGATCAGACCTTTAGGGGGGCTCAACCCCTAATGAGAATGTGACACGGATACAGTGCTTCCACAAAGGGTTGGTTTTTTTTCGGGGAGGACAGTATCTTTTATTAAATAATAATAAAAATGTACACTTTATTAATCCTATTGTATTTGATCCAATGTTTTCACACGGTTTGTTACACAGGCCTGAACTACACATACATACATACTCAATGGGGGGGCTGCCTATAGAATAGCACACTAAGCAGTTTGGGGCTACCAGTCCACCACCATACTTTGATCAAAACGTGGACTTGAACCGGCGACCCTCCAGTTCCCAACCCAACTCCCTACAGACTGAGCTACATGCTACATATTTAAGTTAATGGCTATTAGCAATACAAATGCTAAAATACTATATATAAAACTAAGAAAGGTCAGAAATTAAGATATTGCCATTTTATTTGAATTTGATCAAATTAAGGTCTTTATTTTGAAGGGTCAATCGATTAACTTCCGGGTGCTGTCTCTCTAACTTGGTTGTCTGTGGCTTCCACTGCCAAACCGCGCCTGACAGTCTGTAGCTTCTCTACAGAAGAGAACCATACTTCACCTCTGCAGGGTTTAGAAACACATCATGCAATAGAAACACCACACAGGGAAACAATAAAGGAGCAGTACAATGGTTTATGGTTACATTTTCATATCTTAGCAGTGTGAGAGTGGATGCACATGCACTCAGTTAAACACACACATGTGTGTTCCTTCTGCAGAGCTGACTCTGCTTCTATCAGCTGATCCGTGTAATCTGTGTCAGGAGCTCCGTGTTTCTGTGGGAGAGAGGAGGTACAGAAGAAGTACATTGTTCCAGAGTTACTGCAGTTTTCTCTGTGTGGTTTAGAGCCCGACCCATACGAATATTTGGTTATTTAAAAGTCCGATATGCCGATATATCGGCCGATATGCAGTATATTTAAAAAATAAAAAAATCACCGCTGCATCATAACTTTTCAACATTTCCTGAGGAAGACACACAGACACACACACTCACACGCACACACACGCACACATGCACACACACGCACACACACACACATGCATACACGCACACAGACGCACACACACACACACATGCACACACGCATACACGCACGCAGACGCACACATACACGCACACACAGACACACACGCACACACACGCACATCCACACACACACACACCAAACACACACACACACACACAGACACGCACGCACTCACACACATGCACACAGACACACACACACACACACGCACACACACACATGCACACAGACACACACACACACACACACACACACACACACACACACACACACACACACACACACACACACACACACACACACACACACACACACACAGAGTTCTGCCTCTAAGAGCATGTCAGCAGGCTCCTCCATGAGATAAAGCTGCCATTACCACAGCAGAGAGGCATTTAAACCTCTCTGTTATCTCCCATTCAACCACTCCCTCTTCATCTCTGTCTCTCTCTCCCTCGCTCGCTCGTCTTCATAACCACACACACACACACACACACACACACACACACACACACACACACACACACACACACACACACAGACCCTTCCGACCCCTTAGGGTGCCATAAACACACTGAGCAAACACCCACGCACAATAGGATGCTCGTATCCTCCCACGCACACACACACACACACACACACACACACACACACACACAAAAAATCAAACACACACACATACATTAGCATGCACATATCCTCCCACAAATACACACACACACACACACACACACACAAAAACACACACACACAAAATCAAACACACACACATACATTAGGATGCACATATCCTTCCACAAATACACACACACACACACACACACACACACACACACACACACACATACACATACATTAGGATGCACATATCCTCCCCCCCACACACACAAAATCAAACACACACACATACATTAGGCTGTACATAACCTCCCACAAACACACACACTTACACACACAATCAAACACACACACATACACACGCATAATCAAACACACACACGCAAAATCAAACAAACACACACACACACACACACACACACACATTTCTTGTATAGTGACATAGTACATTTAGTATTGTATAGTACATTTACTCAAGTCCTATTAAGCACATGTTGATGTACTTCACTTGAGTATTTCTATTTGTTGCTAATGTATAAGTGTACTCCTCGACATCTCAGAGGTAAATCTTGTACCTTTTACTCCACTAAATCCCCTTCCTGTCCGGTGAAAACCTCGCATCTAACAGCTGTGTTGATGTTGAATGCTTGTGATAAACTGAGGATGAAGTGTTCCTTGGTGTGTTTCTCCTTCTCAAGCTAAATAACGACTTTAAAAAGCCTTCTTGGATCAGCTAGAAAAGAGATAATAATAATAATAATAATAATAATAATAATAATAATAATAAATTGAATTTGTATAGCGCTTTTCCAAAGCTCAAAGTCACTTTACAGAGTAGAAACAGCAGATTAAAAAAAAAAAAAAAAAAAACTAAGGATAGGCAGAACAGAAGAGATGGGTCTTCAGACGGGACTGAAAAATGGTGAGGGACTCAGAGATGCGGATCTCATGGGGGAGGGAGTTCCAGAGCCTGGGAGCCCCCCTGGAAAAGGCTCTGTCCCCAAAACTGCGGACTTGGGGACGTAGAGGAGACCGGCTGAGGTGGATCTGAGGGATTGTGAAGGTTGGTAGGGGGAGAGGAGGACAGTGAGGTAGGACGGGGCAAGGTGGTGTATGGCTTTGTAGGTAAGGACCAGGATTTTGTATGTGATCCGGTGAGAAATGGGAAGCCGGTGTAGCTGTTTTAGGACCGGAGTGATGTGGTACCAGGATGTGGAGCGGGTGATGAGTCGTGCGGCTGAGTTCTGAACCAGTTGGA
This sequence comes from Etheostoma perlongum, assembly GCA_026937815.1. Classification (NCBI taxonomy): domain Eukaryota; kingdom Metazoa; phylum Chordata; class Actinopteri; order Perciformes; family Percidae; genus Etheostoma; species Etheostoma perlongum. The sequence continues at coordinate 24,242,862 of CM049392.1, read as the reverse complement.
GCCTTTTAATGGAGGTTGAGTTGATGCCGAGATATTAGATATGTTAATCATGTCTCTATTTGTGGCTGGTTGGCTTAGTTGGTTAGCATGTGGTGCTAATGATCCCTGTACAGATCAAAAACCTTTGCAGAATTTCCCTTCAGGGATCAATAAAGTGATTCTTATTTCAGATTTAGATATGGATAGTGATTCCTATACACTGTTAAAATACAGCTGCAGGTCATACAAATGTACCTACAGATTTCAATAAAATCATCGAGGCTTTACTTCCAGCTAGCTGACTTCCTCAGTCTTCTTTGAAATGCAGTTTCTATAAGTTCATAAAAAGGCTGAGCTCTGTTACACGCAGTAGATTCTCTTTCCCCGATGCTGACAGAAAAATACGCTCTTTCAAAGAGAAGCTGAGAGTAACTTTGCTGGGTGAAAGCAACACAACGATCAACAGAACTGGAGATACAGGATTTCCACATGCCACCTGCATAAATACCAGATCCTGTTCGTCAGTCTGTTTTCAGAGCCGAGTGGATATCATTTCTAAACATCTGCTTACAAAATATTTCATTTTCAGCAAGTATGCATGCAAGGAATTTGCCTCGGTGGTTGCTGCACACATAAACAAACAATCATTTTGAATGTTTCATTCATAAAAATACTTTTATTGCTTCAGAATTTAGCAATATGTTATGCACAGATGTTGTTGAAATAACATATGCAGGACAACAAGGCTTTACACATCAAGTGTGTATCGCCATAACAAATAAAAAGAGCTGCAGGGTGTTGTTGTGTTGCTGCTACTGGGTGTGTGTATCCGAGGGAGAAGCTTTACTGGTGGACTTCCTAAACTCAAACACCTCCCTGGACGCCGTTCTGCTCCTGATGACCGCCACTCTGAAGCTCCTGCTGCACGTATTAATGACATCATTCAGAGAAAGTGAGGATCTGAGGGTTTTTTTGGGATTTTTTTACTTTTTGTATTATTATTTTTTTGTATTATTATTTATTTATTTACTATTATGTAATATTTTTTAATATTATTTAATATTATTTATTTATTTTTTAATATTATTTTTTGGGCATTTTAGGCCCTGCTGCACATATTAATGACATAATTTTAAGAAGGTGAGGATCTAAGGTTTTTTTGTGATTTTTTACTCTTTGTATTATTAATGTTTTGTATTATTATTTATTTATTTACTATTATGTAATATTTTTTAATATTATTTATTTATTTTTTATATTAATTTTTGGGCATTTTAGGCCCTGTTGCACATATTAATGACATAATTTTAAGAAAGTGAGGATCTGAGGTATTTTCTGTTATTTTTTTACTTTTTGTATTATTCATTTTTTGTATTATTATTTATTTACTATTATTTAATATTATATAATATTATTTATTTATTTTGTAATATTATATTTTGGCCTTTTTAGGCCCTGCTGCACATATTAATGACCTAATTTGAAGAAAGTGAGGATCTTGAGCTCACAGATATTTTTTTGTGATTTATTACTTTTTATATTATTAATTTTGTGTATTATTATTATTTATTTATTTACTATTAACGTTATTTGGTCATTTTTTAATATTATTTTTGGGCATTTTAGGCCCTGCTGCACATATTAATGACATCATTTGAAGAAAGTGAGGATCTGAGATATTTTTTGTTATTTGTTTTAATCTTTGTATTATTAATTATTTGTATTATTATTTTTTTACTATTATTTAATATTATATAATATTTAATATTATTTATTTATTTTTTATATTATTTTTGGGGCATTTTAGGCCCTGCTGCACATATTAATGACATAATTTGAAGAAAGTGAGGATCTTGAGCTCACAGATATTTTTGTGATTTATTACCTTTTGTATTATTTATTTTTTGTATTATTATTATTTATTTATTTACTACTATTTAACATTATTTGGTCATTTTTTAATATTATTTTTTGGCATTTTAGGCCCTGCTGCACATATTAATGACATCATTTGAAGAAGTTGAGGATCTGAGGTATTTTTTGTGATTTTTTTACTTTTTGTATTATTAATGTTTTGTATTATTATTTATTTATTTACTATTATGTAATATTTTTTAATATTATTTAATATTATTTATTTATTTTTTAATATTATTTTTTGGGCATTTTAGGCCCTGCTGCACGTATTAATGACATCATTTGAAGAAAGTGAGGATCTTGAGCTCACAGGTAAATTTTGTGATTTTTTAAAACTTTTTAACTTTTTGCATTATTAATTATTTGTTTAATATTAGGCCTACTTATTCATTTATTTTTTAATGTTATTTTTTGGGCATTTTAGGCCTTTATTTGACAGGACAGCTGAAGACATGAAAGGGGTCGTGTATATATATATATATATATATATATATTTATATGTTTGCGAGAGTAATCATACCTGACTCTCGTCCGTATCTTTGCTGAACGCCGAAGTCTCGCGAGAACTCCTGACGTCACAGGACAATGGCTGAAGATCGCGGATATTAGAAGGTACTTTTCTGCTTTTATTTACTTTGCGCTGGATTAATAACGCCACATTAACACCCGCGTTGTGTAATAGCTGACGATGCGTGTACGCGGCTCGTCGTTGAAATAAGCGTTTCTGACATTTTGTGCCAACTTAACGTCGATACCGCCGGCACAAACCCGTCGAAACCTTCGAAATAAGAGCACAATGTTTACCGCGCGTTTTACCACTACGACAACCAGCTAGCCCAGCTAGCTTAGCTTCAAATACTATTTAACCTGCCGACACACTCAACCACTGTAATAGCCGTCGTAATAGCTGTCGAGACGCCTTGCAACGCACGCAAGGGATTCCCTAAATCTACCCGAAACGACCAGCTGCCCTCAGAAGTCATTTTAACTGATCTACGACACCGCCGTTAGCATTAGCATTAGCATTAGCATGACCGTTAGGCCTGCTCAGGAAGCAGGCGCGAGCTTTTATTTTCCAAAACTGCCTTTTTTTCATCTTACCTGTCAAAGCTGCAGATTCAGAGAGTAATATCTGTGGATAAGTGGTTATATAGATGATGCATTAGACTGTCATTATGCTCCAAATACTCTCTTTTTCATTCATAACTATCTCCGACAGAGAAAGCTACAGTTTAAGAGATAAAGAGGAGGTCACAATACTGACAGTGGTACTTTTAGTATGATTGTTTTTACAGCAAAGTAGTTTTTAATGTGCCTGTTTATTTAAATTTAATTGGAATATTCTGTTTGTGTTTTCCCAGCTCTGACATTGGATTTTTCACCAGGTGAGTGATATAAACACGCTATCAAGCCTTTTTCAGTTTAATTTGTAGGTTCCATTCATAAATGGCTGTAAGATAAATTAAGATACAGCTTCATTGATCCCACAGCAGGGGGAAAAACAAAGGAAAGAAGTGTTAATAAAAATGCAACGAGACAAAAACACAAATAAAAAGTGGCCAGGTTGGTTCAGTGGTAGAGCAGGCGCACATGTACTGGGAGGTTTATGCCTCGATGCAGAGGTCTAGGGTTCAAATCCGACCTGTTACGATTTCCTGCATGTCTTCAAGATAAATTAAGATACACTCTCCCCTTTCTCACTTAACTGTCCTGTCAAAAATTATCCCTCATGTTGTCCTCGGGTCAAATTGACCCGTTGTCCTATGTCAATGTTCTTTTTAATTCCCAGAAAGTACATCAAAAAAACATATTTTGTCATTTTTGTTGCTATGAACGTGTTTATGGTCAAGAGTTAACACGAATAATAAATATATTTAGTTGGACCAATAATCACTTATATAATTACCAATCAGCATTTCTAAACAAGTCAACAGTCACACACCTTAAGACCGTAGCTAATTTTAGCAATTAATTGCGGTTAAACAAAGAAACTATTTTAATAAATAGAAAATTAGACAATTATGTAATATTTGCTACTGGCCAACTAGTAGCCTTAACAGTTCATTTATGTTCATCTAACTTTTAGAAATGTCCCAGAAAGTCTCAAATGTTACTAACCAACTACAGCAGACTACATAACAGTTTAAGAGTGGTGTAGTTGACCTACGTTCAGTTATTCCTAGCCAAACGTGTTATTTGGTGGACTTTCATATACAATTAAATAAAATATATATATATATATATCGGTCGATCTATCGGATTTTCAAATAACCAAATATTCATATCGGTATTGGCCTTAAAAATCCTTTATCAGTCGGGTTCTAAAAAATACACAAACACACAGTGAAGACCTTGTAGCAGCACTAATTATAAGGTTGTGTTGGCCTTTTGAATGTGTGACATGAGAAGCTGCATCAAAGAACTCACAGCGCGTGCAGATTGTGGCTGATTGCTCTTCAAATGAAAGTATAATGTTGGTTTTTACCATTTAAAAATCAAACAACAGTGGCATTAATGTTGACTGTTCGGTTGTTTACCTGCAGCAGAGATGGCTCACGTCACCAATCATGGGAAGCTGCTCTTGCAGCGCCTCCATCAGCAGCGAGAGATGGACTTCTTGTGCGATATAACCATAATGGTGAGAGACGTGGAGTTCAGAGCCCACCGCAACATCCTGGCTGCGTTCAGCAGGTACTTCTCCGCCCAGGCAGAAAAGGGTCAAGATGTCACAACCTTGGACCCCGATAAGGTCAGCCGCTACGCTCTGGAGAAACTCCTGGAGTTCATCTACACCGGACAGATGAACCTCAGCAGGTAAAACTGCATCAAAGACAGTTCCCCTAGCTTTGGAAAAGACTATCATAATAATAATAATATAATATAGTAACTCTATTTGTATAGCAATTTTAAAAACAATAGCTTACAAAGTTATTTGACAGAGGAAAGCGCAAACAAATCAAAACACACACATATACAGTTTGTACACATCATTGTAATTGTGAAAAAGGAGAGATGGGCGGCTTTAAACAATGATATTAACAGGTTATAGGAAAAAAAGACAATGAGAAAGACGGCATTGCATACTGTAAAGTGTAGTTAAATGTGTTAAAAAAAGATAAAAAAAAAGACCCTTAGAGCATTATTATCACCATATCCGTGTCTAAAACGTTGAAAAAGCCAGAGCAGATAATAAATAAATAACATTAAAAAGCTAAAACTTGCTTAAGAAATCCACTGGGGACGAACTACAATCATTAGACCTGAGAAGAGGCATTTAGTTAGTTTGGATGCTTACAGTGATTTTACATTGATTTAGCTTAGGTGGTCCCCAAAACGGCTTGCACCTGAGCCCTATGATGGCAGGGAAACCCCTGAAACTACACTTAATGACTAACTCAATGACTAAAATGGTTGCGTTCATGGTTTCAGTACCAGACAAGCCGCGGTGCGTCGAGCGGCCGTGTTCCTGGGAATGTCGGAGGCCACAAAGTTTCTGGAGGAAACCTCCCACTGGTCCGAGCTGAGCGAGACGTCCCAGTCAGACGCGGATAAAGAAGCCGGTCTGTCTCCTCCCAGTCCGGCCTCACATGCCAGTGCCAGCTCTCCCGTCCCCCTGTCTATTATCTCCATTACAGGGGATTATCTTATGGACGCCAGCGCTGGCAACAACACGGGCGCCGAGCCCAAAGATGGAGATGTGGAAGAGGGAGAGAAAAGTGATGGAGAGTACACCCCCACTACGCCAAAGGGCATCGGAAGAGGACAGGGAAGGAAGAGAGGCAGACCGCCGAAGAGTTTGAGCGCCGAACAGGTGGAGCCGAGCAGCTCGGCTGAAGGCACCCCCAAAACCCTGGGCTACAGAGGGAGGGGGAGAGGCAGAGGGAGAGGCAGGGGGAGGGGGAGAGGCAGAGGCAGAGGGAGAGGTGGATTCAAAAGTGAAGATCTTTCTTTGGAAGAATCTGATGGGAGCGTGAAGGATTTCGGGGACACCTCTGAGGACTGGAGCCCTTCTCTGGAGGACGAGACTCCGACCAAGAAACCCCGGCTGAGCAGCGGGGAGGGACGGAGGGGCCGAGGGAGGGGGAGAGGCAGAGGAAGAGGCAGGGGGCGGGGCCGGAGAATGAAGGAGGAGGAGGAAGATGAGGAGAGCGGCGGGGCGGGGACAGATGACGGCGAGGTAGAGGGGGGGGAGCCCGGGGAACAGGACCCGTCAGAAATGGACGAGATGTCGCTGTCGTGCACCGAGTGCAACAAACTGTTCAAAGACGTGAGCAGCCTGCGCAGACACGAGAAGATCCACAAGGGCCTGAAGCCGTTCGTCTGCATCTTCTGCTCCAAAAACTTCAGACAAGCTACCCAGCTGAAAACACACCTGCGCATCCACACAGGTGAGATGACCCATGATTAATAAATCACCTGTTACATGTCCTCATGAAATGATTAACAGGCACTTTTTACTAGATTTTTGTTAGGTTTTTCTTTTCTGGCAGTTTAGTTTCAGTTTAGTTTTTCTTCTTATTTAGTTTCAGTTTGCTAAAAAAAAAAAAAATTACATTTATTAATTTAATTTATTATTTATTAAAAATAATATAAAAAATAAAATAATACAAAATAAACTGCTTATTTTCATTTTTTAAAATTATTTATCTCGAACAATCAACAAAAAAATGAAAACACAATCAGAATTTAACAAAAATAAACAAAAAATAAATATAAAAGGATTAGTTCAAAAAGGAGCAGGCAGAAGCAAGTAGCTTAATTTAGTTTAAGTTTCCAAGTATACATTACAAAGCATGTATACAAAGTATACATTATTATTATTTATTTACTAGAATAACCCAGGTTTAAAGTCCATGAAACACACGTCCCAATGCTAGCTACGGTTCTAGTTTTTAGAAGAAGAAACGTGGTTACTCGCCAGTGTGGCTGAACTAACTCGCCTCTGTGTCTCTGCTGTTTGTCGCAGGCGAGAAGCCGTTTAATTGCTCCAGCTGTGACAAGTGTTTTGCCCAGAAGTGCCAGCTGGTCGCTCACCGCCGGATGCACCACGGAGAGGAGAAGCCGTACACCTGCGAGCGCTGCGGATTCAAGTTCGCCACCTCGTCCAACTACAAAATACACATCAGGTACACGCTCTGCTTCGGGTTGGATTAGACAGCGGTGGATGGAAAAGACCAACTCACCTGTAGTTACCTGGTTGGAAGCTACCTTAAATGATTAAATAACAGGGTTTTAGTAGGGGTGGGGGATCGCTAAAGCATAGTATTGCGATATTTTCAGTGGCAATACTGTATCAATACACAGGCGCCAAGTATGGATCTATTATTATATATGTGTTGGTCAGTTTGTCCCATTTGCAGCAATAACATTGAAGTGAGATGAACAAACAGAGAAATGTTTCTTTTTAGATGAAACAAAGTTTCCTTTTGGGGACGCCATTTGAAATTGGGAAAAATTAGAAGTTGGAATAAAGGTTAGAAATGGCAATATATCACAGAATATTGCAATATGTTTCAGTGTGTGGTACTTAGAGCTGGGCTGCCACCTTTCAGTAGATATGTTGTTTTGGTCTTAGTTGACTAAGATTGATTTTTCATGCTAAATGGCATATTTCCAAGAAACTTACAAGCACATCTGTGGTAAACACAATATTTAAAGTGGAGTTGTTTTTCCATGATTCTTTGTGGAGAAACTTGGTTATCAGATGATAACGGACTTTGAATTAATAATTAATATTTATCCCACGCAGGCTATTTAATACACTTTTAATGTGTACGTACTGTACATCTAATGTAGTCTAACATAAATTATACAAAGTTATAGCTAGTTACATTATACCCCAAAAATCTTTTGTATCACAATTATTCTGCTCCTTTCTAGTCAAGTCGATAGTCCGAGAGTTACTATTTGTATTCAATGCCTGGAAAGGGAAGACTGATTGTGTGTGTGTGTGTGTGTGTGTGTGTGTGTGTGTGTGTGTGTGTGTGTGTGTGTGTCTATAATGTTCTCTACAGGCTGCACAGTGGGGAAAAGCCCTACGTCTGTGACATCTGTGGTCAGGCGTTCGCTCAGTCGAGCACGTTGACCTATCACAAGCGACGACACACCGGAGAGAAACCGTACCAGTGTGATCTGTGCGGCATGTCCTTTTCTGTCTCTTCTTCTCTCATCGCTCATGCACGAAAACACACAGGTGAGAGGGTTTCCCCACGTTTATTAACGGGATGGAACTTCAGCCAGCTGGACTTTCACAGTAGAACTTGTTTTGTTATATAGGAGCCCAAACCTCGTCGTCTTCTGTTCTGAATATAACGTGTGTGTGTGTGTGTGTGTGTGTGTGTGTGTGTGTGTGTGTGTGTGTGTGTGTGTGTGTGTGTGTGTGTGTGTGTGTGTGTGTGTGTGTGTGTGTGTGTGTGTGTGTGTGTGTGTGTGTGTGTGTGTGTGTGTGTGTGTGTGTGTGTGTGTGTGTGTGTGTGTGTGTGTGTGTGTATTTCAGGTGAGACACCGTACAAATGTTCGCAGTCGCAATGTGACGCATGCTTTGTGACGTCTTCCGAACTGAAGAAACACATGAGGCGCCTTCACCCGGGTGAGTTTCCGGATCAATTCAGGGAAAATATGAATCACTTAGAATTGATATCGCGATTCTCTGCTACGATTTTTTCCACACAGAGTGTAACTTATTGGACACATGAACCATAACAAAACAAAACAAACTGGCAGTACCAAACATAGATTTCTTGTGGCACCTACAGCACATTGAGCATCACCACAAGCCTGTAAACACACAGGCTCCAATGACGAGAAGGGAGAGCATCGCAGCGCTCGGGAGCGCTTTGAAACCTGTTTTAACCCTCACAGAAGAAAAGTAGTAGCGTTCAATAAATAATTGATTGGTTCATTAAAAAAATGTAATTGCGAACAGGGGTGAATCGAGATGGCGATTTTCTAACGATTAATCATGCAGACCTAATCCCACATCAGACTTTTCACCTCAACAGTTAGTTTCTCCTCAGAGAAGATGAATGCAGGATTTAATGTGTGTGTGTGTGTGTGTGTGTGTGTGTGTGTGTGTGTGTGTGTGTGTGTGTGTGTGTGTGTGTGTGTGTGTGTGTAGAGGGGAACAACGGTGTCAGTGTCTGCTGTGTGGGAACAGGTTTGCCAGCGTGAAGAACATGATCAAACACCAGGAGAAGGCTCACGCTGATGAAGTGCGGCAACACAAGGAGAGAGCCAGAGCAGGTGAGCTGTGTGTGTGTGTTTTCTGGAAAGCTTCTTTTGAAAATCATCTTTCAGTCACTTTCGGTTCGTAATCTGACAGCAGCAGAAACACCAGGTCATTTTTTCAAAGCCCAACACAATGAAAACATTTCATTCAATATGTTTTTTTAAAGTTTGACGGGATATTTTGGCAACAGTCAATCTATTGCACGAATGTGTGTCTGTGAAGCCTTGCACATTGTGTATGTACACCTGTAAAGACTGTACCTTGGTGTGATGCAACCACCGATTACTAAATCTACTCTACTACACTAACTCTGTTTCCATCCACACGTTTTTATCCAAATTAAGTGATATCAAATGAAAAATGCCTCATGGAAACAGTAAAATTCGATGGAAATATCAAAGGAAATCCGTTCGGTCTCATCACACTTTCACCAGCTTTATTCGCATGAGTTTTCAAATAATTCGATTGACGAGTGGATGGAAACTTATCTTCTGTCTTTGTTTTTTAACGGCGTTTTGAGACAAAAACGATCTTCGTCCACACGAGAGCTTTAGCTCCAATAGCAGAACTAATCTCCGTCCTTATCTACACGTCAAAACATCACAAGACCCTTCACAGGTGTTTTACTATTTTATGGTGTTACTTTTTCACGTGTTCGTCAGTACAAGAACCAGCAGAAATAGAGTATTTGATAACATTTGTTTGTGTGTCTGTGTGTGTGTGTGTGTGTGTGTGTGTGTGCAGTAGTCCTCCTGGCTTCCAGCCATCCTGTGGCCTTCGTCCAGAGCAAACTCTCCCAGGAAAACAAAGGAATGGCTTCCATCCCTGAAGACGAGCCATCCAACCCCGAACCGACCACCCCGACCCCGAAGGCATCCGCTCCATCCGCGGCCGCCGCCTCAGACGACGCTGTTGCTGCTGCTGCAACCACCGCCGCCGCCAACATGCAGGACTTCAAGGCGGAGCCGGCTAACTCCACCATGACCTACGAACCCGACCAGGAGCAGACCATCAACTCGGACACGCTCCACGCTCTGGTGGAGCAGCTGAGGCCGCAGCCCTCCGCCACCCAGAGCCTGGAGCAGATCGTCATCATCAGGACGGTGGACAACCCTCCGCAGCAGTGAGGCCGCAGCCGGTTTTATCATACAAGCCACAGTCAGCACTGTTCAAAGTCAGCGTATATACACAGAACATAGACTTTTACAGACGTTTGGTTACCTGCAAGTGAAAGATAATTCTGTTATTTACAATTTGGGTCTTATCATTGTATTAACCACGTTGACAGCTGAGATCAGGGAATCCAGTCAAACAGGTTATTTTGGAGGAGAAAACAAAGGTGAAAGGTAGAATTATCACCCAAATTGTCAGTTGTAAACATCCGTCATTGACTACCTGAGTCAACTTCAATCTACCACACTCACGCACAGTGGCGATTATTCCCGACACAGTGGCGATTATTCCCGTGGTGATTATTCCCGACACTTAAGATGAAGTGGTTGAGATCAGCGGTTCCCAAAGGGGGGGCCGAGGACCCCCAGCAAAAAGGGGAATCATTTTTCACTTAAATTACATCCATAAGGAGCACAAAGACAGAATATATGACTATTTTGGTGATGGGTTTCATACACTGTCTGTAATAAAACATCTAAAATCCAATTCTAATCTAATTTGTGTCAGTTTAGGGGGTCCTTGTTGTGAATAAGTTTGGGAATCTTTGGTTTAGATCATCTGGATAAACTAACTCATAAACTTACGGCGGTTTTCCATTGATAGTACCTGCTCGACTCACCTCGTCCTCCTTTTTCCGTTGCAGATTAGCACCGCCTCATGCGTGAGGCGAGCGTGGCTGGTCGCCATAGCAGCACACGCAGAATGTCGAAGGTGTGTTTTTGGTTCTCGGCATGTGGCTGTTTGCCAGAAGACAAATTTAGTCTCAAAAGAAGCTGGAGGCAGCAAAAAAAAAAACCTGCTGGCTAAACTAGCGACGATGACGCAGTGATTAGTGACGATTCTCTCCGGCCAATCAGCAGTCCGCAGGTTTTCACTTTTGGTGTCGCCTCAGCTCGCCTGGAAGTTCAACAGAGGTGGTACTTAAAAAAGTTCCTGCTAGGAGGTACCAGGGACTTTTTTTTCGTAATGGAAAACCCTAAACGGCGAGTAGAGGCGGGTCGAGGTACCATGCGGTGGGAAAAACCCCATTTGTTGAACAACCCGTCCGACCGCCCGTGTTTCTGACCTTAAACTTAATCGATGTTTCTATTACTTTGAGTCATAATGTTATTATTATTCATAGAAATTATGGTGAAAAGAACAAAATTAGGGCTTGAGTTGTAAAAAAAAACAAAACAATGAAAACTCGATAGATTAATCACAAACAATGAAGCCACATTTTCACAAAACGGATTTGTAGATGTTGATCTCAAACAGAGAACGGGTTGGAAACCGAGCTGAACACATTTAGAGCTTTAATTTACTGGGCTGGCTACAGTTCCTCACCCATCAAGTGTTCAAATACTTTTAAACACGATCTCGAGGACGCTACAGCCTGCGTGCAGACCTCGCTGTCTGGCAGCATCCAATGAAGTATGTTAACAACAGAGATTACGCAGCAGGAGCATTTTCTGTTGTCATTTTTCTACATACAAAACGTATTGTTTTCCAGTACAAGACACTTACGTGCATTTTAAATTTGCAGATAAATAAGAGTGCTACCATGGCAACGGCTAATACCTTCGAGCCATGGCAACACAACACAGACCGAAAGAGGTGAAAGTTCTCGAGTTAGTTTTAAAAAAGGGTTTCCAGCTTCAGATAAATGGTCAAAATGTGCGTAACATCTCTGGCGTCGGATGGAAACCTCTCCGCACCGACACCGACGTTTTCTTCCACTGCAGCTTCAAACATTTACACTTAACCCTCATGTTGTCTTCATGTTGTCTTCATGTTGTCTTCATGTTGTCCTCATGTTGTCCTCATGTTGTCTTCATGTTGTCTTCATGTTGTCCTCATGTTGTCCTCATGTTGTCTTCATGTTGTCCTCATGTTGTCTTCATGTTGTCTTCATGTTGTCTTCATGTTGTCCTCATGTTGTCCTCATGTTTTCCTCATGTTGTCCTATACCAATGTTCTTTTTAATTCCCCAAAATAACATGATTGATTCCACCCAACGCTCTTTGCCAAGTACAAATCTCTACTTTCATTAATTTTGGGGCGTCTTATTCAATTTTATAGCATTGTAAAACAAATGGAAGTGTTTTTGAAATAGTATTGAGTAAAAGTTGACATATTCCAGTCTGTGATTATCATCAACATCCATTCCTTTAATTTTAGTCTCAATAATTCCTAATTTCTGCTTTTCTAACTCAAACATTAGGTATAATTTCCTAAAAATGAGGCTTATTGATGATGAATTGCTAAAATAAATATAAAACTAAAGTTAATAAGTTAGTGTTACGTAGTGTTGAACATTGAAAAAAGGGACAAAAACATAAAAAGTTAAAAACGTGGATAAAAAGCGTCAACAAAAGTGTTGACTTTATATTTTGACGGGAAGACAACACGAGGGTTAAATTCCACCGAAACCTCCGAATTATCTCTGTAAAGAAACGTTGATTAGATCTTAATGTCGATCATATAAATGTCAGCCAGTACAACTCTTGCATTGTTTTAAAGAATAAAGTAGTAAGTAGCAGCCCTGTTGTTGCCACACCATGTGTTATTGATCATAAATGTGATGCGGCTTTGTAAATGTAAACATCACCGACCAAGGTCTTTGTTTTAGTTTTATATAGTTTTCTTTTTTCTTTTTTTTTTTTATAAAGCAGCTGTTTTAGATCTTTAGCCAAAGTGTTTGTGCTTCAAGTTTGAAAACATGCGTTATTAATTATATCAACTTGAAACAGTTTTTTGTTTCATGCTTTTCTTTTTGTTTCTTTTGGATAAAATGCCTGCGTTACTTGTACAGAAATGTGAATTACGTGTACAAGTTCACCGCTGTATGAAAACTGAACAACAGGAAAATAAAACTAAAGAAAAAAAGGGACAATCAGATGTGTGTTTGTCTAATGCTGTGTTCTCACCGCAAGTCCCTCCATCCATCTCCGTCCCCTTATCCGGTCTCGGGTCGGGGGGGGCTGCAGCTCCAGCAGGGGACCCCAAACTTCCCTTTTCCGAGCCACATCAACCAGCTCCGGCGTTCCCAGGCCAGGTTGGAGATATAATCCCTCCACCTAGTCCTGGGTCTTCCCCGAGGCCTCCTCCCAGCTGGACGTCCCTCCACCTAGTCCTGGGTCTTCCCCTGGGCCTCCTCCCAGCTGGACGTCCCTCCACCTAGTCCTGGGTCTTCCCCTGGGCCTCCTCCCAGCTGGACGTCCCTCCACCTAGTCCTGGGTCTTCCCCTGGGCCTCCTCCCAGCTGGACGTCCCTCCACCTAGTCCTGGGTCTTCCCCGAGGCCTCCTCCCAGCTGGACGTCCCTCCACCTAGTCTGGGTTTCCCCCGGGCCTCCTCCCAGCTGGACGTCCCTCCACCTAGTCCTGGGTTTCCCCGAGGCCTCCCAGCTGGGCGTCCCTCCACCCTGGGTCTTCCCGAGGCCTCCCCCAGCTGGACTTCCAGTCTGGACGCTGGGCCCTCCACCTAGTCCTGGGTCTTCCCGAGGCCTCCTCCCAGCTGGGCGTCCCTCCACCTAGGGGTCTTCCCCTGGGCCTCCCCCAGCTGGACCCCTCCACCTAGTCCTGGGTCTTCCCGAGGCCTCCTCCCAGCTGGGCCTCCTCCCAGTCTGGACGTCCCTCCCCCTAGTCCTGGGTTTTCCCCTAGTCCTAGCCTCCTCCCCAGCTGGACGTCCCTCCACCTAGTCCTGGGTCTTCCCGGGCCTCCTCCCAGCTGGTCTTCCCTCCACCTAGTCCTGGGTCTTCTCCTCCCCACGTCCCTCCACCTAGTCCTGGGTCTTCAGGTTCCTCCCACTCTGGGCGTCCCGCCACCTAGTCCTGGGTCTCCTCAGAACCTCCTCCCAATGACATCCCTACCTAGCACCTGGGTTTTCCCCCGAGGCCTCCTCCCAGCTGGACGTCCCTCCACCTAGTCCTGGGTCTTCCCCGAGGCCTCCTCCAGTTGCCATGTGAACTGTTTGCGGTGGTTATGGAGGAATTAAGCATTTTACTCTTTTATTCTCTAAATGTTTGTGTAATGGCAGCCGTAAGAATAATGAGCTTTTGCGGGATTATGGCAGCAAAATCATAAAAAGACTATATTAGGGGTTTGCATTAGTTATAATCATAGACCGTTAATATTAATATAAATAAAATCAATAAAATCAATAATATACAGTCTATGGTTATAATAGGCTAACGTAACGTTTTGAGACAGTAAGACATTTTGTTGCTTATGAGTCAAATACATACGTAGATTGTATATTTATTGTATTAATATTAACGGTCTATGCGTAAATATAACATTTAGCCATTAAAACTTAAAAACTGAAAATATACTCAAATGAAGTATTCTTGTATTGGGGAAATTATAATATACGTATATATATATATAAAGATGTATAAAAATAAAACTGACGTTCAATCGATTACTCAAATATCGATGAATATCAGTTTTATTTTTATTTAATTCTAACTTTTGTGTCCTTCGTGTGACGCCATTGTCCCTCGTTGCCATAACAACCCAAACCACAGCAACGATGGCTAGTGAAAACATGTATGTGGAGTTTTACTCCTATGTCTGCGGAGAACATGAGATAGAAATAAACCCGTACATTATGAAAGTGTTGGAGGAGACTACGGTGACGGAGTAAGTAGCTAAACGCAAACTGAAATGACCGAAAGTTAAAAATAAAAACGTACGAAAAAAAAAGACAACTGTCAAATTTAGCTAACGTTAGGGAGCTAGGTAATGTGGCCTTCAGGTGCTGCTGGTTGCCTTCAGGTGCTGCTGGTTGCCTTCAGGTGCTGCTGGTGGCCTTCAGGTGCTGCTGGTGGCCTTCAGGCGCTGCTGGTTGCCTTCAGGCGCTGCTGGTTGCCTTCAGGTGCTGCTGGTTGCCTTCAGGTGCTGCTGGTGGCCTTCAGGTGCTGCTGGTTGCCTTCAGGTGCTGCTGGTTGCCTTCAGGTGCTGCTGGTTGCCTTCAGGTGCTGCTGGTTGCCTTCAGGTGCTGCTGGTTGCCTTCAGGTGCTGCTGGTGGCCTTCAGGTGCTGCTGGTGGCCTTCAGGTGCTGCTGGTGGTCTTAAGGTGCTGCTGGTGGCCTTCAGGTGCTGCTGGTGGCCTTCAGGTGCTGGTGGCCTTCAGGTGCTGCTGGTGGCCTTCTGCTGGTGGTCTTAAGGTGCTGCTGGTTGCCTTCAGGTGCTGCTGGTTGCCTTCAGGTGCTGCTGGCCTTCAGGTGCCTTCAGGTGGTCTTAAGGTGCTGCTGGTGGCCTTCAGGTGCTGGTGGCCTTCAGGTGCTGCTGGTTGCCTTCAGGTGCTGTTGGTGGCCTTCAGGTGCTGCTGGTGGCCTTCAGGTGCTGCTGGTTGCCTTCAGGTGCTGCTGGTGGCCTTCAGGTGCTGCTGGTTGCCTTCAGGTGCTGCTGGTGGTCTTAAGGTTGCTGCCTTCAGGTGCTGCTGGTTGCCTTTAGGTGCTGCTGGTGGTCTTAAGGTGCTGCTGGTGGCCTTCAGGTGCTGCTGGTGGTCTTAAGGTGCTGCTGGTAGCCTTCAGGTGCTGCTGGTGGTCTTAAGGTGCTGCTGGTAGCCTTCAGGTGCTGCTGGTTGCCTTCAGGTGCTGCTGGTTGATACGGATATCTTCGGTGAAAACATTACAGTTTAAAAATACTCCATTTTACAAGTAAAACTAAGGCATTTAACCTTTTTACTTAGTAAGTAAAAGTAACCAAATAGTACTTTACTACTACTGGTGGAAGAAGGACAAGTAAGTATACTTAGCTACTTTACACCACTGCTTTACGTAAAGTAAGTAGCAATACAAAACATGATCAACAAACTATAAAAAAGTAAAAGTAGTATAAATAAAATAACTAGACTAGCGCTTTTACATCGTACAGGAACCATTCACCATTCACACACTGTGCTCTGCCGTACAAGGTGGCACCTGCTCATCAGATACACACTCACACACATTTACTTGGCACTTCACTTTCCAATTGGCAGGCAACCGCTCTACCGCTGAGCCACAGCAACTAGGGTTAAGTGCTTTGCTCACAGGGACACATTGGTTGATGTCTTGCAGTGGGAATCGAACCCATGTCTCCCACAAGGCAACAATCACATCCACTGCGCCATCACCACTAGTACTACAACTATGCAACTACTCTTTTCTTCCTTTTTATTTCATTTTGGTTTTGATGCATGAGTTCTTACCTTAGAAAATAAAAACCATAGACTGTATGTTAATAGTAATAAATATTAGCCGCATATAAAACCACCAGAAATCCATTTGTCTTGGTCCATCCAAAAGCATGTTAATCAAATCTCAGATTTCAGACTCGCAGAGTGCACCTAAAGGCAGCAAGGGTGCCTGATCACAAAATCAATTAAAGTTTTGTTGTTGTTGTTGTTGTGTGTTTTTTTCCAGGAGTGTGATCTTAAAACTGACAGGAAACAGCCGCCTGGGAAACGTTCAGCGACTCAATGACAAGGACGTCCTCGCTATCTCCGAATGTCTGAGAAACAACCATAGTGTGTCAGGTGAGCGGTCAGGTTAGGGTAGGGTGACCAGACGTCCCCGGTTTCCGGGGACAGTCCCCGATTTTGGTGACCTGTCCCCGGAAATGTCCCCGGTTTTCACTGTGACTGACAGACCCGATACTGGAATGAAAGAAAGATAACTCTGACCAAACGGAGCCGATCGAGCAGCGCTGCTCAGAGCTCAGAGATGTTTTAGAAAGCCGTATTTTACCATGCTAAAATCACTGATTATTTACATGGAGTCTGGTGGAGATATGCTGCTCTATACACGCTAAAATCACTGATTATTTACATGGAGTCTGGTGGAGATATGCTGCTCTATACACGCTAAAATCACTGATTATTTACATGGAGTCTGGTGGAGATATGCTGCTCTATACACGCTAAAATCACTGATTATTTACATGGAGTCTGGTGGAGATATGCTGCTCTATACACGCTAAAATCACTGATTATTTACATGGAGTCTGGTGGAGATATGCTGCTCTATACACGCTAAAATCACTGATTATTTACATGGAGTCTGGTGGAGATATGCTGCTCTATACACGCTAAAATCACTGATTATTTACATGGAGTCTGGTGGAGATATGCTGCTCTATACACGCTAAAATCACTGATTATTTACATGGAGTCTGGTGGAGATATGCTGCTCTATACATGCTAAAATCACTGATTATTTACATGGAGTCTGGTGGACTTTTATGTTTAAAAAATGTTCTTAATCTTTAACAGAAAGGTCAGCCTCCTTAGAAATCCTTTCCATAATGTTATCAGACACTTAGAATATTAATCTGAGTCTGTCAGCAGCATAACGAGCACTTTATGAACGTAAATACAAGCTGGACAATTCTCCCATTAACTTCCATTGTAGCTTGTTTCTCTGCTGCCGACTGCAGCGATCTCGTTTCATACTGCATCAATGTCAAAGGAAAATCTTTCCTCAATAGTTTATATTGTATCTGATACTCAGCTCTAGGTCTAGTGTCCCCGTTTTAAGTTTTACAAAAATTAAAAACATGACGTATTTTGGAGGTATTTAAGTTTCTGAGCTGAAAATGTCCCCGGATTTTGTCTGAGAAATCTGGTCACTTTAGGTTAGGGAACATCTTTCTTTTTAAACATTTTAAACCTTGTTTTCTTTGTGTCCACAGGTCTTGATGTCAGGTACAATAACATAACAGATGAGGGGGTCGGACACCTTGTTGGCCTCTTACAGGTAAGCAGGAAATGAGTCAACATTATGATCTTAATGTGTCAGATTTTCATTTTCCCTAGACAGGAGTAACGTGTTACTCTTTTAATATTTATGTTTCTGTTGTCACTGAGCAGGAGGACGGCTCGGCTCTGCACTCTCTGGACCTGATGTTCAACGACATCCAGAGAGACGGAGCGGAAGTTCTCGCCAAGAGCCTGCAGGTTCTCTCTCACACAGACACGCACGCACGCACGCACGCACAAACTACTACTTTTAACCTCTGCTTTAAGATTTTAAATTTCACAATGTAGTAATAATCTCTTTCTCTCTCTCTCTCTAGTGTAACAGCACCTTGGTCTCTCTCAGGCTGTCAGGAAATAAGATCGGGAACAGAGGAGCCATGCATCTGGCCAGCATGCTGCAGGTCAACAACACCCTGAAGGAGCTGCAGCTGGCTGACTGCGACCTGGTAAACACACGCACGCAAATAAGTAAATATGTCTCAGATTCCAGCATCTTAAATGTGAATATTTTCTAGTTTCTTCTCTCTTCTGTGACAGTAAACTGAATATATTTGAGTTGTGGACAATACAAGACATTTGAGGACGTCATCTTGGGCTTTGGGAAACACCATATTTTCCACCATTTTATAAACCAAACTACAAATCCATTAATCCAGAAAATAACCCACAGGTTAATCAACTATAAAAATAATCACTAGTTGCAACCCTGGTTGTGTTGTCTCTGTCCCTGCAGGACACTCAGAGTGTGATAGCGTTTACCATTGTGTTAAAAAGCAACAAGACTCTTCTCTCTGTCGATATCAGCCGGCCACTGCTCTTCAGCCACCAGGTACAAACACACAGAGCATCACACTGGTGTGTCACACAGACAAAAAAAGAAATAAATAAAATCACATTTCATACTTGATACAAGGCCAGTATCAGCCCTGATGCATGTACGTATGTCTCTCAGGAGGAGTGCATGGTGCACTTCTCTGAGATGCTGGTGGTGAACAGCAGCCTGGTGGAGCTCCACCTGGGGAAGATGGGGATGACCGACACCGGGATGGAGAGGCTGACTGAAGGCCTGCGGCTCAACCACAGCCTGCGCTACCTGGACCTGCGCTGGTAGGAACCATGGATGTATAAAAAACATCTGTACTGGATACAGCGTTCCAGGTGGAGTCCTGATTATTTCTATGAGAGTTGCTCAGTGGCGCATAAAGCCAAAAAAAGTTCAACTTTCACATATTAAATGACCCGGATGATCTGCGCTGCTACCGCACTGTGCGGCCCATAGTGCAGGCGCACTAGAGACCCCGGAAGAGACCGGCTAGTTCCAGTTTAGTGCTCTGCTAACTTGAATGGGGATTAAATGATTTAACCGTGGGGCTTTAATCCGACCGAATAGATCAATTTCTGACAGTGAAACAGTGCGGGGGGGTTGTGACGCTCAAAATACTGTGTCTACTGATTTACAGATGTCTCTTTAAGTCTATGGTAAAAAGTGTTTTTGGGCCCCATGGCATCATGTGACAGCCACTGTGTGGCCACTATGTCACATTGCGTACTTCCTGGAAAGAACACAAGCATCCATCTAGTTATTTTATCCCTAAAACTCCCTCTAATCCTCGGGGTAGAAGAAGTGAAACAGGTACATTTCAGAATACCCTCACAGTCTCCCATACTTCCTCTTCATTTTGTCTTTGTCCCCTGCAGTAACCGCGTGACTCGTGATGGCGTGCGTCTTCTAGCCGAGCTGCTGAAGCAGAACCAGACCCTGGAGATCATAGATCTGTCGTCCAATCGGATTGAAGATGAAGGTGCTGGGTACCTGAGCGAGGCCATCGCCTGGCCAGGCTGCGCCCTGAGAGAGTGAGTCCAACACACTCAGACAAACAGCATCCGTACAGCATCAGGTATCCATCAGGAAGTTAAAGGGCATTTCCCTCTGGTCTAAAGAAGAGGAAGTATCCAGTTTTTACTAATTTTAAAGGAGAGGAGGAGAAAGTTTCCACACTTGTTTAAATGATTTTTAAAGGTCTGATGAGAACTTATTTAACTTATTTTACACAGTTTAAAGGTCCCATTGCATGGTACTCTTTGGATGCTTTTATATAGACTTTAGTGGTCCCCTAATACTGTATCTGAAGTCTCTTTATATAGACCTTAGTGGTCCCCTAATACTGTATCTGAAGTCTCTTTTATATAGACCTTAGTGGTCCCCTAATACTGTATCTGAAGTCTCTTTTATATAGACCTTAGTGGTCCCTACTACTGTATCTGAAGTCTCATTACACCTATCACCATTTCTAGCCACTGGGGGGGCCATAGGCAGGCTGGGGGGACTCATATTAATGTTAAAAAACCTCATAAAGTGACATTTTCATGCCATGGGACCTTTAAGATGAGAAGATAAGATGATTTCAGAATTTTGACTCCACTGGAGCAACTGGATGCATTTACATGAGACATACAAAAACTGTCTCTCTGTCTGTCTGTGTCTGTCTGTCAGGCTGTCTGTCAGCAGTAACAACATCAGGTCGGAGGGTCTGCTGTCTCTGGCTCGGGCTATGACAGTTAACACAACTCTGAACCACATCTACATCTGGGGGAACCACCTGGAGGAGTCTGTCTGTCAGGTAGCATATTCAACACATGCTGTCCTTTTGCTGAATGGTAACAGACGCACGGTCTAACTCGTATAGAAAACAAGCAGGAAAAAAATCACCGCAGATTCAACACCTGGAAGATTCTGTGTGCCCAGATGTAAAACAAACAGACTTGAGCTATCTTTATTCCAACGTCTATCAAGCTGCTGAACTATTGTAAAGCCATGATGTTCCACTTCTGGGATTGCTAAGGTGCCATGGGAAATTCCGTAGATTTCTGAGGACTATGGTTACCTGGTCCTCAGATCTCTGCAGGGTAAATCCAGACAGCTAGCTAGACTATCTGTCCAATCTGAGGACTATGGTTACCTGGTCCTCAGATCTCTGCAGGGTAAATCCAGACAGCTAGCTAGACTATCTGTCCAATCTGAGGACTATGGGTACCTGGTCCTCAGATCTCTGCAGGGTAAATCCAGACAGCTAGCTAGACTATCTGTCCAATCAGAGTTCTTTGTTGCACGACTAAAACTACTTCTGAACATACACATTTCACCAAGTTCCTTCCCGAGGCTCTTTTTGCAGCAGAACCATGCAGAGCCTAGCACCGCCCAAGACGATTGTGATTGGTTTAAAGAAATGCCAACAAACCAAGGCCTGTTTTTCTCAAATCCCAGAATGCTGTGTGACCCTCCTTCGCAGCGCTGTGGAAGAAGGTCAAGCGAAGTCAGACTAGCTGAAGTCAAAAAGAGTAAATCTTAGCACAACAGAGCAAAAGTGCAATAAATACACCAGCACTCTGCACTTTAAGTATTCCAGTTCCTATTTAAGAGGTCATGTCTGTACAGTCATACGTGTCCTTCTTTTATGTCCTAAGATGATTTGTTGATCTCATGTTTATGCTTTTATGTTGATTTTGTGTTAATTTTAAAAGGTTTTTTTTAGCACTATGCCTAAGACAAATGTCCCCTGGGGGACAATAAAGTTTGTTCTATTGTATATTTCATGAGTATACCTTTCTTTAATTCCCCCCCTCCCTTCAGGCCTTCAGAGAGCTGATCGCCAGCGGCCGCCTGCCGCCGGAGCAGACGGACGTTAGCGCGTACGAGGTGGACGGTCAGGTGTTTCTCGCTGAGCTCTTCCACGGTTTGAGGAGACACTATTACAGCACCAACAGCTCCGGTACCAACACATCCCTCCCCCCCGGCGTCAACAGACCCGCTGATGAACGACGACGCCAGCCTCGACTCCACCTTCCCGCCACACGTTGAGAGTCAGGAGATAGTTCCTCTGCAGTCCTGCTAGGGCTCTCCTTAACCTTAACCCTCCACACACACACACAAGTGTGTCTCACTATCTTTGTGGGGACCAGTCATTGACATAATGCATTCCCTAGCCCCTTACCCTAACCATCAAACCTAAATGCCTAACCTTAACCCTTACCCTAACCCTGATCCTAAAACCAGGTCTTATTCCTCAAACAGCTCTTTAACATTATGGGGACCAGCATTTTGTCCCCACAAAGCTGTCAGGACCCCATAAGTATACTGTATTCCCAGTTTTTGGTGCCCACACATGTAGTAAAACCTGGTGTGTGTACACACACACACACACACACACACACACACACACACACACACACACACACACACACACACACACACACACACACACACACACACACACACACACACACACACACACACACACACACACACACACACACACACACACACACACACACACACACACACACACACACACACACACACACACACACACACACACACACACACACACACACACACACACACACACACACACACACACACACACACACACACACACACACACACACACACACACACACACACACACAGGAAGAAAGAAGACAAAACCCTCAAAACTTGTGATAAAATAAACCTTCTGAACAATAACCTACTGCCTGTGAGATTGTTTTTTAATTAAGGTGCATCCAAAATGTACATTCTTACATCTTATTAACATTTAAGTGTTTAGTGCATAGATTTAAGGGTGCAGAATGTAAAGTGCAAAGATTTAGCTCACAAAATAAACCCTTGCATGCATGTTGGACTAAGTATTTCATAAGAGATTTAGATTTCATCACAGTTTATAAAACAGGGCGATAGGTTTGTTAATGGACTTCCAGTGGAGCTGTATATATATAATAATCATATCTGTCGTTTGGTTGTTGAATGATTTTCAACTGAAAATTCATTTTTCAACAGCACAGTGTTGTCCAATGAAAGTGTGTGGACACACACAGAGGAACACAGTTCATTTCATTGAACACCAACTCTTTCCTACAATAGTTATCAATGCCATATCCTACATATAGATATCAGAAACTCGATTCAATATTTATGTTCATTTCAGCCACATCTGTCAGCCCTATGCTCTTTTTTTTTCTTTTAACCAAATGTGAGGATTTTAGTTCATATTAACTGTATGTTTAACAAGATAAGCTGGGCAACATCTGAATTAGACCATACTCAATCTACAGGTAACGATTGTTCTTTACAACAAAAGATATCACATCATGTGACATGATAGTGGTATTATAACTCTGAACTGTAATAATGCCTTTAATAAGCTACATTTAGTGTGCTGTACTTATTTGTGTGTTATTGTTTTTACATGGAAAGGTTCTATAAAAATATAAAGATATTTTTTCTAAAAGATATTGCCCGATTTGAAAAGTTCTAGAAAATACCCAAAATATTTTTCGATCTTTCCCAGCATTTCTAGACAAAAGAATAGAAAAATTAAATTAAATTTAATTTAAATAAAAATTAAAAATAACAACTTTTGATCACAATGTTAGACTACAGCAATCTTCACCGGAGAATGCGTACTGCACATAAGAGACTGTTCCTCTGAAATATTATGAAAACTACAGATTTTATTCTATTTCACTATTCTCTTAGTTTTTTTATTTTTTATTACGTGCTTTTATGTATGAGCTCATCATTTTAAAGTCTTCGGTCTTGAGTTATTTACTGACTGGTGGATGTGTGAAACACAATTTTGTTTTTATGTGACAAATAATGACAAATAAAGAAATCTCTTGAATCTTGACAACTATACTATACTATACTACAGTAGACTATACTATACTACAGTAGACTACACTATACTACAGTAGACTATACTATACTACAGTAGACTATACTATACTACAGTAGACTATACTACACTACAGTAGACTATACTATACTACAGTAGACTATACTACACTACAGTAGACTATACTACAGTAGACTATACTACAGTAGACTATACTATACTACAGTAGACTATACTACACTACAGTAGACTATACTACACTACAGTAGACTATACTATACTACAGTAGACTACACTACACTACAGTAGACTATACTACAGTAGACTATACTACAGTAGACTATACTACAGTAGACTATACTATACTACAGTAGACTATACTACAGTAGACTATACTACAGTAGACTATACTATACTACAGTAGACTATACTATACTACAGTAGACTATACTACACTACAGTAGACTATACTATACTACAGTAGACTATACTATACTACAGTAGACTATACTATACTACAGTAGACTATACTATACTACAGTAGACTATACTACACTACAGTAGACTATACTATACTACAGTAGACTATACTACACTACAGTAGACTATACTACAGTAGACTATACTACAGTAGACTATACTACAGTAGACTATACTATACTACAGTAGACTATACTATACTACAGTAGACTATACTATACTACAGTAGACTATATACTATACTACAGTAGACTATACTACACTACAGTAGACTATACTATACTACAGTAGACTATACTATACTACAGTAGACTATACTACATAGACTATACTACAGTAGACTACTATACTACAGTAGACTATACTACAGTAGACTATACTATACTACAGTAGACTATACTATACTACAGTAGACTATACTACAGTAGACTATACTATACTACAGTAGACTATACTACAGTAGACTATACTACAGTAGACTATACTATACTACAGTAGACTATACTATACTACAGTAGACTATACTACACTACAGTAGACTATACTATACTACAGTAGACTATACTACACTACAGTAGACTATACTATACTACAGTAGACTATACTATACTACAGTAGACTATACTACACTACAGTAGACTATACTACAGTAGACTATACTACAGTAGACTATACTACAGTAGACTATACTATACTACAGTAGACTATACTATACTACAGTAGACTATACTATACTACAGTAGACTATACTATACTATACTACAGTAGACTATACTACACTACAGTAGACTATACTATACTACAGTAGACTATACTATACTACAGTAGACTATACTATACTACAGTAGACTATACTATACTACAGTAGACTATACTACAGTAGACTATACTATACTACAGTAGACTATACTATACTACAGTAGACTATACGTGTCTCTGTTTAAATCTGAGTGCTGGTGATGCTTTTTGATTCCTTCATTAGTGACGTCTGACATCAGATAAGCAGCGTTCTGTCAGGCACCTTCCGAGATTTTGACGCCTACTCCTCCGGCCGACTCTCCTCCGGACCTTCCTGATTGGTCGCCTTAAACGATGACGCTGCCCCGTCTGTATTCGGCGGATCCCACTCCAGCAGGACGGTCCTCTTCCTCAGGCAGTGGTCCAGCTGCTTTCTGTCCCGGGAGCCGGCGGTCCAGCGCTGCAGCGCCAGGCGCGTCAGCGCAGGAAGTCGAGGCAGGGCGCAGAGCAGCGCCGGCAGCCAGGCCGAGCACGGGGCGCAGGACGAGGGTCGCAGGCTCAGGTCCAGGTCCTCCAGCGAGCCCAGCCCCCCCGCTGCCAACAGGGCGGTCCAGCCGTCGTCACCCACCGAGCCGTTGTAGGACAGATCCAACAGCCGCAGAGAGGACAGGAAGCCCCGTCTGCACACGCCGGCTGCACCGGACACAGAAGACTGAGACCAAACTTCTCTGGACAGTATAAAGACTCTGCTTCTTTGACTGGTAAATGTCTTTTTACAGCCAAAGGTTTTTATTGTTATTGTTATTATTATTATTATTATCTTCATACTGTCTTTTTCTTTTTCTCTCTATACTGTATTTTTCTTGCTGAAAACTGCTGCTGGAATTTTCAATTTCTTTGCAGGAGTCATCCCAAAAGGGTTAATAAAGAGAAGTCTAAGTCTATTTCTACTTCTCCCCCCACAACATTTCAGCTGGAAACATTATACCTTTAACTCAATTACTTTTCTCTATTAGCTCCTTTTTTTTTTTTTTTTTACTTCTGACTTTTAGTAAGGTTTGGGGAATTTACTTAACATTTCTTTCCTTCTTTACTTTCTTTCCTCTGTTCTAATTTCCCTCCTTTCTTTGTTAAGTGATCATGAAAATCCAAACCTGAAGATGCAAGGTTTTTTTTAATGCATGTGTGCATAAGTCTATGGACTAAAGATGAAAGAGGACATTTCAGTCATTCAAGTTCATAGGTGTGTGTGTGTGTGTGTGTGTGTGTGTGTGTGTGTGTGTGTGTTTGCGTTACCTAGGTGACGCAGGTCATCGGTGGTGAGCTCACAGCTGCTGAGGCGGAGCTCCAGGATGACTGACGGCTGCAAAGCGTCGAGGAGCAGCGCCAGACGCCCGGCAACCACTTTACACCAGGACACGTCCACGCTGCGCAGGTACGGCACGACCAGAGCTGACACACACACAGAGACAGACACAGAGACAGAGACACACACAGACACAGAGACAGACACAGAGACAGAGACACACACAGACACAGAGACAGAGACACACACAGAAAAAGAGACACACACAGACACAGAAACAGAGACACAGACAGACACAGAGACACACACAGACAGACACAGAGACACACACAGACAGACACAGAGACACACACAGACACAGAGACACACAGACAGACAGACAGACACAGAGACACACAGACAGACAGACAGACACAGAGACAGAGACACACACAGAAACAGAGACACACACAGACACAGAAACAGAGACACAGACAGACACAGAGACACACACAGACAGACACAGACACACAGACACACACACACACAGACACAGAGACACACAGACAGACAGACAGACACAGAGACACACAGACAGACAGACAGACACAGAGACACACAGAGACAGAGACACGCACAGACACAGAGACAGAGACACACACAGACAGACAGAGACACACACAGAC
Source organism: Etheostoma perlongum (assembly GCA_026937815.1). NCBI lineage: Eukaryota > Metazoa > Chordata > Actinopteri > Perciformes > Percidae > Etheostoma > Etheostoma perlongum. The sequence continues at coordinate 24,215,975 of CM049392.1, read as the reverse complement.
AGACAGACAGACACAGAGACACACAGACAGACAGACAGACACAGAGACACACACAGACAGACAGACAGACACAGAGACACACACAGACACAGAAACAGAGACACACACAGACACAGAAACAGAGACACACACAGACACAGAAACAGAGACA